>CM024585.1:27775352-28270793 GCA_014182565.1 Eucalyptus marginata | reverse complement strand
AACAGTGACTAGACATCTAGGGGTAAAACACTGTTTCGGTGCGGGCCGCGAGAGCGGTACCAAATCAAGGCAAACTCTAAATACTAGATATGACCTCCAAATAATAGGAGTCAAGGTCCGGCCGGTGAGACGATGGGAGATAAGCTTCATCGTTAAGAGGGAAATAGCCCGGATCACGGCTAAGGCCCCTAAATGACACGCTTAGTGATAAAGGAGGTAAGGAATTGAAGACAGCCCGGGAGGTTTTGATGTGGACATCGAGCCATATCGAGGAGGAGGTGCTAGAGACCCATTGTCAATCAGGGTTCGATTGGAGGTTGAGGTTTGCAATTCGCACCATCCAAGCCTTCGTAGAGCGATATTTCCGCAACGATTCACATCATTTGGTATCGAGCTTGCTTCTACAAGGTCTATTTATCTTTAATTTTCTGTTTATATTAAGCAATTTGAGATTTGTTGAGCTAGGGTTTCGGTTCTAGCCAATTTAGGGATCGGTGCTTTTGTGCTATACATAGTTATTTGCTGTTAGTTTAATTTTTTTTTCTAGCATCTTAATTGTATACGAGTTAAGTCAAAGAAGAAGAGAAGTTTAAGTCAAAAAAAAAAAAAATAATAAAGAGAAAAGAAAACGCACACAAAAAAACTATGCAAGAGAAAAAAAAAAAGATTGCATAAAAAAAAAAAAAAAAAAAAAAAAGCCGGACAAAGAAAAAAATAAAAAAATCAAGAAGGCGGCTTCGTTTGTTAGTGGACAAATTGAAACAAAATGTTAGTGATTTGGGTTTCAACTGGAATTCAAAGTTGTACTTTGAAGCTGGGGTTTGAAATTGTTACTGCTAACTGATTGCTTAAGGGGTTGAGAAATAGGTTTGAGTCCAATAAAGAGCTTGTGAAAAAGAGAATACGAGAGGGGAACGAGGCAATAGTGTGTAAGCTTAATTGAGGGTGGAAAAAGCCCAGACTTGAATTAAACACGAGGGGAGTGACAAACACCTTGAGAGAAACACGTGAGGGAGCGCGATTGAGTGGAGGATTTTGCGACTAAGTTTTACTTGCGGGTCTAAAATATGTCGCGTGAAGAAAGCGTGAATCAAAGGAGATTGACTCCACGAAGGGATGAAGCACTTGTGGAAGCATCCAGCAATTGAGGGCCGTAGTGGAGGAGCTTAGTGGCCGAATGATGGGGAATGGCATGAGGGTTGATGGTGACCAAAGAGATATCCCGAGGAAGGCCGCAACATCAGCGAGACGCCCTAGAACACAACCTAGATTGTAGCGGCATTATGATGATGATGAGGCCGACATGGAGGATGTCGAGATGCTTGATTTGGAAGGTGGAATGGAGCCCGAGGGTTTAGACACCGAGAAGATAATGAACTTGGCAATATCAAGATGAAGATTCATTCTTTCAAGGGAAAGAATGATCGATCAATATCTAGAGTGCGAAAACGCATGGAGATGGTATTTGATTATAGCGATATCGAGCTCAAAAGGTAAAAATTGCAGCTGTTGAATTTGATCGGTTATGCTATAATTTGGTGAGATCAACTTGTGATCAGTAGAAGCGCAATGGTGAAAGACCAGAGACGTGGGATGAGATGAAAGATGAGGAGAGCGTTTTGAGCATAAGTCATTACCACCATGAGATTTGTTTTCAAAAGTTACAAAATCTCACACAGGCAATAAAAGCATGGAAGAGTATCACAGGAGATGGGATTGCCATGATCCATACTAATGTGGTGGAGGATCGTGAGCCCTACAATGTCAAGTTTTTTTGAGTGGTTTTGAGACACCTGCTGGCAGTGGAGCAGAGCTGCAACACTATGTTGGGAGTGGAGGGTGTTGGACAAAGCCATCAAAGTTGAGCGGCAATTGAAGTTGGACCGAAATCACAAGAGTGGAGAGGTTCAAATCAGAAGGGTGAGATCCAATTGAAGAGAGATGGGAGAGCCAATTGGAGATGAAACAACACCAAAACCCGGGAAACCTCAAAGAAGAAGGAGAGGGACGGAGTAAAGTTGGAACCTAATTGGTTTGGTGTAAAACCGAAAACCTAACACCCAGAACTCGTGAAATTAAATGTTTTAAGTGTTTGAGGGCGGGGGTCATATAATAATCAATGTCCTAATAGAGGTGCATGATCATGACTGGACATGGTGATGTTGAGTCCGAAGGAGAGAGGGGAAGAAGAGGATGATGAGATGCCAGTTGGAGGATTGCAGTGATGGAGAAAGCTATAAAGAGAGTTATTGGTGGTTAGGCATTCACAGGTATTGCAAGTAAAGAAGGATGGAACTTGGCGAATGTGTGTCGATTGCCGAGCAATTAACATTACGGTAAAAAGTATCAACATCCTATTCCTAGGTTAGATGACATGTTGGATGAGTTGCATGGTTCTTACATTTTCACTAAGATCGATTTGAAAAGTGGCTATCATCAAATTATGATGAAAGAAGGTGATGAATGGAAAACTTCTGCATTTAAGACCAGTATGGATTGTATGAGGTGGTTAGTCATACCATTTGGATTAACTAATGCACCGAGCACATTTATGCGACTTATGAGTCATGTTTTACGTGCTTTTATTTGTTGATTTGTGGTTGTCTATTTCGATGACATCTTGATATATAAATAAAAGCCACTGATAACCATAATGGAAACATGTCGCAAACTGTCTACAGGTTTTAAGAGGTCGAGCAATTATACGCTAATCTAAGAAGTGCTCTTTTGTTACTAACAAATTAGTATTTCTAGGATTTGTTGTTAGTGTTGATGGTATACAGGTTGATGAAGAAAGGTCAAGCAATCCGTGAATGGCCAACGCCTAAGATCGTAGGAGAGGTGCGTAGCTTTCATCGAGTTTTTATGGTGATTTGTGAGAAATTTTAGCACCATTGCCGCTGCTGACCGAGGTTATCAAGCATGGGTTTCACGTGGGGAAAAGGCAAGAAAGCATGTAATACACAAAAGATAAGTTGACTAATGCTCATTTGTTATCTTTGCCCAGTTCCAGTCTTACTTTTGAGATAGAGCGTGATGCCAGTACGGATTGGAGCCATGTTGATGCAAGGGCGTCCATACTTATTTCAGCAAAAAAATTGAGTGGAGCAACATTGAACTATCCTACCTATGATAAGGAGATGTATGCTTTTGTGCGAGCTTTGGAGACTTGGCAACATTATTGTGGCGCGAGGATTGTCGATCCCACACCGACCACGAGACCTGAAGTACTCGAAAAGGGCAACGGAAGTTGAATAAAAGACATGCCAAATGGATGGAGTTCATCGAGACTTTTCCATATGTGATCAAGTACAAGAAAGGTAAGGAGAATGTGGTAGCTGATGCACTTTCAAGAAGGTATGCGATTCTAACTATTTTGGAAGCAAAGTGTTTAGGTTTTGAGCATATCAAGGGCTTATATACTGATGATGATGACTTTGGGAGAGTATTTGAAGCATGTGAACATACTGCATTTGATAAATTCTATAGGCGTGAAGGTTATCTTTTTTGTGAAAACAAACTATGTTTGCCTAAGTGTTCTTCGCGTGCATTGTTGGTGCGAGAAGCGCATAGTGGCGGTTTAATGGGGGCATTCTGGCATTAATAAGACTTATGAAGTGCTGTATGAACATTTTTATTGGCCACATATGAAGAGAGATGTCACACGTGTCTGTGAGAGATGCATTGCTTGTAAGCAATCAAAGTCTACAACTAACCGCATGGCTTGTATACACCATTACCCTATTCCAACGCATCCTTGGACTGATATTTCTATGGATTTTGTGTTAGGATTGCCTAGGTCTAAGTATGGTAGAGATTCTATTCATGTGGTTGTTGATCGGTTTTCAAAGATGGCTCATTTTATACCTTGTCATAAAACTAATGATGCATCTCATGTTGCTGATTTGTTCTTTAGGGAGGTTGTACGCTTGCATGGCATGCCTAAATCCCGATTATTTGGGATCAAGATTCTAAATTTCTTAGTTACTTTTGGAAAACATTGTGGAAAAAACTAGGAACACGGTTTGTTATTTTCTACTACTTGTCATCCTGAACCGATGGTCAAACCGAGGTAGTTAATAGAACTTTAGGGGTATTGTTGCGTGCTATTATTAAAAAGAATATAAAATCTTGGGAAGATTGTTTGCCACATGCTGAGTTTGCATATAATAGCATCGCGCATTCTGCTACTAAATTTACACCATTTGAGGTTGTCTATGGTTTTAATTCATTAACTCCATTAGATTTAACCCCTTTACCTATTGATGAGTGTGTGGATTTAGATGGAGCAAAGAAAGCTGAATTTGTCAAGGCATTGCATGGGAAAGGCGCATAAATATTGGCGCAAGGCCAGGGCACAATATGCAAGGCAAGCCAACAAAGGGCGCAAGAGTGGTGTTTGAACCCGGCGGTGGGTTTGGGTTCATATGCGCAATGGCGATTTCTGAGTAACAACATTCTAAGTTATTCGCAGAGGGATGGACCATTCATGGTTTTGGAAAAGTTAACAATAACACCTACAAGCGATCTTCCAGGTAAGTATGACGTTGAAGTGCCACATTTAATGTTTTTGACTTGGCTCTTTTGATGCCGTGACTGATTTAGGGCAAATCCTTTGCACGCAGGGGAGAATGATGTGGACATCGAGCCATATCGAGGAGGAGGTGCTAGAGACCCATTGTCTATTCCATACTAGTTCGATTACTCGGCGCGGGCCAAGCAATTCGAAGGCAAGCTATTGGCATCATGGTTCGTGATCTTCGGCGTGGAAGACCTTGGATCAAATCTTGAAGAATCTTGGAAATCTTAGCACAATTTGATTATATGGATACCAAATATTTGACCAAGTCAAATATATAATATATATATATATATATATATATATATATATATGTATATCTTATTTGTTTAGGAATATTCTAGAATATGACGTTATATTCAGGGTTGGTTTTAGGGTTTGTGTGGCGGCTAGAGGCCTATATATAAGCCGGACTGAATTTCTTTGGGGATAGAGATATATTTTATTTTTGAGGTAATGTGAGAGGTTCTCTTCTCTTTTGTTCTTTTAAGGACTTGACCTTATCAAGATTCTCTTGTGGCGATCGATTCGGCATTGAGCGAGATAGCGAATTTTTTCACTCATGGCGTCTATAATGTTAGTTGGTTGACACATTCGTCAACAGGTCACGTTCATACCGAGATTGCCAATCACGGGTTCGATTGAAGGTCGAGGTTCACAATTTGCACCATTCGGGCCTTCGTAGAACGATCTTTCCGCAACGATTCACATCAGGTTTGCCTAGAAGCAGCCACCTTGGAAAAAGTGCGTAATAGCTCATTGATCAAGCGCTCACCGAAGATGAACGGGGGCTAAGCGTCTGTTTTAACCCGCGGGATGTAAAAATACATCGATAGGGGAGCATTCCGCCTTAGAGGGAAGCACCCGCAAGAGCAAAGGTGGACGAAGCGGGAGCGAGAATGTCGGCTTGAGTAACACAAACATTGGTGAGAATCAATGCCCCGAAAACCTAAGGGTTCCTTCGCAAGGTTCATCCAGAGGGTGAGTCGGGGCCTAAGATCAGCCCGAAAGGCATAGTTGATGGACAGCAAGTGAGGGTTCAAGACATTGCTGGTGTGGGAAATTGAAGGGTGGTTTCTGGGCGAAGGAGAGGATGAGAGAGAGAGAGAGAGAGAGAGAGAGAGAGAGAGAGAGAGAGAGAGAGAGATAAGCAAGAGAGAGATAAGAGAAATGACAGAGAAGAAGAAGAAAATGCAGAGAAGGAGGGGGCCGTCCTAGGGAAAAGAAGGGGGAGGTCGGGATGGTGCGGCAAGTGGATTTTGGCGTAGTTCAGCATAATGATATTTGTGTTCTATGGGTCTTTGTTGACTTAATTGAGTGATTGTCATGAAAAACAATGGACCAAACCATGAGTGTTTAAGATTGAGCTTAAAAGGGCTAAAATGAACAATTTTGCAATTTATTGGGTAAAATTGCAAATTGATTGAAATTGGATCCAATTAATGTTGCGATTACCCTATCCAACTATCTATCAATGTGTAAGATCACCTATTGTATTCAAATTGGTCTTTGATTAAAGTATCCAAGCTTAGATAAAAAATGAACCTGAACCTAATATTAAAATTGAACCTAGATCTACGAAATTGAACCATAGTCTTAAATGGGTCAACTTAAATTTCTTCAATTGAAACTTAATTGCTCGATTTTCTTATATTCGAGAGATTAAAATTCCTCAAATTGAGAAGCTCTAACGTGAATTTCTCAAAATTGACCCTAGATTGGGACTTATCTTAAGAAAATGAGTGGAAAACTATCATCTATTCGCAAATCATGAATGATTGATTTTGACCCCCTAATAATGACTTAAACGGCAATTCGTCTTTTGATATGGTAATTCACAAAATCAAATTAATGAATGGATTTAAAAAATTCCATAGACCAAATGTCGTAGAAGGAACTATACGTAATATTGAGTAAAATAATAATTTTTTTTTTGGTCAATTTAGAACCTAAAATCGAAAAATTCAAAAATAAGGTTCTCAATCGAATTTTGTGAAATTTTCGACACACAAATCAAATTGACACTAAAAAAGTACTTTTGGGGATTTTTTTTTTTTCAATTTTTTTTCAATTTTTCCAATTGACACACAAATCAAATTGACACAAATTTTTTGAATTTTTCAATTTTTTTAACATTTTAGTTAATTTTTCTAAAAGGTTAATTTCTTGGTGAAATTTTTTTTAAGAAATTTTTTAAAAGTGAAATTGAAGATTTGATAAACTAAATTTTGAGTTAATTTTTGGTCAAATGGTTGATTAAAAAGACAATCAACCATTTGACTTTTTGAGTTTTTCTTGAAAAGAAATTAGAAATTGCTTAAAAGCAACAATACAAAATAAAGAAACAAAGAATGACAATTTTTGCCGAGAAATGGATTCTACCGCAATCAAAACTCAAATCTCGATTTTTATTTTTTTTTATATTTTTCGATGTGTCGATTAAAAATCAGATGTCAACAATGGATAAACTCTTACTGATATTTTTTTTTTTTTGAGAAGCCTTATTTACAATTGATCTTTAACTTACCACCAGCCATAAGAACTATAGCACGAATTGTCAAATATCAATAATCCATCATGAAGGGTAGACCTCAACAATAGATCGCAAGCCAAGTACAGGGGTGATCTTGGTAGTCCCCGAAGCCAGCAGTGACGAAGAGCTTAGCCCATTCTGTTTCATTCCTTTCCCTCCCCGACGCGAGGGTCATCATCAACACGTCAAAGAAGAGCGGGGTTTCGATCATCTCTGTCACTTTTCTAGTTTTCCATCACCATCTCAATTATAATCACGTTTTTACTCTTGCCCTTGCCCTTGCTTATGGTCTCCTTGCATCGCTTCAGTATCTTCACTCTGTCTTCGTCGCTCCAATTATGGAGTATCCATTGCATATAACTTAATTAATCCATTAGTCTGTCATTTTTCCATATGTTGTTCACTTGTGATTTTGTAAATTTCCTATGCAAGTCGAACGCTAGGAGGGATTTTTTTGCAAAATGTAAACTATCCTTTACATGAAGATTCAATTTGAATACTTTTGACGAGTTATCCACATGCGATTTTTTCAATACCAAGAGCTCCTAAGACTAGAGATTGGGATCCTTCAAATTTAAGGAGATTAATTCACGTATTAAACTCCTTTCTTGAAAGGACACATCGGCATATTGAATTTTGAACAACTAAAATATTTTTTTTCCTTTTGTGTTTTTTCCCTTCTTCCCCATGTAGCTCCTTCCTCATTAGAAAATTGTCCAAAAGTTCTAAATCTATTACTCTTTTATAAAAAGAAAGTTTTAAATATTTTAATAAGGACAATTAAGTCATAAATATTCACGCTTTATCAATGGAGTTCATCCGACTAATTTTGGTTAGAAACCACTGATGTGGATGTCAACCATCTTATGTGGCAAAACTAGCAATGACGTGAATAATTTTTAATAATATTTTAATATCTTTTTTCAATTTGTTTACTTATTTTTTAATTTTTTTCTTTGTTTTTCTTTTCTTTTTCTTTTCCTTCTTTACTTTTTCTTGTTGTGGCCGTGAGAGTTCAAGCCCTCACAATGATCTAGATGAGGCCATCGCGTGACTATAGGTGACACCTACCTCGCCGCAACCACGATGGTCTAAGTGAGGGTATTGCAGCCCTTGTTCAATGGTTGATGAGGGTCGTTGGCCTTATGAAACAAAAGAAGAAGAATGAATAGAGAAGAAAATGGAAAATTTTTTAAAAAATAAATAGTTTGAAAAATATTAAAATATTAAAAATTATCCGCATTTGCATCGGTCACACTATGTAGGACGACTACCGTCCACATTAGTTATTTTCGGCCAAAATTAGTCGAATGGATTTAATTGGTAAAAACGTAAAGGATATAAGACTCAATTTGCACAATTAAAATTTTTTAAAAGTGAATTAACAAAAGTATTATGATTAATGATTTTCTCTCGTTGCATGGCTGCTCGCTGCCAACAGTTGCTGCCTGCCGTTGCATAAAGTTGCAACAGAGAGAGAGAGAGAGAGAGAGAGAGAGAGAGAGGATTTAGGTATTGGTAATTGGTTGGTGTTTGTGTAAGTTCATAAAAAACGTGCGGCTATTCTCGATAAGATTAGATAGAGGATTTAGGTATTGGTAATTGGTTGGTGTTTGTGTAGGTTCATAAAAAACGTGTGGCCATTCTTGATAAGATTAGATTAAAGAAGGTGAAATAGTTGAATCTTAATCTTTTAAATAACTAGTAATGTATCATGTGCATTGAATATAGACCGAGTCCTATCAAAACGAATATATAAATTATTTACTCTGTTGATGGTAAGAGTGCTCATTGTGTTGTTTACTTTCCTTCACCAACTTCATTCAATAGGGAAGTTAATGTTCAAAAGAAAGTTAGACGATCCATATGTGTCGTACTCGTACCATCAATAAAATTGCATCTGCAGGTGGTATGGCTTCAAAGATGTCCCCAAACACATCTCATGTTCTCGCTAACTTCTAAATTTGCCACCACATGTGGAAGATCATATATTGTGCATTCCATATGCGGAAAGGCCCTTGCGGTGGCCTTGGCCATCGTTCCGGGTCCTCCTCCTACATCGACCAACAAGGTTATTCCCTCCAATACCCCTTCGTGCTCGCCACCAATTGGGCATCACTAGCCATGCCATCATTGAATAAGCGATTAAACATCGGCTCTTGACCAACATACCTCCAAAAGACATCCCTTGCACCATTTTGAACCGCCTCCGGTCAACACTGTTGTGGAACCACGTGCTCACACAGTGCCACAGCTTCACGAATATAGGGTCGAGTGTAGCTAATGCAAACGGCGCGACATTGGAGGGATTGTCCTTAAGGAGGAGCTCTGACAAGTGGTTGAGTACGCACGCTTTCTACCCGTCCGGCGGGAGCTTCTTTTGTCCAAAAAAAAAGCCGGAGGGGACAAGAATGCGCATGAGGCGGTCGACACAGTGAGCTCTTGATGGATGAATTTGAAGTGCAAGAGACTAGGTATCGAGCGTCATGGGTTGGCCATGCTGGTGGATGGTGTTGGGAATGCCTAATTGAATGGCACATTTCAAGCACATAAAATTGATGAAGTTGAAGATGTGGTCTATATGTGAGCTTGAGCTTGTAGTTGCTCTCTGCCCACCTGTTCGCTAAATCCATTAGCCGGAGTTACCATCTCTCACCTCTCTACAGTGCAATTTCTCGTTCGCGAACCCAAGAATGAACTTCCCTGGCCTCTACGATTCAATCTAATGATTCATTATGAACACCAGGAGATAGGCGTATTTATAGGACCGTGGGGTTTAACTCTAGGCACTCTCACTTTGGAAAACCTCCCATTTGCACCAACTTTTCCAAAATAGGCGTACATTGAAAAGCCTTATCCCCACCCTTTTCCTCCATTCGATCCCAATCCTGTAAGTCTTCCGCCCTTCACGATCATCCTCACTACCCTCCACTCCAGAACTTAATCACATCTACGTTTTTACGGTAAAGATTTTATTTTATTTATTTTTGTCCCTAGTCATGTTTTTTTCTGATTGAGTATGTATACTTTTAATTTGTCTAATCAAGTTATTTTACTTCCACAAATCTTGTAATTGAGTTTCTTCGACACCAAATGTGGCCAACAAATATGCCAAATTAGATGTGCATGGAGTGGAACAAATTTACAAATATAGAGAATGTTCGAGTATGACAAGATAAAATTTAACTAATGCGCACAACCGCGTGGATGTTCACATAGCAAAAATTTTTCCATGTCACACTAAGATATTGTCTGACGGTCACATCGGCTACATTTGATCAAATTTGATATCAGATGGACTTCATTTGAAAATTTGAGTAGAAAAGCTTGAATAGATAATAATACAAATCGATTAGAAAAAGTGTGAAAGTATAAGGATGTAAAGTAGAATATTCGTATATTTATACTCTAAAAGTGATTATCCATGGACTTGGACCAATGTCCAAGCAATTCCCTTGAATCGATGCGCAAGCATTTCAAGTCAAATTAATGCGAGTAAGTCTTACGGAACTTTGTCACCAACTCTCTCATGGCTTTTTCCCTTTGGATAGTCAAGGCAACACTCTTTCTTCCTAAGCAACGTGCTGCTTTTAATGTCGCGGTCTATCGTCACGTGACTAGGCCAGAAATCGAACGTGTGTCATGAGGATCGTGGATGATGTGGGGTTGCGTCTATGTCACGTACGCTCTTGTGAGGCAACAATTCTTAACCAAGGAAATCCATCAGTATATTATGCTTTTCAATAATTTTTTTAAAATTTGGTTTTTTTCCCTTTACTTTTCCTTGATTGAGGGCTAACAACCCTAGTCGACATTGAACAAGGGTGTTGCAGCCATCGCCGACCACTATCTTCGCTACCGCAATGCGGGCGCATGAGCCCTGCCTAGATTTGGCGAGGCCCACAATACCCCTCACCAGATCTAGGCCAACTAGGATTGCCAAGCCCTCACTTAGCCATGATGAGGCTATCGTGGCTCTCGCCCAAACCTGGCGAGAGTTGTCGTTGACCCTTGCTAGCCTTCAATCCATAAACTAGAAAAAAGTACCGAGAAAGCCGAAAAAATATTAAAAAATTCAAAAAAACTATTTATATATTATTTAAAATGTCTATGTTAATGTTGGCCGTGTTACATAAGACGTCAACGTCCACATCATCAATTTTCGGTCAATTGATCAAATGGACTCAATAAGCAAAATGGGGAGAAGTACACTATCAGTGCCATAAGTTGTATACATCGCTCACTTTGGTGCCATAAGTTTCTGTCGGATCACTTAAGTGCCAAAAAGTTTGAAAAACGCTCACTTTGGTGCCAACTCCGATCTGGTTGGCCGGAAATTCGACGTTGCACTTTTTTATTAATTTTTGACGCTGATGTGGCTCGCCGGAGAGTACAGTTAGCATGTAAACCACAAAACGATGTCGTTTGGCGTTGGTCGAAACCCTAAATCCCCAAATCGAGAGAGAGAGAGAGAGAGAGAGAGAGAGAGAGAGAGAGAGAGAGAGAGAACCCATGGCGGCGGCGTTTCTTCCTCGAAGAACAACATCAGCACCAGCACCAGCCATGGCGGTGTCGTCTTCTTCCCCAATCCACCATCTCCATCTGTGCCCTCCTTGTTCCCCTCGCACTCCTCGTCTTCTCTCTCTCTCTGCACCTTCGACCCCCCTTCTTCCTCCTCCTTCGCCCTTGCCTCCTATTTTCCCATCACTTCTTGCCCAAGCGATGGTGGCTGAGCACGGTGGCCGAGTGACGGTGGCCGAGCACGGTGGTTGAGCAATAGTGGCTGGGCACGATGGCCGAGCACGGTGGCCAAGTGACGGTGGCCGAGCAAGCTAGATCGGCGAGGATGAACAAAAGAAAACCCTAATTTCAATCCCATGAGCTATGCGGCATCGTTTTTCCTAGGCCACCCACGTGTGACGGCAAAACGACGTCGTTTTCTTAAGGAGGACAGAAAACGACGTCGTTTTCTTAAGGAGGACAGAAAACGATGTCGTTTAAAGGGTTTATCGATTTTTTTTAAATGTAAAAGCCACGTAATCATTTTGGCTGGAATTTCTCGCTGGTGGCACCGAAATGATCATTTTTTCTCCGACTTGGCACTTAAGTGATCCGACAGAAACTTTTGGCACCAAAGTGAGTGCCGTACACAACTTATGGCACTGATAGTGTACTTCTCCCAAGTAAAATGTGAAAAAATTTAAGAAAGATTTAGAATTAAATTGATATGATTGTGATAGATTTAGGATTTTGAGCAATTTTGCTGTTGTAATTGAAAAGCATCTCTGGTCATCTTCTCCTTCTCGTGTGAAGGGCCTCGCCTCGCCAATCAGAATGGAAGGAGTTTGTTCTTGGATCCAAATGGCTTCGAGACCCAAAGGATTTTGGGCCTTTTTGCCCTCCTCTTCTTCTTCTAATAGTATATCAATCTCCTTCTGTCACAATTTCCGGTGTCATCTGGTTTCAACTTTGGCCCCGTTCGATTTACGGGACCCTTTCGGCTTATTTAATGTTCTGTTCCTGGTGATTCTGTGCCGTAGTCTGGAAAACCAACAGCCCTATGCTCGTCTTCTTAGCGATGAACCTCCGCATGTTATTTGCGATTCCGATAAACAGTGAAAGAGAGTAAACCTAGATACCATATCCAGTTTTCCAAAATACATAAAGCAGAGTTAAAATGCTCGACAAAAAAAAGGGTCGGTTGTATCCTGATAATTTGAGATAGAACCTTTCAATCCTCATTACAACGAGTTCTCCCATGAGGGTCCCTACCATAAGATGCCTCGCAATGTTTTTAGGGAAGTGGTATATCCCAGGAGGTGCTCACGGTATGCCTTCCTCATAGCTTGCAATAGAGTATCTGTATATTCGTACTAAAAGATGCATTGAGGATGAAATACATATAAAGCGTAAAAGTTGGAGAACAAGAAACCAAAAGAGGGTGTATCCATGCTACTCCCCTGAAGAAGTCGACTTTCATTTGCTAGGTTCTACTACTAAACAATTATTTGGAACTTGTTAAACCAGCCTTTCCTAGCACTCGCGAGAGATGCGTGACGAGGAAACATTCAATTCCCAAAGTGCTGATGGGGCCTATTACAGGGATGATCAATGCAGAATTGTGAAGTTGTCCTTTTTAAAAAGGTGCTTACCAAATCAGCAACCAAATTTAGGGAGGCAATCTACCCATAAGTTTGAAGACACTAGCCTAGTTTCTCTAGCACATACTTGACTTGAGGCCCATGACCCACTAAAACTTGATTCGAGGTCCACGACCAGTGAGCTAGGGATGCCACTCAAATCACGAAGGAGATACGGCAAAGAGAGAGGGATAGAGGGTCGGGCAGGGCGGGGCCGGCACCGCAATGTTCAGGGATAGTGGTGGAGGATTCTGCTAGTGAGGGATTAAGAAAGAAAAAAAAAAAATGAGAAAGGACTATGGATGGCGGAGTACGAGCTTCACAAAGTGTCTTCAAACTATGGATCAACTAGATATCAGCACATCTGGTTACCTTCCAATTTTCCTGCTCTAAAGGAATTTATTGGATCAACCTACGTATCAGCATATGCAAAACACTATCTCGACAATCCATTTCCTTGAAATCGAAAAGTCAAAAAGAAAAATCTGGTCTCTTTTGGAGAAGCAATTTGTTCCCATCCTTCTCTGTTGAAGCAACACCCTTCCCTTCACAGAAGCAGCCAAGAACCAGCAGCTCTCTTCCAATGACATTGTCTATCTTCTCCGCCTTAGGAGCACAAGGCTCAGAGCCCCAGCGCCCCCATATGTGACTTTACACAATAGAATCCGAGATATGAAGAAAAAAGAAGAGATCGCTGAAGGGAAAAATACTTGAAGGACCAAGCTCATAAATGGTGATCCTAAATCCCAGCGAATCATCTTTGAGGGATCGTTATTGTCAAACTTTACCAGTCATTGCTATTGTAAACCTAACAACTTTTGAGCAAGGTTTTGAGCAAAGATAAGAAGTCTTCTCAAAGCTATCAGAAGATAATTTTGACACCTCCTCAAAATTAACAGTTTCTATTCCTTACGAGGAACCGCTTCCTGCAAATTTCATGGGACAATCACATGCAGATGAAGAAGATATGGGATCCACTACCCTTAAACCTCGAGCAACAGAGAAAAGTCATAGGCAGACCCATAATTCTACATCATCAAGAATGTCTTTCGCATTTGATGATTTTCCATATCATAAGTGACCAGAAAGATTGCAAGAGTTTCATGCCTAGTTAACTACTAAACCCAAGCATCAAAACTTGGCCATTGCGATACTGTCATTTGCCAGCAGATTTACAAAAGGAAAAAAAAAAACTCCAAGACTGGCGGACGTCTCTTTTTGAACAGATGTCCTTCTTGGTCATGCAAGACTTCAGCCAAGTGATTCGAATTCTACTCCAAATTTTATTGGTAATCCGAAAGACATCAAGGAACTCAAAGGAAGGGGTTCTTTGAAAGAAAGCGTTGTTCCCTATAGAAGACAGGATCTTGATAAGTGCTTTAAGAAAATGTTGAAGCTATTTTATGCCATAGGCGCATATGTGAGTCTCAAGCCAGTCTTCCTACTGTCCATCGCAAATCAGCTAGCTACAGCGGCTGGGAGGTATATCCAGATTACAAACAAGAAAGTACTTCAGCGACAATGAGAAATCTAGCAAGCAATCCATATTGCCAAAGACGAAACCTGTGTACGAAGAAAGCAATTAAGGATTATTTGCATGATAATAGAGAAATTGATAAAGCTCAAAAGAAGCCCGGCCCAGAAATAAAATGGTTAAATAGAGATTCTTTTTGTTCTTGTTCTTGCTCTAGCAAGAAGAAACGACATTTTAAGAAGATTCAATTTAATTTCTAAACGGAGGAAAGGAAAATGGAAATTCCCTTGTAAAAGAAGATCCCCAGGCACGACCAAAAATGAGAAGTGTTTCACATGTGGACAGAATGGACACATTGTCAAAAACTAACCTTGTACAAAAATCGAAGGCACACATGCTGCAGAAAGTTGACAAGAAGATGGGTTTGTTCCTCGAAGAAGATGATCTTGGATCAGCCTTTTCTCTAGAAGATGAAGCTTCTCATAGAAGCATCTTTAACATTCAAACCTTTCACCAACCAATGATTAGGGGTGTCAACGGTTCGATTGGGTTCAGATTTTAGGAAATCCAAACCAAACCGAATTGATAGGGTAAGCAGGACGAACATTGTCGGCACAACAATAATCTTTACAATGTTGGCAGCAGATCAACAAATATACTTTGAAGAATTCCCCTTTCACAACCTAAAGAACATGTAGTGTGAAGCAGCATTCTCAAGTTACATAAACCTGCAATTCAGATTAATCGGCATTTGATTTTATCTTTTGAATACCAAGGCAACAATTTTCAGTTATTTCTTTCCCATATCCATTGCCATAAGAAAAGGCCATGTCTTGTATAATTATTAAGAGACAAGGAAAGGAAGCGTTTCCAACCTAACTACCCGACATAACAAATTGAAAGAAAGAGAGAGAGACCTACTGAGCTGTTGTGAAATTGGTTATTTGAAAGCCTTCAATGTCAGGTCCAGGCTTCAAACCTGCCAATTCAACCAATGTGTTGGTTGCATCATCTTGCTCGTCACAAAGCTGCAGCATACGCTGTATGTCCTCTGAGAATGATCCCAAGATATCGACCTACACAAGAAAATTCAGAGGAAAAGAAGTTTATAAGCAGCCATTTTAACATAGGCGTATTACAACCACAGGAAAACTAGACCTCAAAATAATTTATTTTAACAAGAGTATAAATGATTTTACCATTGCCCCACTCCACTATATGGGGAATTGCCTGAGAAGAGAGGGGGCAACGTCCAAAAGATGACGAGAATAATAAAAATAAAAACAAAGCACGAGAGTACCAAATCAACTGATTCGATAAGTCGCAAAAAGATATAAATGACAATAAATACGAACCGGTATAGGAGATGCCGGGGAAGATGCATTAATCTCAGCCTTCAAATCACTTAACAACCGGAGCAGTTGCTCCACCAAGACAGTAGAATCGCAGGTCCGACCCCCTTTCCAAGCCAATTGACAATTTGTCATAATTTCTTGAATGTCATCAATCAGCTTCCTTGCCTTTTCTGACAACTGTGGCTGAGTTGTGGCCTCATGTTTAATCTTAGTCTCACTGTCCATATCCTGAAATCACAAAAGTTAACCATAACAATCACAAAGACTGATATGACCAATGACAAACATGAAAGGAAGAAGAGCGATTATCACCTAATCCAAGAAGAAGATCGACGCGCAGCGCGAGATTGACCCGCAGACACGGTCGTCTCTGCTACATGGAGGAGGAGGAGGAGGAGTTCGCGACAGTCTGCGTGCTCGGAGATTCCTTAATCTTGTCGGCGCTCTTTCGCTTTTCTTAAGGAAAAACACCTTCAATGACGAGGAAATTCTCGCATTAAAGTTCGAAACGCGCGTTGGGTGATCTGCAACCTGGGATGTCAAGTGAGAAGCTATCACCACCGCTCGTTCAGGACTTATCAGGCCCAAGGAAAAAGCCCATGGGCTTTCTCCGGTTGATTACTACAGAGGAATGCTTGTGCCTTTTGGCCATCTTTACAAAAGGTTTTTTTTGGGCGATCCGTTGTCCTCGTGAGGCTAATCTTTGCGTGGATTGGATTGTAGAAGGCCATGGACTAGGGTCCCTCCCTCGTAATTGGTTTCCCAAGCCCCTCGATCCTTTTGGGATTTACTTCATTTAGATGCTAAGGGCTTATTTGACAACCACCCTGTTCTTATTTTATTTTTTTGTTCTCGTGTTACCTGGAAAAAAAAAGAAAAGTTCATTTAGGCCTTTGCGAACCTCTTCCTCAAAACTCAGCATTTCTATTTTTTGTTAGAACAAAAAAAAGTTAATAAAACCCGTTTGATAATCCAGCTGAAGAGTTGATTTATTAGGAATAGAAAAAGTGCTTAATGAATAAACGTAAACAAAAAAGGTTGTCATTGTCTGGGAACAATTTCTAGAAATAAAGAAATTTTCTTTTTTATTTTTGTTTTATTTCTCTCTTGCCGTGGCCACCTCCAACCGCTCGAAGCCACCGCCGACCGCCGCCCGCCGCCGCCACCGTGAGCAAGAATAAAAAATAAAAAATAAAAAAACAAATAAATACAAAAATCAAATAAATACAAAAAAAAAAACAAATAAATACAAATAAATACAAAAAAAACAAATAAATACAAATAAAAAACAAACGCAAGAAAATAAAAAAAAAAAAAATAAAAATAAATAAATACAAAAAAACAAATAAAAACAAAAATAAGAAAAATAAATACAAAAAAAATAAATACAAAAACAAATAAAAAACAAATAAATACAAATAAAAAACAAACGCAAGAAAAAAAAACAAATAAAAAACAAATAAATACAAATAAAACAAATAAAAAAACAAAAATAAGAAAAATAAATACAAAAATAAATAAATACAAAAACAAATAAAAACAAATAAATACAAATAAAAAAATGCAAGAAAATACAAAAAAACAAATAAATACAAATAAATACAAATAAATAAAAACAAAAAATACAAAAAGAATAAAAAACAAAAAAAAACAAATAAATACAAAAAAGAATAAAAAAACAAATAAAAAGGAACAAATAAAAAAACAAATAAATACAAAAGCCAAACGCATTTCTATTCTTTTTCTATTCCAAGAGTAGAAATTTTGTGCAATTATCAAACGGGTTCTTTGTAAATTGTTCTCAGGAATAGAAATAGAAAAGAACTATTTCTGAAAAAAAAACTCTTCCCCAAGCCAAGAAATTTTACCATGCGCACCCTTAGTAACTTGACAAGTAGATAGAGAATAGATTTAGAACAAAAGCAAGAAGTTAAAAAAAAAAAAAAAATCTACTTCTTTGTTCATGGGAACATAAGTAGAAAATATTATTTTGAACATATATTGTTTTCCTATTTCGCTAGTTAAATGAAAATCGATTTGTTTAGAACCAAAAAAAAAAAATTGCGAAGAACTCAGATATAGATTGCCTCTTTTTGGGTGTAAAGTAATGTCCATGCTTCCATTGCAATCAAATCTATCAAAATCACTTGAAAATCGAAGGTTAGGGAACTATGACAATTCTTTCCATTGTTCTTGGGCTCCCTTCGCAGGGATAATGCAAATATTGTCGCTGATATGCTGTGGAATGGGCGGTTATCATCATCATCATTATTTTCCATGTATTTGCAACATAAATGTGAAATCGTCTAATTTTGATAATTCAAACTTCATAGCCATATTGTCTAGCGATTGTGTGGGTAAAGCAAAGTGCTCTAGATAGTAAAATTAGCTCCTTAAATTGATTTGAGGAGTTAATCTGGCAGATTTGATTGAAGCTTGAATATGAAATGCGTGCATCAGTTTATAACTACAATTTATCATATAGATCTATATTATAAACTAGTCTTGCCTCTAACATTGTAAACATTCCTTACAAATTATTTGATAAGTCCACACATTTCAAGACTTATGGCTAACAAAGTTTGGAATTGCCACACCGGATGTTGGAGAAAGGATTTGATCTAATCCTTAATTGTGATTCTAATTGATATAGCTGATCGGGAATATGGAATATTGTTTAGGATATTTCGTAGATAAAATAGAAAGACACAATCATATATATTGTTTTCTGAATTCTTTATTATACTATGAATACATCCATGTACATGTACGAATTATTCATTGAAGAATACAAATCACATTCTCCTCAAAGCTACATTTCATCTTCTGTCACCGGAATTACACATTTGCATCATTAACGATAAGATGTAAAAGTTGGACGCTTGAAGTTAGAAAAGGATCGCATGGCAATCAATTCAAACGACATCTACGTGCTTCAACTACTCTAAATGATTATTGGACGTTTTAATCACGCCGTTCGTGCATGCTCCTACATCATTCAACCCTTACTATATATATTTATTTATTTGGTGGCTAGAGAAGCCTTATTTACTATTGATCTTTAATTTACCGCAAGCTATAAGAGCTAGAGCATGAATTGGCAAGTATTGATAATCGATCATGAAGGGTAGACCTCAATAAGAGATCGCAAGCCAAGTACAGGGGTGATCTTGTGGTCCCCAAAGCCAGCAGCAATGAAGAGCTTAGCCCATTCTGCTTCATTCCTTTCCCTCCCCGCCACGAGGGTCATCATCAACATGTCATAGAAGAGTTGGGTTTCGACCATCTCTTTGTCGCTCTTCGTGTTGTCCATCACCATGTCAATTATAATTACCTTCTGTTTCTTGCCCTTGCGCTTGCCTAAGGCCTCCTTGCATCGCTTTAGTATCTTCACAGCGTCTTCATCGCTCCAATCATGGAGTATCCACTGCATATAATTTTAATCGTCTATCAGTCTGTCATTTTGTCCATATATTGTCACATGTGATTTCGTAGATTTGCTATGTAAGTTGAACGTTAGGACGGCTTGTGTTTGCAACAGGTAAACTAATCCTTTACATGAAAAACGTGGGGCTATTCTCGATAAGATTAGATTGAAGGTGGTGAAGTAGCTGAATATTAATTTTTTAATTAACTTGTACCTTCAATAGAACTGCATCCGCAGGTGGTATGGCCTCAAACATGTCCCCAGGAACACAACTCACGTTCTCGCTAACTTCTACATTAGACACCACATGCGGAAGATCAAATATTGTGCATTCCATAAGCGGAAAGGCTCTTGCGATGGCCTTGGCCATCATTCCGGTTCCTCCTCCTACATCGATTAACGAGGTTATTCCCTGGAACACCCCTTTGTGCTCCTCAACCACCATGCTGGCCACCAACCGAGCATCGCTAGCCATGCCATCATTGAACAAGCGATTAAGCCTCGGTTCTTGACCAGCATACCTCCAAAACGACATCCCTTGAACCATTTCGAGCGATGTTGGGTCGACAGGGTTGTGGAACCATGCACTCAAGCCATGCCATGGGTTCATCAAAATAGGGTCAAGCATGGATGGTGTGAATGGCGTGACGCCGGAGGGATTGTCCGTAAGGAGGAGCTCGGACACGTGGTTGAGTAAGTAGGCATCTTGACCGTCCAGCGCAAGCTTCTTCGTTTGAAAATCCGGAATGGACAAGAATGCGCATGAGGCGGTCGACGCACCTGGGCTCTTGAGGGGTGAATTTGAAGCGCAGAGACTAAGGAATTGAGGGTCATGGGTTGGCCATGGCGGTAAATGGTGTCGGGAATGCCTAACTAAATGGCACATTTCAAGCACATGGAATTGATGAAGTTGAAGATGTGGTTCCATATGTGAGCTTGAGCCTGTAGCTGCTCGCTCCCCTTCTCTCCATTCACCATATCCATGGTACCAAGTTAGTATTGTTGGATAAATTCTCTTCAGATATTTTGAAGTTGACAAAACATTTTCCTCGCCTAGTCTCAAGACTTGCGGACTCTACCGGCAAAGTCTCGAAGATCAAAGTCTCGACGATAACAAGACTCAAGTTTCAAAGTCTACTCTCATGGACAGTTTCAAGACCGACAAGATTAAAACTTCTATTCTGATTCTCTATTCTGATTCTATCATATATGGTTTTGACTCCAACGGCTAAGGAATATCTTTCGACTGGAATCAGCACTACAAGATTTTATATTCGTATCCGAATTAATATAGATTCTCTAAGATTCGCAACTTATATGTGGAAGGTTCTACTTATGGAAACCAAGATCCTGATTGTATGGGCGAACAAGATTGATGGGCTATCAACACTTACCTTAAAGAGCTCGAGATCTCTCTAAATTGATTCTGTCCAACGAGTTGATTGGAAGAACTTCTTTGGAAGGTGCCAACGGTAATGAAGGCATGAAGAAGTATATAAGAGAGACGCTCAAATTGTTGAAGGGTGCCGATAGAAGAATTCCAAAGTGAATCTCCTTGTTATTTTGTGATCTTATTCTTCGAACAAAACAAGTAATCAAAAGAGAGACCATAGTGTGGTGAGACCTTGAGGAAGTGTAGTAGAGTTTCTACACTGTGGATTCAAGGGCGTGAGATTGTAAACACTCTTTTTGATTCTTAGTGAAATCCAGCCATAAGGGCTGTCCGTGCGGGAGAGTGGACGTAGGCTTGGTCTAAGCCGAACCACTATAAACTGAGTCTTGATTCTCTATCCCTAATCCTTTTATCTTTCATTACTTTCATTTGTAGCGATTGTTGTTTTTAATTTATTAATCTCTTATCTGGATTAAATTGTCAAAATCGCTTTAGTCACCTATTCACCCCCCTCTAGGTGCTAATTCTAGTTCTAACAATTGGTATCGAGCTTGTGTACTCTTTTATAAGAAGTGTCTTTACTTCGAGTAAAAGATCTATGGCTAGTATGTTGCCTACGGGGTTGGTTGAAGGTCAAAGCAATACTGCACCTCCATACTTTGATGGAAAAGACTACAAAGATATGGAAAACAAGATGAAAGCATTCCTAAGATCGAAAGATCCTTTGGAGTGGGAAGTGGTAGATAAAGGAATCATTCCCGCGCCGCATCGAATCGAGAGAGGAAAAGAAGTTGTTGGTCCTATCGAGATGACTCAAGAAGAAATAACCAAGAGACAGACTCTTGACGCTAAAGCCATTTATTCCTTATATTGTGCTTTATCCCCTACTGAGTATAACATAATATCTTCTTGTGATACAGAAAAGAAGTCTGGGATAGGCTTCACATTACCTATGAAGGGACCGATCGAGTGAAAGAAACAAGGATCAATATTCTTTTGGGACAATATGAAGTCTTTAAGATGAGATCGGGAGAATCAATAACCGACATGTTTAGTCGCTTTACTGAAATTGTGAATGGTCTTGAATATCGGGGACATCCAATCTCAGGACATATGAAGGTCAACAAACTCCTACGAGGACTCTCTAAAGACTGGAATTACATAAAAACTTCAATAAGAGAGAGACAGAGGATTGCTCCACTCTCTGTAGACGAACTGGTTGGAACTCTTCAGTCTTACGAAGTAGAGCACACCAACGAAGAAGAAGATTCAAACGGTAAGAAATCTATTGCCTTAAAGTCTAATGATTATTCTGATGTTACAGACTCTGAGGAAGATCTAGATGACGAAGAACTGGCACTCATGATAAAGAGATTTAGAAAGCTGAACAGAAAGGGAAGAAAATTCAATTGGAAGAAACAAAGCTCACAGAGGTTTCAAAACAAATCAACAGAGGAAGATGATTCAAACAAGGAAGTGACTTGCTTTGAATGCAAGAAAAAGGGACACATCGTAATCTAACCGTCCTTTTGTTAAAGAAGAGAAAAGGAAATACTGAGAAATACATGAAGGCACTCAAAGCAGAGACCTGGAGTGATACTGAATGTGAAGAGAGTGATGATGATTATGCCAATATCTGTTTAATGGCAAAATCTGATTCAGACTCAGACCTTGATACAGATATAGACTCAGACAGTGAACTCGAGGTTAGTAATCTAAAAATTCCTGTCAAGGTTTCGAAACATATTGATGAACTTTGTCTTAGTCTAAAAACTTCTCTTAAGAGGATCTCCGAATTGAAAAAGGAAAATTTTACATTGAAGCAACAGGAAAAACTTTGGAAAGAAAAGTTTGAAAAGTTAGAAAAGAACTTTACTGTCTTGAAGGAAAACTCAGACTCTGTTTCCAAAGAAAATAATTTTTTGAAAAATGATATTTCTAATATATCAAAAAGATTTTCAAATGGTTCTGAAAAGTTGGATAAGATTCTTTCGATACAAAGACCCTACTTTGATAAGTTAGGTCTTGGTATGACTTCTGAAACTATTCCACTGATTGATTTCCCAAAGGTGAAGGAAAGAATCAAACAAAGACCAATCATAGTTGTTTATAAAAATCATTTCCAGAAAGTCTTTGTAAAACTTGTTGGCAGAAATGCTTTGAAATGTTCCAAGTGTCAAAGCTCGAACATTTTGAGAAAGAATGTCCTTTGGTTTGGAGACCCGTTAAAAGGAATTGGGCAAAGACTGTTTATTGCTCTAACTCTTCTGGACCCAAGATGATGTGGGTACCAAAGAAAGCTTGAATTCTTTTTAATTGCAGGTCACTATCAAAAGGAAGATTAAATGGTATCTAGATAGTGGCTGCTCAAGACATATGACATGAGACTCAAGTTGCTTCATAAAACTTGACCGATAGATGGAGGAAAAGTTTCCTTTGGTGGTAACAACAAAGGAAGAATTACCGGTCGTGGAACAAGAAAGATTGGAAGTCTCGTCAATCAAGAATGTTTCCTTAGTTGAAGGATTAAATTACAACTTGCTTAGCATAAGCGTTGTGTGATACTGGATTCAAGATCAATTTCCGAAAGGAACGTGCTCGGGGAATCGCAAAGACTTTACTCAATCTTTTACCGGACGAAGACATGGAAATATCTATCTTCGGATGTGAATCATGAAAGATCACAGTGCTTGATATCAGTACAAGATGAAGCTAATCTATGGCACAGAGCCATACCAATATGAAGCAAATCAGCAAGATCTCCACCAAGAAACTTGTTCGAGGATTGCCTATTCTCAATTACTTAAAGTCTGATCTATACACACCATGCGTACTAGGTAAACAGGTTAGAAACTCTTATAAACCAATAAGTAAAGTTTCCACTAATCGTGTACTGCAGCTTCTGGATATGGATTTATTTGGACCTACTAGAACGCAAAGCATTGGTGGAAAAATGTTCTGCCTAGTAATAGTGGATGATTATTCACGATTTACTTGGGTTTACTTTCTTGCAAGTAAGTCTGAGACTTTTTCTCACTTTTCAAAGTTTGCTAAGAAGGTGCAGAATGAGAAAGGTCACACTATCTCAAGCATTCGTGCAGACCATGGAGGTGAGTTTGAAAATCAAGACTTTACTAAATTCTCGTGATGATTCTGGTTTTTAGCACAAATTCTCCTCTCCATACACACCGTAACGAGAATGGGGTTGTGGAAAGGAAGAATAGGTCTTTACAAGAAATGGCAAGAACTCTTTTAATCGAAAGCAATATTTCTTCAAGATTTTGGGCTAAAGTCTGTCTCAACTGCTTGCTATATTATAAACAGAGTGTTTTTAAGGCCAATTCTTGAGAAAACCCCTTATGAAATTTTTAAAGGAAAGAAACCAATTGTTTCTTATTTTCAAGTATTTGGTTGTAAATGCTTTATTCTGAAGAATGCAAATGATCGAGTTGGTAAGTTTGAAGAAAATCGATGAATGATTCTTTCTTGGTTACTCAACCGCAAGCAAAGCCTATAGAGTATTCAACAAGAAGACTCGGGCGTGGAAGAATCAATGAACGTCAAATTTCAAGACTCTCGCACAAATTCAGCCAATTCGGGATCGAAGAATCGCATTCCCGAATCGCTAGATCTATCTCCCATAAAGCAGTTCAAAATTCAGATGCAAGTACAACAAGGTGTTGATGAAGAATCAACTCAAGAAAATGATCAACAAACTATCAAACCATCCAAGAATCGGAAGCACAAGTCCAGTCATCCCGAAGAACTTATTATTGGAAACGTTAATGAGGGAATTCGTACAAGATCCAAAAGGCGAGAAGAGTCTAGTGCCGTTGCACTTATTTCTAAAATAGAACCCAAAAACATTGAAGAAGCCTTAGCCGATGAAAGCGGATTGAAGCAATGCAAGAAGAGCTCGACCATTCAAGTATTAACGACGTTTGGGAATTAACTCCTAAACCAAAAGGTAAATCATATTGGAGCTAAATGGGTTTTCGGGAACAAAGTTGATGAAAAAGGCAAAGTGACAAGAAACAAAGCAAGACTCGTTGCTAAAGGATATACGCAAGAAGAAGGGATAGACTATGATGAGACTTACGCTCCAAGTAGCAAGGTTAGAAGCAATCGATTACTTCTTGCTTTTGCATGTTATAAGAATTTCAGGTTATTTCAAATGGATGTCAAAAGTGCATTCCGAATGGATTTATCCAAGAAGAAGTCTATGTGGAACAACCTCCGGATTTGAAGACTCAAAGAAACCGGACTCGGTGTTCGGGACCGAAGAAAGCTTTATATGGATTAAAACAAGCTCCTCGAGCTTGGTATGAAAGGCTAAGTAATTTCTTAATTCAAAGTGGTTTCTCTAAAGGAAAGGTAGACACTACTTTGTTTATTAAAAAGGAAGGCAAAAACTTTCTACTTGTTCAAATTTATGTTGATGACATTATATTCGGATCATCTAATGAGACGTTGTGCAAGAAATTTTCTAAGT
Organism: Eucalyptus marginata; assembly: GCA_014182565.1. NCBI lineage: Eukaryota > Viridiplantae > Streptophyta > Magnoliopsida > Myrtales > Myrtaceae > Eucalyptus > Eucalyptus marginata. The sequence continues at coordinate 28,245,400 of CM024585.1, read as the reverse complement.
CTATGCAGGATGAATTTGAGATGAGCATGATGGGTGAACTATCCTTCTTCCTTGGTCTATAAGTGAAACAACTGAAAGAATGAATCTTTATTCATCAAGAAAAATATGCAAAAGAACTTGTTAAAAAGTTCGGTCTGGAGAATTGCAAAAAGACTGACATACCTATGTTAAGTTCTTTGAAGATAGACAAAGACGAAACGGGGAAGAAAGTCGACCAAAAATTATACGTAAGTATCATTGGTTCACTTCTTTATCTTACCGCATCTAGACCCGACATATTATTTAGTGTTTGCATATGTGTTAGGTTTCAATCGATCCTAAGGAATCTCATTTAAGTGCTGCTAAACGTATCATTAAATATGTTGCAACTATCGCTAAGATTGGTCTATGGTATCCCAAAATAGGAGACTTTACCCTTCTTGGTTATTCGACGCAGATCTTGCGGGTTGTAGAGTTGAAAGAAAAACACTTCGTGTACTTGTCAATTACTTGGTAACAGGGCGTATCCCGGTTTTCAAGAAAACAAAGTACTGTGGCTCTTTCAACAACTGAAGCGAATACGTAGCACTTGGAAGTTGCTGTTCTCAAATACTATGGATAAAACAACAACTACGAGACTTTGGTATTGAAGACTCTTGCACGAGATCAAATGTGACAATACCAAATAAGAATCAATCTTACAAAGAATCCTATCCTACATTCAAGAGCAAAACATATTGAGATTCGACATCATTTTATAAGAGATCATGTTCAGAACAAAGAAGTCTTGATACAATTTATTGACTCAAAGAATCAACCGGCGACATCTTCACAAAGCCACTTGAGAAAAGTTTATTTGAGTCTATTCGTTCAAGACTCAACATTTTATCTCTAGAAGACTGTTGAAGTTCAGACTCAGAATCTAAGTCTCAAAGAATCAGACTCAAAAATTCAGACTTGGAATACCAATCGTCACGACTGTAAGTTGTTACAATTACAGTTCATTTACTCACTTAAACTGATGTCTCGAAAAGGTAAGATTGTCTGTTTATCACTAATTGAGTTTATTAAGGCGTTAATTTTAAAAAGGGGTGGTTATCGATTTGTTTAAGGCAGTTATTTTTTTTTAAAAGGAATTTCTTAATCTTTCCTAATTGCGACGCTTCGATACCTCGTATCGATTGCCTTTTATTCTCCTTCTCCTTCTCTTTTACTTTACCCGTAAAACCCTAGTTCAAAAATTTTTCACGCTCCGAGATTTCTCTTCTCAAGTTCTTCTTCTCAAGTTTTTAACTTTCTTGCGACACAAGTGTGAAAGTTCCATCCAAGAAAGCGACAATGTCTTTCCAAAGGAAATCTTCAAGAATAGCGAGCGGGGGACCACGGGGCTCGGGTGAGGGGCCTACGCATTTTGATCTCACGAAGAAAGTGACTTTCCAAGAGAACAGACACACCAACAATCTCAACGCGCACCTCCTCGACTAGATCACATGTTCGTCATCCTCAACATGCGTAAGAAATCATTGAAGATGTTGAACCCGTAAGATCCCTTAAGCCCGCATTTGTTTATAGGCTCTATTCTCGCGTTGAAGGAAGGAGGTTCCGCAATGACTTTCATTGATGAGTTTTTGAAAGAGAAAGGCTATAAAAATGAGACACATTTTCTCACCGTAATGGAGGGATCGGGCGTTGTTCCTATTGGAACTGCAGCAAAGACATTTGCGAACTTTCCGAGTGACCCTCATTTTGGTAGTGTAAATCAGCCTGAGGGGAAAGATGATGATGAGAAGATGTTTGTACATTTTAAGCCTAGGATGGGTGTGGCTGCAACTCTTCGAGGAAAGAGGGATGAATTGTTTCGATCGGAGGAACACAAGAAAGTGTATGGCAAATTGCTGAAGCGTGGGGTGATGAACCCACGAACAGTGGATTTTGATTGTCTAGATCTGTTGAGCATCAATCTGAGGGAGAAGTTTGAGAAGCTTCAACTTCATAAATTCTGTACTGAGAGGGAGGTTGCTTATTTTGAATTGACAGCCTATTTTTATTCCAACCTCAGTTTTCTTGATGCCAATAGTTTTTCTTTCAGTGTGAGAGATAGAGAGTATGTGGTTGACACAGATACTCTGGCGGATGTAATTGGTGTGGAAAGAGGAGCTTTCCAATCAATTTCTGTGTCTGTGAGTCATGCAACTCTGGAACTTGTGAGAGACAGAATCGCAGAAGGTCGTCTCTCTTACTCAAGGATGAATGCTACAAACACTCTGCTTCACAAGATAGTGATCAACTGCCTCGAGCATCGAAATCGACATCGAAGACGGATGTATCCATCTCGAAGCCAAACCGATGTATGCAATTAAGATCGGTCTTAACTTCTCTTTGCCCAATACAATCATGTTTCACATGTACAGGTCTATGGCGAAGGACAAGGGAAAACTCCCTTATGCTGCTCTCATCACTCGTCTTTTCAGACATTTGAACATTCAACCTCCCCACATTCTCTCTGTGAAGACTATTGATCAAATGGTCATCGGATTGAGGATGATTACAAAAATGCGTCTGAAAGAACTCAGCAAGAAGCTGGAGCAGTTCAAGGAGCAAACCCCTGTTAAGACCAGACCAGACTCTTCTGCTGCTAAGAGGAAAGGAAAGGAACCTGTGACTGGTCCATTCAAGAAGAGGCGGGCTATCATCTTGGAGGATGAAGATGATGAGGATGATATTCCTATCTCTGCCTTCATTTCTCAGCATCCTGCTCCTGTGTCAGCAGAACCAGAACAACAAGTTGCAGAGGAAACTGAGAAAGGGAAATAGGAAAAGGAATCCTTGCAAGAAGAAGAAGAGGAAAAAGAAAGAGAAGAAGAGGAAAAAGAAGAAGAAGAACCAGCAAAGACAGACTCCCAGCAGCAACAAGCAGAATCTCATGTCGAAGAAGATCAAGCAGATTCTCCAGCAGAAAAGGAGGATCAACAACATTTTGCCACTGAGGAAACTCCTCAGAAAGAAGAGTACTTCTCCCCTCTAGAAGGCATTGAAACAGGGGGAGATGTCCAAAGAGAAAGTACTCCTCTTCTCTTGACATTTACCAGTGCAAGTGTTAGTAGATCGCCTCCTGACGCAGAAGATGTTCATGCTGCTCATTTTCCTGAGGGAGAGGCATCATCTCCAAACATTGATCTCCCTGCTGATATTCACACTGGCTTAACTCCACCATCAGACCATGTTGATGCAAGCACACAAACTGACAATTCAGCTGATTTCGGAAGGCTGCTTGAAATCATTTTGGAGCTCAAAGGCCAGATATATGCTATGGGGTGTGAATTTCAGACTTTACAGAATGAGAATCATGCCATGTTCATCTCCTTGCATGATCAGATTAAAGATATTCAACATCAGGTTCAGGCCACTGCCAAAGTTGCTGCTCTCACTCAACTACAGGAGGATTTGAGGAAGCTAGAAGGAACTGTCAAGTCTATGGAGGACTTTCAACTTGTTCGCATTCCTCGTGCTCCTTGATTTTCTCACTTTTTAATGCTGACAAAAAGGGGGAGAAGACTTTGCAGGCAGATTTTCACAGATCTCCATTCCATTTCAAACTCTCACTTTTAAAACATCTTTTGATTTAATATTTTGTTTAAACATTTGTGATTGACATTTTGACTTTATCTTGAGTTTTTGAATGCTTGCTTATTACTGCATTACTTTAAGTGTTAAATTAGATAAAGATAGTTGATGTCCGCACATGACTAATGTTTTTCTGTGGATGCAGATCTGTGTACAGGATAAGTCTGTGTACAGGACATCTGTGTACATGATAACTTATACTATCCATATTCTAATCTTTTATGAGATATCATTGCTAGCTTAAATGTTGTATTGCAGGGCAATAGTATTCAAATCTGCAGGAAAGTTTTGTCACCATAAAAAAGGGGGAGATTGTTGGATAAATTCTCTTCAGATATTTTGAAGTTGACAAAACATTTTCCTCAGTCTAGTCTGAAGACTTGCAGACTCTACTGGCAAAGTTTGAAGATCAAAGTCTGACGATAACAAGACTCAAGTTTCAAAGTCTACCCTCATGGACAAGTTTCCAGACCGACAAGATTAAAACTTCTATTTCGATTCTATCATATATGGTTTTGACTCCAACGGCTAAGGAATATCTTTCGACTGGAATCAGCACTACAAGATTTTATATTCGTATCCGAATTAATATAGATTCTCTAAGATTCGCAACTTATATGTGGAAGGTTCTACTTATGGAAACCAAGATCCCGATTGTATGGGCGAACAAGATTGATGGGCTATCAACACTTACCTTAAAGAGCTCGAGATCTCTAAATTGATTCTGTCCAACGAGTTGATTGGAAGAACTTCTTTGGAAGGTACCAACGGTAATGAAGGCATGAAGAAGTATATAAGAGAGACGCTCAAGTTGTTGAAGGGTGCCAGATAGAAGAATTCCAAAGTCTGAATCTCCTTGTTATTTTGTGATCTTATTCTTCGAACAAAACAAGTAATCAAAAGAGTGACCATAGTGTGGTGAGACCTTGAGGAAGTGTAGTAGAGTTTTTACACTTGTGGATTCAAGGGCGTGAGATTGTAAACACTCTTTTTATTCTTAGTGAAATCCAGCCGAAGGGCTGTCCGTATGGGAGAGTGGACGTAGGCTTGGTCCGAGCCGAACCACTATAAACTGGAGTCTTGATTCTCTATCCCTAATCCTTTTATCTTTCATTACTTTCATTTGCAGCGATTGTTGTTTTTAATTTATTAATCTCTTATCTGGATTAAATTGTCAAAATCGCTTTAGTCACCTATTCACCCCCCTCTAGGTGCTAATTCTAGTTCTAACAAGTATCTCTCTCCTCTAAAGTGCAATTTCTCGCTCATGAACTCCTAGAATATGGTGAATGGACTTAGCAGTCATTCGGAAAGGGGGATCTAGGAGATCGGTATTAGAAGTTCCAGAGTTAGATCCAACAGAAGAAAAAGGAATATATCCCAAAAAAAAACTCATTTTCCATGCCAAAACAACTTTGATTAGTCTATTTCTAGACTTACCTAGTTTAAACCTTAAGTTGGTGTTACAGTCTAAGCTGCCCCCAATGTCAATAGTCTTTGTTGTTAAAACTGCTATTCTCTTCTCGAAGTATCCCTCTCGCAGGTACCCAATTCTTCACCTACCCATGGTCATAAACTCAAAAGGAAGAACCCTGCCACTAATTTCATCCATTGCGGACGCTATAGCTCCTGCCGCCCGCCGTTTCGACGGCCACTTTGCTGCTAGTCATCTACAACCGCCCGCCACCCTTCCGCTCCTTCTATCTGAGGATAGAGGAGATGACAGGTGATGGTGGCGATGGCGTTGTTGCCGAGGGTGGTCCAAGCCGATAGGAAATGTGGCCGCTTGATAGAGAAAAAGTTAGGGTTGTTCGAATGGTAGGCTTTCAATGGAAATAGCATTTGATGACCTAGGGAACAAGATCGGAAAAAAGGCAATTGAGCCTTTTTGCTCCTAGGGTTTTGTCCTTAGATATAAGGTTGATGTGGGTTTTTACCATAATAAAGGATGCGGAATGTTGACGAGGTTAAAAGTCACCCAGAAACTCGATATTTCTTTTTTAAGTTAATATCATGAAAAATTTTAAATCGATATACTTGTAACAAAGTTATCTCAAGTTAAACTTTTGACCAAAAAAAAAAAAAAAAATCTCAAACTGATACATTTGTGATAAATTTATCCCCCGTTAATTTCTATCATATTTGATTAATACCACAAAAAACACAAATTGATATATATATATATATATATATATATATATATATATGTGTGTGTGTGTGTGTGTGTGTGTGTGTGTGTGTGTGTGTGACAAATTGGGAATAAAACTTCCAATTAATACACTCATATTGTCATATATCATCAAACTCAACAGTTTGATGATAAAATTTAATGGAAATTAATGGATGGTAAATTTATTACATGTTTATCAGTTTGAGGTTTTTGGTGATTACAAAAATTAGTTTTGGATAAATTTGTTACTAGCATTACTAATTTGGGGTTTTTCGTGCTATTAAATCTTCTCTTAAAAATCATAAAAAGATCATGAACTCTAAAAGGAGATACGGTGATCACTTTAATAAATTTATTTTCTACTACCTTTCCTATTGTGATATTTGTTAACAATTAATTTCTAGGGTATGTATATGATAAACATATTCTCGAAATTAAAGAAAGAAAAGTTAATTTTTTTTCCATATGAATTTTTCAATGATGCTTATATCTCTTGCGCTTTTCTAGATATTTATGAGCATTTCTCATGATGTGATTATTTTTTGAAGTCATTTTACAAGAAATTATTTTCACCCAACTAACTTTCCGGACAAGATCCTTATTGAGAAAAAGATTTTGTTAGTGAATATCCCCTAAGCACTTGTCAAACAAATATAAAAAAAAAAAGAGTGTGCGGCATTCAAATGAAGTATTTTATTCGGGTTATGTACAATTGATATTTTAAAAGCTTAATTTTTTTTTTTCATTTGATATGCTTAACAACTATCCTGAGAGCATTTCATAACAAACCCTTATAGAAAATGATCATGTCAGCATATTCTTGGCAGGCGTTATTGGAGCACTCTTCTTTTGGTCAATGTTCGAAAAATCGAACTGTGACGACTGGTTAAACAGGTTCAATCGGGCACTGGCTAGGCCAGCCATCTGATCCACGCCTTTATCTTGATAGTCAAGACCGCTCAAGAGAGAAAAAAAAAGAAGATCGCTCAAGAAAGGTCAAAACCGGCCTTATCGATTAAACCGTTTCGGTTAGTACCGAATCAAACTCGTCCATTTTCAATCATTGTTGAGCTCTGTGAAAACAAAGTTGCTTTTTAGAGACATGGTTGGAGCCTCTAACCCCGTGGCCACCAGCCATTCGCTTTGCCATCAGACCTGGGTAGAGCTTTTGCTTTTAAAATCGCAAGCGTTAATTTGTCCACAATTTCTTCACCTTTCCACCAAAAAAAGAAAAAAAAAGAAAAAAAAAAGAGGTTTCGAATCGGCGCTGGTGCGATTCAACTTCATGACCTCCAAAATAACTGGATGTGACTCTACCAATTCTATATGGGCGTATAATTGTTATTTGTTAAGCTTGGTGAGTTGTCCTTGTCCGTCCAATTTTCCTGGTAGAATTGGTTCCAATTTTCAAGCCGTCCAATTTTAAAAGACATGACTAGACAGGGGATGGGGCTGGAAATCCCGTGAGTTGTTTTTCTCCTTCTACACACGTTGATGGCTTTAGCTGGCATAAAGTTAATTAGCAATTTCTTTTTATGACATCATATGAATGAATTGCACCGGTTAAGTCCCTATCAAATTCCACCTCTCTCTCTCTTGACATTGCGAAGATTTCCCCGCTAATGCCTCCTGTAGGAGTCTAAGTCGTGTCTCAATCTCAACGTGGTTGATAGTCCTCTTGGACTATTTACAGATGGAGATGATCTATATTAGCATGAACTGATTCCCACCTTAAAATCAAGAATTGAATTTAAAGGGCTGCTTCCTAGTTTGTGGAATTGGGAATTAGCCCACTTGGTCTCAAACCTGCTTAGGAATCGGACCATCCTGGGTGAGTCTAAGAATCGATCATCAGTCCTTTAGTTATATCTATACCTCATTTCAAATTTCTTGTTTCTTATACTTTTGAGTACTTTGGTCATATCCTTCATTACAAGCTCCTTCTGTTCCTGCAATCAAATTTCCACATTGCATGAATTGTTATTAAGAGTAGCCTTACATAATTCTATTACACCTTTTTTGGATGCAAATCAATTTCTATGTCATTATGTGTAAGATGATAGTAATTTATGTGTTTTCTCAGAAAATTTGACATTTTCGGATTAAAGATCAAAGACATCCTCAAACATCACTATAACCACTGCAACCTCAAGAAAGTACTGGCAATTAAGCCGATGCATCAGGCGAGACAACTGATTCTATTCCTGCAGAACATGTTGGTGGCAATGTTGTCGATAAACCAACCCAATGTAGAGGTTTGAAGCTATAAGACTACGAAGGACAAAGCTATGTTCTCGAAAGAGAAAACAAGCATTTTCTCGATTGAAGAAAACTGTGTTCTCGAACGTTACTTTTCTTCAAATGTTCAATGAAAGAGAGTCTGAGCCCATCCCGGAGGGAGGGGAGGGGGGTGTTAGAAATTAAATCAAATTTATCGGTACAGATAACTGTTTGGTATAGATATTGAAAAAGAGTCAAAATTGTAGTGTTATCTTTAATAAGTCTGTTCGTCATTATCTATAATAAATTTATTCCTATTTCAAGTTATAGTGATTGTTTTTAGAGATAATGTGAGATATGGTGATTGTTTTATTAGTTTTTTGATCTTATTCCGAATGCTAGCTTTTTCTACTAGAGAGAATAAATGGAATGTAACAAGTCTATAAATAGGGGAGTCTTGTAATTTTTTTTTTTTTTTTTGTTAAGGTGAAATAAATCTAATAGCCTATATATCTTTTTCTCTTCCTTGTGTGAGTTGTAAGCGTTTCATCTTCAAATCACTTTCATCAAAGTGGTTTAAGAGCTTGCGGTTTGTGATCATGGCGTCAACAAACTATCAACTTCCTCTTCAATACCCTCGTCTTATCAAAGACAACTATGGTAACTAAGTCGTTAGAATGAAAGCTCTACTTGGCGCCTACGGTGTGTGGAAACTTGTCAACATTAGCTATGATGAGCCAGAGGATGAAGCTACCTTGAACCAAAACTAGATGAATGCCTTGGAGAAGGTTCATTCAAAAGATCAATATGCCCTATCAATCATTTATCAAGCTTTAGATGATTCCATGTTCGAAAAAGTTTCGAATGTTGCTACTGCTAAGGAGGCATGGGAGATTTTTCACAACACACATCAAGGAGTACAAAAAGTTCAGAAGATTTGCCTTCAAATCTTGAGAGGTGAATTTGAGGTAATTCAAATGAAAAATATGAATTTATTGCTGATTATTTCACAAGAGTTTTGGCGATTGTCAACGAGAAGTGAAGTAAAGCATCGATGAGATTTTTATTTCGCAAAAAGGATATGTAGAAAATATCCTTGAAAAATTCAACATGAAGAATTGTACTCCAGTCAATACACCAATGGAGTGCGGAAGCAAGCTTTCAAAGTTTGATGACGGTGTCGATGTTGATTCGACATATTATAGAAACTTGATTGGGAGTTTGAGATATTTGACATGCATGAGACCGAATATTATGTATAGTGTTGGAATTGTGAGTCGATATATGGAGAAGCCGAAGTCATCTCGTCTTAAAGTTGTAAAGATGATACTTTGGTACATCAAAGGTACTATTTCTCATGGCCTACACTACTATCACTCTAAATCCTTTCAACTTAGAGTTTATTTGGATAGTGATTATGGTGGAGATATCGATGATCGAAAGAGCACTACAAGCTTTGTATTTTTCTTGTGTGATACTGCTTTCACGTGGTCATCAAAGAAGCAATCCAGTGTCATCCTATTGACACGTGAAGCTGAATATGTAGCTGCATTCTCATGTGTTTGTCATGTAATTTGGTTGAGAAGACTAGATATTCTTATGGAGTAGAAGAAAGGAACTGAGATTTTTGTTGATAATGTTTTTGCTATTGCATTGGCGAAAAATCTAGTTTTTCATGAATGAAGCAAACATATCGATGTTCGATATCACTTCATTCAAGAACAGGTTAAATATGAGGTTGAAGTGTTGCATGTGAAGACGGGAGATCAAGTAGCAAACATTTTTACCAAACCTCTCAAGATTGATGCTTTCTGAAAGTTCAAGAGCCTGCTTGGAATGATCGATGAAAGAGAATTTGGTTTAAGGGGGAGTGTTAGAAATTAAACCAAATTCATCTGTATAGATAACTATTTGGTACCGGTATTGAAAAAAGTCATAATTGCATGGTTATCTTAAATGAGTCTGGTCATCATTATCTATAATGAGTCTATTCTTATTTTTAGGTATAATGATTGTTTTTAGAGATAGTGATTGTTTTTAGAGATAAGATGAGATATGGTGATTGTTTTGTTAGTGTGGGTTGAGTTCACTTTTGTGAGAATAGTAATTAGGGTTTTTAGTAGGAAATAAACAATAAAAATCAAATATATATATGAGAATAGTAATAGGGTTTTTAGTAGGGTAAAATAAAAATATATATATATATCTAGTCCAGGAAATCAAAGTGCATGAGTTCACATTTGAAATTAGGAATCGGATTGATATTTACCAGTTTCAAGTGATAATCTATCACCCATTTAGTACTTATCAAGCCAAAGGCTCTCTTGTTGATTATAGAGAAATGCTTGGGCCTTTTGACCATCTTAAAATAGGTTTCAGCCATCCATTGTTCCCTCGAGGCTAATCTTTGTGTCGATTGAATTGCAAAAGCCGACGGATTAGGGTCCCTCCCTCCTAATTGGATTTTCAAACCCCTTGACCTCTTTGGGATTCGCTTAATTTAGATGCTAAATCGATGTTGTTCTCCTCTTCTGCCAGTTAAATGAAAATTAGTTTGTTTCGAACAAAAAACAAATTGCGAATGCTTCTATTGCAATCAAATCTATGGAATCCACCTCGAATAAAAGGTTAAGGGACCGTGACAATCCTTTCAGATGTTCTATGGCTCCCTTCACATAGATAGTGCAATATGTTCCTGACATGCTGTGGAATGGGCGGTTATCGTCGTCGTTGTCATTATTAAATTGCATGTATTTGCAACATAAATGTGAAATGGTCTAATTTTGATAATTTAAACTTCATAGCTATGTTGTCTAGCGATTGCGTGGGTAAAGCAAAATGCTCTAGATACTAAAATTAGCTCATTAAATTGATTTAAGGAGTTGATGCGGCAAATTAAATTGGACGCTTGAATGTGAAACGCATGTATCAGTTTACTACAAATTATCATCTAGATCCATATTATGAACCGGTCTTGCCTCTAATATTGTTAACATTCCTTACAAATTGTTTGGTAAGTCCACACATTTCGAGACTTATGGCTAATAAAGTTCGGAATTGCCACACCAAAATTACACATTTGTATCTTTGTACTAAAATCAATTAACGATAAGATGTAAAAGTTAGAGGTTCGAAGCTAGAAAAGGATCACACTCCAATCGATTCAAACGACAGCCACTTGCTTCAACTACTAAATATGCTTATCTGAATGGGCGACTTAATCACGCCATTCTCGCATGCTCGTACATCACTAAACCCTGACTGAAATATGTATTTTTATTTGTGTGGCTAGAGAAGGCTTATTTACTATTGATCTTTAACTTACCGCAAGCTATAAGAACTAGAGCATGAATTGGCAAGTATTGATAATCGATCATGAAGGGTAGACCTCAATAAGAGATCGCAAGCCAAGTACAGGGGTGATCTTGTAGTCCCCAAAGCCAGCAGCGACGAAGAGCTTAGCCCATTCTGCTTCATTCCTCTCCCTCCCCGACGCGAGGGTCATCATCAACATGTCATAGAAGAGCTGGGTTTCGACCATCTCTTTGTCGCTCTTCGTGTTGTCCATCACCATGTCAATTATAATTACCTTCTGTTTCTTGCCCTTGCCCTTGCCTAAGGCCTCCTTGCATCGCTTCAATATCTTCACAGCGTCTTCATCGCTCCAATCATGGAGTATCCACTGCATATAAATTAAAATAATCCATCAGTCTGTCATTTTGTCCATATATTGTTCACATGTGATTTCGTAGATTTCCTATGTAAGTTGAACGTTAGGATGGCTTGTGTTTGCAACAGGTAAACTAATCCTTTACATGAAAAACGTGGGGCTATTCTTGATAAGATTAGACTGAAGGAGGAGAAGTAGCTGAATCTTAATTTTTTGATTAACTTGTACCTTCAATATTATTGCATCTGCAGGTGGTATGGACTCAAACATGTCCCCAGGAACACATCTCACGTTCTCACTAACTTCTGAATTAGCCACCACATGCGGAAGATCAAATATTGTGCATTCCATATGCGGAAAGGAGTTCGCGATGGCCTTGGCTGTTGTCCCAGTTCCTCCGCCTACATCGACCAACGAGGTTATTCCCTCGAACACCCCTTTGTGCTCATTAACCACCATGCTAGCCACCAATCGAGCATCACTAGCCATGCCATCGTTGAATAAGCGATTAAGCCCCGGCTCTTGACTAGCACACCTCCAAAACGACATCCCTTGCACCATTTCGAATGGCGTTGGGTCGACGCGGTTGTGGAACCACGCGCTCAAGCCATGCCACGGGTTTATCAGAATAGGGTCGAGCATGGATAGTGCGAATGGCGCAACGTTGGAGGGATTGTCTGTAAGGAGGAGCTTGGACACGTGATTGAGTACGTACGCGCCTCGACCGTCCGGCGCGAGCTTCTTCTGTTCGAAGAATCCGGAGTGGACGAGGATGCGCATGAGGCGGTCGACGCAGTGAGCTCTGGAGGGGTGAATTTGAAGTGCAGCGACTAAGGCATCGAGGGTCATAGGTTGGCCATGGTGGTGGATGGTGTCGGGAATGCCTAACTGAATGGCACATTTCAAGCACATGGAATTGATGAAATTGAAGATGTGGTTCCATATGTGAGCTTGAGCCAGTAGCTGCTGGCTTCCCATCTCTCCATTCACCATATCCATGGTGCAAAGTTATTATCTCTCAACTCTATAGTGCAATTTCTTGCTTATGAACTTCGAGAATATAAGAACGGTGCATATTTATAATGGTTTGGAAAGTGGGTATGAAGCATTATTTTCGGCATCCCTTACGTCGGCCAAGTAATTGTTAGGTGTTCACATGATACACGTTGATATAGACGGCCCTCATAACATTAAAATAGCTCGGGTGACATGATGCACGCTGATATAGACGGCCCTCATAACATTAAAATAGCTTAGGTACATTTGATGTTCCCTCGCTCTTAAGCCTCGTATAAATACTCATTTCTTGTGGTCGAGAGAGTTATATTTATCAAAGGGAAAGGTCATGTTTACCTCTTATGGCCAAACCTACGAAAACATTGCAGTCATTCGGAAGGGAGATTTAGGATGTTGAATTATTAAATCGAGAACTAAACCGAACCGAGATTTGGCCCATCTAATCTTGGACTCACACGGGATGGTGGGTTCATGAACCGATCATGAATACTTTGGTCATATATTTTTGAGTATTTTGGTCGTGAGTACACTATAAAGGTTGAACTCCCTCAAAATTGTAGAGACCAAATATTATTTTACCTTGATTTTATTTGTATCAAAGAATAGACCAAACAACTTTCCACTTGCAAATCACTATCGTGTTAGCTAAAAAAATGAATGGTAACCATTTATTTACGAAATAATTGATAAAATAGTACCATAAAAGGTAAGATCGCCTTTAGATAATGTCATCAATTTTTGTGAACTCCGAATTTGAGCTAATTGTTTTATCCTCAAAAAATTTTCAAATCATACTTTTTTTGTACTTTTTTTGAATTTTTTTTTAGTCGAGATCAAAAGTACTGATTGGAAGAATATAATACGAGTAGTGTATTGAAATTTATAAATTTTCTTTAATTACCGTTGAATATGTATCTTCGGAGCTCTCGTTAATAAAACTCACTTCATTACGAACAATTTCATGTCCTGGTTATGCTCATGAATGAATAAGACGAAAGGTTATGCGGACTGATTCCTCGGTTCTATGGAGAAAGCAATGAAGAATCCTACGGATATAACCACGTGAATGCATCCTGGACATGAATAATAAATTGTGACTTTTCGGCGCCCGCCTTTTTCTCATTCCGACTCTGTTTCTTTGTCGTGCATTCGCGTATTCATATCACAAGCAGGTCCACCAGCTCACTCTCTGGATTTTACTCGGGCGAGGGTCGGTGCGATGCAAATGAGATGGGAACCAACGAAATGCAATTCAACTTTGATTTTACGAAAAGAAAGGTACGAAAAAACCAGAGCTTCATTGGACTGATTAAAGTATCTTTTGATTAAACTAGGTGTTTATCGATTGACCAATCATTCATTGCCGACAGCTGTACGTGCTACCAACCTTTTCATAATTCCGATCATAACCTTATCCTTCATAAAAAAGATAAGCTTCGATTGCCAGAATCCCAAACTTAAAAGTTCGATTGGACGTTCATTAACAAAGGAATTCTATACAATCGGACAATTGAAACGTTTCAGTCCGTGACTCATGCCCGTTAACAGAACTGCAGCAGGACCAAGCGGGTATTGGTCGGTAGTCTTTTCCATTTTTTATGTAAAAAGAGAAGGCAAATCGAGTCATAGCCGACATTGCTGGATCCCGAATTCTCAATCAAAGCATCTGCGTAGGAGCTTAGTCATTAGCACTAGGCGCATGTGGTAATCGAGCATCGAAGGCCGACGAGAATCGGGGGAGATCACAGCAGGAGCATGTGAAACTTTTTTTTATTAGTTTTCTCTTATATTTTTCTTTCCAATAAATAGAATATGCAAGTCAAGTCAATGAATTATGCTATAAAAATTAGAAAGAGAGAATTGCTTGCGAAAATGAATTATGATATAAGAAGGATATGGGGTAAAATTGAATAAATTATATATAAAAAAAAAAACCAAAACGATATCTTGTATTCTAATATAACCTAGTTATGGTCAAGGTATATTTTCTCTATACATCAATATGTTTGACAATGAAAATACTAATCTCTTTAATTGTCGACTAGCTCGACAAAAAAAAATTGTTGACTAGAAAAAAATTAAAAAAATTATATAATCTTTAGTTAAATTTGTATTTGCTTTACTTAATAGTAGAATGTATCAATAATTAAATATTCAATTAAACTTACAATCACTTAATCTAAAGAGTACTATAGGTTAACAACAAAAAGATCATATTCATATCTTGCACTCACTTAATCAAAACTACAAAGTAAAATTGACAAAAGAAATTTAATATTCATATATCTTAATGGACTTTAATTAGATCTATTGCCGATGTAAGATATAACTCACTTCCATGCCGTTGAATTAGTGTCACACTGGCGGTGGATGTATAAATAATCATACCTTAATTTCCAATAATTATTTTTTGATATGTTGTCTTATTTTAATACCTCTAAAAATCTTAAACTAATACACTTGTGACAAATTCACCATTTGTTAGCTTTCATTAAATTTTATAGTTAAATTATTAAGTTGGATGACATATGGTAGTTAATAGGTGTACCAATTTAGGATTTCACCCTCCATTTACCACATGTATATCAGTTTGTAATTTTTGTGATATTAATCCAATTTAACCAAAAGTAACGAATGGTAAAATTGTCATAAATTTACCGGTTTAAGATTTTTTATGATAAAAAAATTAGTTTAAAGTAAATTTTATAAGTGTACTAATTTAAGATTTTTTG
The DNA here is from genome assembly GCA_014182565.1 of Eucalyptus marginata. Lineage (NCBI taxonomy): Eukaryota > Viridiplantae > Streptophyta > Magnoliopsida > Myrtales > Myrtaceae > Eucalyptus > Eucalyptus marginata. The sequence continues at coordinate 28,229,988 of CM024585.1, read as the reverse complement.
TGACATTAATCCTATACTTTATTTGTTTTTAAAACTAGAATTTATACTATTCTCTAGTTGCTAAATAGAGAATAAACTTTATTATTAGAACCGCTCAGAATCGATCGGTTCAATCTCATTCTTTTGCTCACCCCTAATTACATATCATTGTCTTGGAAAGCTATGCTATAAAGAACTTGCTTTTATGTGTTATGACGTATAATGTGGTCCGGTAGTGTGAAATTATTGACAAAAGTTTTGTAAAACGCTTCATTGCGTGTTGTGTCGCCTAAGCCAAGAAGACTTGGAGGTTTGCCTAGAGTCAAGCCCCCGCAATATCCGCGTAATGCCGCAATATCCATGTGACGCACGTCTCCCTCCATCAGCAACGCTGATGCAAAGAACTAGCTTTGTCTAGTCCTTCTAGTTTTTTATTCGATTGAAGTAGAAGCCAAACTCTTTCCTATGCAAACGCACGCGCTTTTTTTATTCAAATGAAAGAATAGATTTGAAATAAAAATTCATTTGATAACGCAATTTTATTTTTCTATTTCTGAAATAAATTTTTAGTTTAGAGATAGGTTTGGAACAGAAATTAGAAGTGAAAAATTTTACTTTTTTTGAAATGAATATGAGAAATAAAAACTTTTCTTATTGCTCGTTCTGATTACTAGGCACCGCTTGCCCACCCGCCCGCCGACCGCCTTTTGCCGTCATTTTAGAGGGAAAAATTTTGTATCGTTATCAAATGAATTTTTATTTTGGGAGTAGAATTTTTATGTCGTTGTTAACTGCATATTTTGGCTCAAAAGCTCATCCAAAGAATAAAAATAGAAAAATCAATTTCTAGTTAGAAATTGATTTTTGAAACAAAATAGTTATCGTTTGTGCCCTTATTAGCTAGATAAATCATTGAGTATATTATGCTTCTTATGAAGGACCCTGATAACTCGCAGGGGCCTCAAGGACTCTTATTTACTAATCATGAAAATTTCATTGTTTTTAATACATTGATCATGATCGTCTCGAGTTATGCATATCCACCGCTTTTTAGAAGCAAATTATTTCTTGATTAGTATATCTAACAAATGTGCAGATAGCCTTGTAAATACTTAATTAGACCCGAACCTTTTTTTTTTCCCTTAGGGTGAATTGAGAATGCAAAACCCAAAATTTGTTCACCTCTCTACTGACACTGTGTAACTGGCTGTTACTTCCGAAAGGGGTTGCATGGACCCTCTCTTAAATAAATTACCCTTCTTCTATGTTTCTTTTTCCACAAAAACGGTGGCGTTGAAACCTCTTTGCTTCCAACAACAATAATTCTACGGACTGATCCGCGACCATCAGATCAGAAGGAGATCCAGTGGTCAGAAATTGAAGGAAAGAGGACCGTTGTAAGTGAAAAGCATCGTCCGGTTTCAACAGTGAAAGAGAGTAAACTTAGGGTGCGTTTGTTTCATAGAAAACTCAATGATAAAGGAAAATGCTTTCCGGAAAAGCATTTTCCAAGATTATGGTTTATTTTCCTTTGTTTGGTGATGTAACATTAAAAATGTTTTTGCCGCTTTGATCTCAATAAAAAATAATTTCGCACTTCATCGTAGGAAAACAAATTAAAAAATTCGAATTTTTAATATTGTTGTTTTTTATTTACTTTTATTTTCTATTTTTTATTTTTATTTTTATTTTTAAAACGTTTTCGAAATTTTAATTTTTAAAAAAAAAAATTAATTCAAATTTTATAAAAATATATTTTTATAAGAATAATTGTTTGTAAACCAAGTTTTGGTAGATTCGGAAAACATTTTCCGGTTCTTTCAAAGGGGAAATCATTTTTCAGAATTTAAGCTTTGTTAGGAAAACGTTTTCCGTTGACTCATTTTCCGAGTGAATCAAATGCCAGAAAATGAGGAAAATGTTTTCCCCTGAAAATGTATTCCGCAAAAACAAACACACCCTTAGATACAATATCTAGTTTTCCACAATACATAAACACGAGTTGAAATGTTTGACAAAAAAAAGGGTCGGTTGTATCCTGATAACTTGAGATTGAGATTTGTTGGAAATTAATCCAGAGAATACACACTGTTTGTTGTAATCAGAACATCAATGTAAAGAATATGATAACAACATTATAATATCAATTGTTGTAATTATGGTTATAATTATGGTTAATGGATCAACGAAAGCCAATAATTATGATACGTCATTTCTATTCACGTATCTCTTTTGGATTCATGTATTTCCTCATCTTTTCTGTTCACGTATCTATTGAATTCATGAATTTCTTAGATTCATGTATCTTTTAGTTCATGTATTTATTGAGTTCATGAATCTCTTGAATTCACGTATCTCTGGATTCATGAATCTCTTGGTTTCACGTATCTTTTATTCATGAACTTCGTGGATACACGCGTCTATTTAATTCATGTATCTCTTTAGTACATGAACCAAAAAGCTCTATAAATAGATAGGAGCATAGAGCTTCATCAAAAAGGGTTTTGGTTTTGGTTTTGGTTTTTCCGACTCGATTCCAAAAGGCTTTGAAATACTTTATACTCTTCTGTTTTTTCTGAGTGTGCTGATTCAATTGAACGGTTCGATTGAGTCCTATTTGCATAGTGCTAATCCAAACAGGTTCGAGGTGTTGTATCTTGGGAGGCATAGTTCGTGAATCTGCGGAGCACCATTGGCAGGAACTAATCGCCTTAAGGAGATTCGGTTATCCGTACCTCACCTCCAATTTTATGTTATTTTTTAGTGATATCTTATTTTCTTCTTCTCCAAGATTTGTAAAAGGAAGGATATTATAATGTTGTTATCATATTCTTTACATTGATGTTCAGATTACAACAAACAGTGTGTATTCTCTAGATTAATTTCCAACAAGATTGACACTTCAATCCTCTTTATAAAGAGTTGTCGCATAAGAGTCCCTACTATAAAATGCCTCGTAATGTTTTTCGAAAGCAGTATATCCCGGGGGCTGTTCACGATAAGCCTTCCTCATAGTTTGCAATAGAATATTTGTATATTCTTACTAAAGTTGCATTGAGGATGAAATACATGTAAAGTGTAAAAGTTAGAGAACAAGAAACTACAAGAGGATGGATATATGCTACTCTCCAAAGGAAGTCGACTTTCATGAGCTAGGTTCTACTACTAAGAGATTATTTGGAACTTGTTAAACAGCCTTCCTAAGCACGCATCAGAGATGCGAGACGAGATATTCAATTCTAAGAGTGTCAATTGGGCCTATTACGAGGACGATCAATGCAGAATTGTGGAGTTGCCCTTTGCTTAAAGAGGTGCTTACTTGTTTAGCAATAAAAGTTTTTTTTTTTGTCAGTCCTATTCTTACTCTCAACTCACCCTCATATTTTTACCTTGTCCCTTTGCAGGAAGTGAGAGTCGAAACCCACGTTTGAAGTTATTTCACCAGTTTTGATTCTAGCAAAAAATCTTTCACCAAACGCAGCGTTTTGATTTTATTATAGGAGATTTATATTCTATATTGAGCCTAGACAAAGAATGTTAAATGCAAAGGAAGATTTTATTCTCAACTTATATATACAACCGACAATTGATACTTAGATAAGACTAACAGTTTTTGAGCACAAATTGCATTAGAATATAATCAATGATAAAACCTAGACACAAGTAGCTAGGTAGCCTATACTTCGAATTCAAATTATGTTAGAAAATAATCTATGACACAGCTTGCTTTAGATATTAAGCTGGACTTTAATCAATAGTAATACTCCTGAATGGGAAATACAACATTGGAATTTAATCAACAACGCTGAGCTTGTGAGACAATATTGGAATTCAATCAACAATACTGAATCGGATAAAGATGCATGCCGGCATTTAATTAATGTCAAGTAAAGAACTACTTAAGAGGTATGAAGTGTTTGGTTTGATAGGACCAAGAAGGGAAAGTGCGGACTGGAGTTGCCAATTGCAATGCATTGAGGCGCAACAGTTGACTAGACATCTAGGGGTAAAACACTATTTCGGTGCGGGCCGTGAGAACGGTACCAAATCAAGGCAAACTCTAAATACTAGATATGACCTCCAAATAATAGGAGTCAAGGTCGGCCAATGAGACGATGGGAGATAAGTTTCATCGTCAAGAGGGAAATAGCCCGGATCACCAGCTAAGGCCCCTAAATGACTGCTCAATGATAAAGGAGGTAGGGGTGTAGAGACAGCTAGGAGGTTTTGATGTGGACATCGAGCCATATCGAGGAGGAGGTGCTAGAGACCCATTGTCTATTCCTACTGGTTCGATTACTCGAGCGCGGGCCAAGCAATTTAGGCAAGCCATTGGCGTCATGGTTCGTGATTTTTGGCGTGGAGATGACCTTGAATCAAATCTTGAAGAATCTTGGAAATCTTGGCGCAATTTGATTATATGGACACCAAATATTTGACCAAGTCAAATAAATAAATAAATAAATATATATATATCTTCTTATTTAGGAATATTCTAGAATATGACGCATCATATTTCTAGGGTTGGTTTTAGGGTTTGTGTGGTGGCTAGAAGGCCTATAAATAAGATTGATCGAATTTCTTTGGGGACAGAGATATATTTTATTTTTGAGGATAAGAATTGAGAGGTTCTCTTCTACTGTTCTTTTAAGGGCTTGACCGTATCAAGATTCTCTTGTGGCGGTCGATTCTACTTATCGAGCGAGATAGCGAATTCTTTCGCTCGTGGCGTTTATAACATTGGTTGGTTGACACACGTTCGTCAACAGGTCACGTTCATACCGAAATTGCCAATCACAGGTTCGATTGGAGGTTGAGGTTTGCAATTCGCACCATCCAAGCCTTCGTAGAACGATCTTTCCGCAACGATTCACATCATTTGGTATCAGAGCTTGCTTCTACAAGGTCTATTTATCTTTAATTTTCTGTTTATATTCAGCAATTTGAGATTTGTTGAACTAGGGTTTCGGTTCTAGCCAATTTAGGAATCCGATTGCTTTTGTGCTTCCATACATAGTTATTTGCTGTTAGTTTTAATTTTTTTTTCTAGCATCTTAATTGTATCTGAGTTCGTCAAAAAAAGAAGAAGAGAAAGTTCGTCAAAAAAAAAAATAAGAGAAAGAAAACGCACACAAAAAAAAAAGTGTGCAAGAGAAAAAAAAAAGATTCGGCAAAAAAAAAAAAAAAAAAAGCCGGACCAAAAGAAAAAAAAAAAAAAAAAAATCAAGAAGGCGACTCGTTTGTTAGTGGACCAAATTGAAACAAAATCAGTAGTGATTTGGGTTTCAATTGGAATTTTGAAAGTTGTACTTGTTGGTTTGAAATTGTTACTTGCTGAATTGATCGTCATAAGGGGGTTGAGAGATAGGTTTTGAGTCCAATAAAGAGCTTGTGAAAAGAGAATACGAGAGGGAAAAGGCAATAATGTGTAAGCTTAATTGAGGGTGGAAAAAGCCTAGACTTGAATTAAACACGAGGGGAGTGACAAACACCTTGAGAGAAACATGTGAGGGAGCGATTGGTGAGGATTTTGTGACTAACGTTTACTTGCAGGTCTAAAATATGTCGCGTGAAGAAAGTGTGAATCAAAGGGAGATTGACTCCATACGAAGGGATGAAGCACTTGTGGAAAGCATCCACCAATTGAGGGCCGTAGTGGAGGAGCTTAGTGGCCGAATGATGGGGAATGGCATGAGGGTTGATGGTGACCAAGAGATATCCCGAGGAAGGCCGCAACATCAGCGAGACGCCTCTAGAACACAACCTAGATTGTAGCGGCATTATGATGATGATGAGGCCGACATGGAGGATGATCGAGATGCTTGGAAGGTGGAATGGAGCCCGAGGGTTTAGACACCGAGAAGATAATGAACTTGGCAATATCAAGATGAAGATTCATTCTTTCCAAGGAAAGAATGATCCCGATGCGTATCTCGAGTGCAAGAAACGCATGGAGATGGTATTTGATTGCCAACGATACTCCGAGCTCAAAAAGGTAAAAATTGCAGCTGTTGAATTTACTGATTATGCTATAATTTGGTGGGATCAACTTGTGACTAGTAGAAGGCGCAATGGTGAAAGACCGGTAGAGACGTGGGATGAGATGAAAGCGGTGATGAGGAGGCGTTTTGTTCCAAGTCATTACCATCGAGATTTGTTTCAAAAGTTACAAAATCTCACACAAGGCAATAAAAGCATGGAAGAGTATCACAAGGAGATGGAGATTGCCATGATCCGTGCTAATGTGGTGGAGGATCGTGAGGCCACAATGTCAAGTTTTTTGAGTGGTTTGAGCTGAGACATAGCAAGGGTGGTGGAGCTGCAACACTATGTTGAATTGGAGGAATTGGTGGACAAAGCCATCAAAGTTGAGGGGCAATTGAAGTTGGACCGAAATCACAAGAGTGGAGGAGGTTCAAATCAAAATTGGAGATCCAATTGGAAGAGAGATGAGAAGCCAAATTGGAGAGGAAACAACACCAAAACGAAACCTCAAAGAAGAAGGAGAGGGACGGTAAAGTTGGAACGAATTCGGTTTTAGGTAAAGCCGAAAACCCTAACACTAGAACTCGTGAAATTAAATGTTTTAAGTGTTTGGGCAGGGGTCATATGGTGAATCAATGTCCTAATAGAAGGGTGATGATCATGACTGGACATGGTGATGTTGAGTCCGAAAGTGAGAGGGAAGAAGAGGATGATGAGATGCCACCGTTGAAGGATTGTAGTGATGGAGAAGTAGCTATAAAAGGAGAATTATTGGTGGTTAGGCGTTCTTTTAGTGTGCAAGTAAAGAAGGATGGAACTTGGCGAATGTGTGTCGATTGCCGAGCAATTAATAACATTACGGTAAAGTATCAACATCCTATTCCTAGGTTAGATGACATGTTGGATGAGTTGCATGGTTCTTGCATTTTCACTAAGATCGATTTGAAAAGTGGCTATCATCAAATTAGGATGAAAGAAGGTGATGAATGGAAAACTGCATTTAAGACCAAATATGGATTGTATGAGTGGTTAGTCATGCCATTTGGATTAACTAATGCACCGAGCACATTTATGCGACTTATGAATCATGTTTTACGTGCTTTTATTGGTTGATTTGTGGTTGTCTATTTCGATGACATCTTGATATATAGCCGAAGCCTTGATGACCATATTGAGCATGTGCGAGCTGTCTTGCAGGTTTTAAGGGTTGAGCAATTATACGCTAATCTAAAGAAGTGCTCTTTTGTTACTAACAAATTAGTATTTCTAGGATTTGTTGTTAGTGTTGATGGTATACAGGTTGATGAAGAAAAGGTCAAAGCAATCCGTGAATGGCCAACGCCTAAGATCGTAGGAGAGGTGCGTAGCTTTCATGGATTCGAGTTTTTATCGGTGATTTGTGAGAAATTTTAGCACCATTGCCGCACCTTTGACCGAGGTTATCAAAAGCATGTGGGTTTCACGTGGGGAGAAGAGCAAGAGAAAGCATGTAATCTGCTAAAAGATAAGTTGACTAATGCTCATTTGTTATCTTTGCCGAATTTCAATGCTACTTTTGAGATAGAGCGTGATGCTTCTGGTACAGGGATTGGAGCCATGTTGATGCAAGGAGGGTGTCCCATAGCTTATTTCAGCAAGAAATTGAGTGGAGCAACATTGAACTATCCTACCTATGATAAGGAGATGTATGCTTTAGTGCGAGCATTGGAGACTTGGCAACATTATTTATGGCCGAAGGATTGTGATCCACACCGACCACGAGACCTTGAATTACTTGAAAGGGCAACATAAGTTGAATAAAAGACATGCCAAATGGATGGAGTTCATCGAGACTTTTCCATATGTGATCAAGTACAAGAAAGGTAAGGAGAATGTGGTAGCCGATGCACTTTCTCAAAGGTATGCGATTCTAACTATTTTAGAAGCAAAGTGTTTAGGTTTTGAGCATATCAAAGGCTTATATACTGATGATGATGACTTTGGGAGAGTATTTGAAGCATGTGAACATACTGCATTTGATAAATTCTATAGGCGTGAAGGTTATCTTTTCTGTGAAAACAAGCTATGTTTGCCTAAGTGTTCTTTGCGTGAATTGTTGGTGCGAGAAGCGCATAGTGGCGGTTTAATGGGGCATTTTGGCATTAGTAAGACTTATGAAGTGCTGCATGAACATTTTTATTGGCCACATATGAAGAGAGATATCACACGTGTCTGTGAGAGATGCATTGCTTGTAAGCAATCGAAGTCTACAACTAAACTGCATGGCTTGTATACACCATTACCTATTCCAACGCATCCTTGGACTGATATTTCTATGGATTTTGTGTTAGGATTGCCTAGGTCTAAGTATGGTAGAGATTCTATTTATGTGGTTGTGGATCGGTTTTCAAAGATGGCTCATTTTATACCTTGTCATAAAATTGATGATGCATCTCATGTTGCTGATTTGTTCTTTAGGGAGGTTGTACGCTTGCATGGCATGCCTAAATCGATTGTTTTGGATCAAGATTCTAAATTTCTTAGTTATTTTTGGAAAACATTGTGGAAAAAACTAGGAACACGGTTGTTATTTTCTACTACTTGTCATCCACAGACCAATGGTCAAACCGAGGTAGTTAATAAAACTTTAGGGGTATTGTTGTGTGCTATGATTAAAAAGAACATAAAATCTTGGGAAGATTGTCTGCCACATGTTGAGTTTGCATATAATAGGAGCGTACATTCTGCTACTAAATTTACACCATTTGAGGTTGTCTATGGTTTTAATCCGTTAACTCCGTTAGATTTAACCCCTTTACCTATTGATGAGCGTGTGGATTTAGATGGAGCGAAGAAAGCTAAATTTGTCAAGGCATTGCATGAGAAGACGCGCCCAAATATTGAGCGCAAGACTGAGCAATATGCAAGGCAAGCCAACAAAGGGCGCAAGGAAGTGGTGTTTGAACTCGGCGATTGGGTTTGGGTTCATATGCGCAATGAGCGATTTCCTGAGTAACAACATTCTAAGTTATTACCGCAAGGGGATGGACCATTCATGGTTTTGGAAAGAGTTAACAATAACACCTACAAGCTTGATCTTCCAGGTAAGTATGACGTTAGTGCCACATTTAATGTTTTTGACTTGACTCTTTTCGATGCCAGTGATGATTTGAGGGCAAATCCTTTGCACGGGGGAGGGAATGATGTGGACATCGAGCCATATCGAGGAGGAGGTGCTAGAGACCCATTGTCTATTCCTACTAGTTCAATTACTCGAGCGCGGGCCAAGCAATTCAGGCAAGTTGTTGGCGTCATGGTTCGTGATCTTCGGTGTGGAGAAGACCTTGGATCAAATCTTAAAGAATCTTGGAAATCTTGGCGCAATTTGATTATATGGATACCAAATATTTGACCAAGTCATAATATATATATATATATATATATATATATATATATATATATATATATATATATATATATCTTCTTGTTTAGGAATATTCTAGAATATGACGCATTATATTTCTAGGGTTGGTTTTAGGGTTTGTGTGGCGGCTAGAAGGCCTATATATAAGACTGACTAAATTTCTTTGGGGATAGAGATATATTTTATTTTTTAGGATAATAATTGAGAGGTTCTCTTCTACTGTTCTTTTAAGGACTTGGCCTTATCAAGATTCTCTTGTGGCAGTCGATTCGACTTATCGAGCGAGATAGCGAATTCTTTCACTCATGGCGTCTATAATGTTGGTTGGTTGACACACATTCATTAACAGGTCACGTTCATACCGAGATTGCCAATCACAGGTTCGATTGGAGGTCGAGGTTCGCAATTTGCACCATTCGGGCCTTCGTAGAACGATCTTTCCGCAACAATTCACATCAGGTTTGCCTAGAAGCAGGCACCCTTGAAAGAGTGCGTAATAGCTCATTGATCAAGCGCTCTACACCGAAGATGAACGGGGCTAAGCGATCAGCTGAACCCGCGGGATGTAAAAATACATCGGTAGGGGAGCGTTCCGCCTTAGAGGGAAGCACCTGCGAGAGCAAAGGTGGACGAAGCGGAAGCGAGAATGTCGACTTGAGTAACACAAACATTGGTGAGAATCCAATGCCCCGAAAACCTAAGGGTTCCTTCGCAAGGTTCATCCACAGAGGGTGAGTCAGGGCCTAAGATCAGCCCGAAAGGCATAGTTGATGGACAGCAAATGAGGGTTCAAGACATTGCTGGTGTGGGAAATTGAAGGGTGGTTGCTGGCGGAGGAGAGGATGAGAGAGAGAGAGATAAGCGAGAGAGAGATAAGAGAAATGACAGAGAAGAAGAAGAAAATGCAGAGAAGCAGGGGGCCGTCCCTAGGGAAAAGAAGGGGGAGGTCGGGATGGTGTGGCAAGTGGATTTTGGCGTAGTTCAGCATAATGATATTTGTGTTCTATGGGTCTTTTGTTGACTTAATTGAATGATTGTTATGAAAAACAATGGACCAAAATCATAGGTACTTAAAATCGAACTTAAAGGGTCAAATGAACAATTTTGCAATTTATTGGGTAAAATTGCAAATTGATTGAAGTTGAATCCAATTAATGTAATTGACTTATCCAACTAATCACCCATGTGTAAGATCACCTATTGTATTCAAATTGACTTTGAATTGAAGTGTCCAAACTTAGGTAAAAAATGAACCTAGGCCTAATATTAAAATTAGACATAGATTTATGAAATTGAACCATAGCCTTGAATGGATCAACTTGAATTTCTTCAATTGAAACTTAATTGCTTGATTTTCTTATATTCGAGAGATTAAAATTCCTCAAATTGAGAAGCTCTAACGTGAATTTCTCAAAATTGACCCAGATTCGGACTTATCTTAAGAAAATGAGTGGAAAACTATCATCTATTCGCAAATCATGAATGATCGATTTTGACCCCCTAATAATGACTTAAAACGGCAATTCGTCTTTTGATATGGTAGTTCACAAAATCAAATTAATGAATGGATTTAAAAATTCCATAGACCAAATGTCGTAGAAGGAACTATATGTAATATTGAGTAAAATAATTTTTTTTTTTATTTTCGGTCAATTTAGAACCTAAAATCGAAAAATTGAAAATAAGGTTCTCAATCGAATTTTGTGAAATTTTCGACACACAAATCAAATTGACACTAAAAAAACTTTTGGGGATTTTTTTTTTTATTTTTTCAATTTTTCAACCTTTTAGTTGAATTTTTCTAGAAGGTTAATTTCTTGGTCAAATTTTTGAATTTTTAAGAAATTGATTTGATAAAAGTGAAATTGAAGATAAATTGCATATTTTTTGGGTTAAAAACTAAATTTTGACTCGGAGTTATTTTTTAGTCAAATGGTTGATTAAAATGTCTACCTGACAATCAACCATTTGACTTTTTGAGTTTTTCTTGAAAAGAAATTAGAAATCGCTTAAAAGCAACAATACAAAATAAAGAAACAAAGAATGACAATTTTTTGCCGAGAAATGGATCCTACCGCAATCAAAAACTCAAATCTCATTTTTTTTTTTTTTTTTACACTTTTCGATGTGTCAATTAAAAATCAGGTGTCAACAATGGATAAACTCTTACTGAGATTTTTTTTTTTTTTTTGAGAAGCCTTATTTACAATTGATCTTTAACTTACCACCAGCCATAAGAACTATAGCACGAATTGTCAAATATTAAGAATCCATCATGAAGGGTAGACCTCAACAATAGATTGCAAGCCAAGTACAGGGGTGATCTTGGTAGTCCCCAAAGCCAGCAGTGACGAAGAGCTTAGCCCGTTCTGTTTCATTCCTTTCCCTCCCCAACGCGAGGGTCATCATCAACACGTCAAAGAAGAACGGGGTTTCGATCATCTCTGTCACTTTTCTAGTTTTCCATCACCATCTCAATTATAATCACGTTTTTACTCTTGCCCTTGCCCTTGCTTATGGTCTCCTTGCATCGCTTTAGTATCTTCACTCTGTCTTCGTCGCTCCAATTATGGAGTATCCATTGCATATAACTTAATTAATCCATCAGTCTGTCATTTTTTCCATATGTTGTTCACTTGTGATTTTGTAAATTTCCTATGCAAGTCGAACGCTAGGAGGGATTTTTTTGCAAAATGTAAACTATCCTTTACATGAAGATTCAATTTGAATACTTTTGACGAGTTATCCACATGCGAATTTTTCAATACCAAGAGCTCCTAAGACTAGAGATTGGGATCCTTCAAATTTAAGGAGATTAATTCACGTATTAAACTCCTTTCTTGAAAGGACACATCGGCATATTGAAGTTTGAATAACTAAAATATTTTTTTTCCTTTTGTGTTTTTTCCCTTCTTCCCCATGTAGCTCCTTCCTCATTAGAGAAAATTGTCCAAAAAGTTCTAAATCTATTACTCTTTTATAAAAAAAGAAAGTTTTAAATATTTTAATAAGGACAATTAAGTCATAAATATTCACGCTTTATCAATGGAGTTCATCCGACTAATTTTGGTCGAAACCACCGATGTGGATGTCAACCATCTTATGTGGCAAAAACTAGCAATGACGTGAATAATTTTTAATAATATTTTAATATATTTTTTCAATTTATTTACTTATTTTTTAATTTTTTTCTTTGTTTTTCTTTCTTTTTCTTTTCCTTTTTTACTTTTTTTCTTGTTGTGGCCGTGAGAGTTCAAGCCCTCACGATCATCTAGATGAGGCCATCGCGTGACTATAGGTGACGCCTACCTCGCCTGCAACCACGATGGTCTAAGTGAGGGTATTGCAGCCCTTGTTCAATGGTTGATGAGGGTTGTTGGTCTTACGAAACAAAAGAAGAAGAATGAATAGAGAAGAAAATGGAAAATTTTTTAAAAAATAAATAGTTTGAAAAATATTAAAATATTAAAAAATTGTCCGCATTTGCATCGGTCACACTATGTAGGACAACTACCGTCCACATTAGTTATTTTCGGCCAAAATTAGTTGAATGGATTTAATTGGTAAAACGTAAAAGGATATAAGACTCAATTTGCACAATTAAAATTTTTTAAAACTGAATTAACAAAAGTATTATGATTAATGATTTTCTCTCGTTGCATGGCTGCTCGCTGCCAACAGTTGCTGCCTGCCGTTGCATAAAGTTGCAACAGAGAGAGAGAGAGAGAGAGAGAGAGAGAGAGAGAGAGAGGATTTAGGTATTGGTAATTGGTTGGTGTTTGTGTAAGTTCATAAAAAACGTGCGGCTATTCTCGATAAGATTAGATAGAGGATTTAGGTATTGGTAATTGGTTGGTGTTTGTGTAGGTTCATAAAAAACGTGCGGCCATTCTTGATAAGATTAGATTAAAGAAGGTGAAATAGTTGAATCTTAATCTTTTAAATAAGTAATGTATCATGTGCATTGAATATAGACCGAGTCCTATCAAAACGAATATATAAATTATTTACTCCGTTGATGGTAAGAGTGCTCAATGTGTTGTTTACTTTCCTTCACCAACTTCATTCAATAGGGAAGTTAATGTTCAAAAGAAAGTTAGACGATCCATACGTGTCGTACTCGCACCATCAATAAAATTGCATCTGCAGGTGGTATGGCTTCAAAGATGTCCCCAGGACACATCCCATGTTCTCGCTAACTTCTAAATTAGCCACCACATGCGGAAGATCATATATTGTGCATTCCATATGCGGAAAGGCCCTTGCGATGGCTTTGGCCATTGTTCCGGTTCCTCCTCCTATATTGACCAACGAGGTTATGTAGGATGCAAAATGTGTAACCCCAAGATCTCCATAACCATAACAAGAGCGTAGATGATCGAGTAGAAAGATTAATGCACCTGTTTTGGGATCCATCATTCTTGATGCGGAAGCGGAAAAGTAATAATCCACGCACAAGTCCTTCTTCTCTATTGCCTTCTGTATCATTGTCTCAATGAGATGGCCCTCACCCTTTAGCGCTAGGTAAACGCTTCTTATGTGAGGATACTTGTGAGAATTTAGGTTAGATGAGAGATTTGACCACTATTTACAATCATGCATTTTCATTACGGGCCAGGCTCAACTCAACCCACACTAGCTAGCCCCATATTAAACTAATTAAGAAACTTTTTATTTCACCTTAGACCAACCTCGTAAAATGGTAACCATAAAATAGTAAATTATAATATCAATTAATGTAGTCCATATTAGGAAAACTCTTACAGGTTATTCTCTCCAACACCCCTTTGTGCTCGTTAACCTTCATGCTCGCCACCAATCGAGCATCGCTAGCCATGCCATCATTGAATAAGCGATTAAGCCTCGGTTCTTGACCAACATACCTCCAAAATGACATCCCTTGCACCATTTCGAACAGCGTCTAGTCAACACTGTTGTGGAACCACGTGCTCACACAGTGCCACAGCTTCACGAAAATAGGGTCAAGTGTAGCTAACGCAAACGGCCCGACATTGGAGGGATTGTCCTTAAGGAGGAGCTCTGACAAGTGGTTGAGTACGTACGCTTTCCGACCATCCGGCGGGAGCTTCTTTTGTCCAAAAAAAAGCCGGAGGGGACAAGAATGTGCATGAGGCGGTCGACACAGTGAGCTCTTGATGGATGAATTTGAAGTGCAGAGACTAGGTATCGAGGGTCATGGGTTGGCCATGCCGGTGGATGGTGTCAGGAATGCCTAATTGAATGGCACATTTCAAGCACATAAAATTGATGAAGTTGAAGATGTGGTTCTATATGTGAGCTTGAGCTTGTAGTTGCTCTCTGCCCACCTGTTCGCTAAATCCATTAGCCGGAGTTACCATCTCTCACCTCTACAGTGCAATTTCTCGTTCGCGAACTCCAAGAATGAACTTCCCTGGCCTCTACGATTCAATCTAAAGGTTCATTATGAACACCAGGAGATAGGCGTATTTATAGGACCGTGGGGTTTAACTCTAGGCACTCTCACTTTGGAAAACCTCCCATTTGCACCAACTTTTCAAAAATAGGCGTACATTGAGAAGCCTTATCCCCACCCTTTTCCTCCATTCGATCCCAATCCTGTAAGTCTTCCGCCCTTCATGATCATCCTCACTACCCTCCACTCCAGAACTTAATGACATCTACGTTTTTACGGTAAAGATTTTATTTTATTTTTGTCCCTAGTCATGTTTTTTCTGATTGAGTATGTATACTTTTAATTTGTCTAATCAAGTTATTTTACTTCCACAAATCTTATAATTGAGTCTCTCCGACACCAAATGTGGCCAACAAATATGCCAAATTAGATGTGCATGGAGTGGAACAAATTTACAAATGTAGAGAATGTCCGAATATGACAAGATAAAATTTAACTAATGCAGACAACTGCGTGGATGTTCACATAGCAAAATTTTTTCCACGTCACACTAAGATATTGTCCGACGGTCACATTGGCTACATTTGATCAAATTTGATAGTAGATGGACTTCATTTGAAAATTTGAGTAGAAAAGCTTGAATAGATAATAATACAAATCGATTAGAAAAAGTGTGAAAGTATAAGGATGTAAAGTAGAATATTCGTATATTTATACTCTAAAAGTGACTATCCATGGACTTGGACCAATGTCCAAGCAATTTGTGACATCCCGAATTTCCAATTCTATTTTCAATAAATTGAGACGGGCATTTCATCTGCACGCATATAGTTCATTTCCTTGAGTTGGCCACTCATGTGAAAACCAGTCTATTAGGTGAAGCCGGTAAGAGATTCTAATGCATCAGACTCGAGAATTTGACCAGGAAACGACCTTTCGACCGAGCTAATCTGCAAGGGTCATTATGGCACAGTTAAAAATCGATTTGAAGCTGGAGATAGGTCAGCTCGACAGAGGCATGTGATCGAGTGTGGATGATTCCACCCGATCACACTATTCTTGTCTGGCCTAAGCACTGGACCGACTTTTCTGTCGATTGGGTCCCCTGTGTTTGTATTTGAAACCTTGAGATTTTCACGACAACCGAGGGTCGCCAATGTGTCAAAGATGTACATTGTGGCTTGAGATTTATCAACCACAGGTCAAATGCATAAAAAATTTCTAAAAGCTAACCGGTAGGTCAGGACGCGCTAATATCGTGTCAGAATGAAATTAACCGTGAAATTGTAACTGAATTAAGAAATTGAAAGTCCTGGGGTGTCACATATCTTATGAGGATCATGTATTAATTTTATGGATTTTAATTGGGCTCAATTGGACGAGAATTGATTGGAATTGAGAAATTTAAGGTACGAGATTTTATGCCCCGGCGGAAAATAAAATTGAACCCATTGGACTAAGGTTGTGGGAGGTTGGAGTGAGTGGAGTATGACATCACAAGTGATGTCATGGGAGGGGGCGTGAAGGGCTAGGATCTTGACACTTGGAGGGTGGGGATTGAGCCCACTTCTTCTTCAACCTTTGGAAGAGAGAGAGAGAGAAGGAGGAGAGAAAGAGGAAGGGGAAGGGAGCTGCTGTGCGTGACCAGCAACCAGCCGACCGGAGGCCCCCGCCGTTCGCCGCCCGCCGTCGCAGCCGGAGGCCGCCGTCGCCGTTGCGCCGGACCGCCGTCGCCGTTGCGCCGGACCGCCGTCGCCGCCCGTCGCGCGCCGCTCCGCCCAGCCCGCGAGCCGCACCGTCCCAGCTCGTCGCACCCCCCTTCGCCGCCCGTTCGCCGCCGGAGCTCGGCCCCAGCCGGCCACCAGCTCGCCACCGTCCTCCTCCGCCGAATCCGCGCCCGAGCCGCCCCTCTTCCCCTCCGTTCGGCCATGGAAGAAGGCTGAAGTTCCAGCCTAGATCCGGAACTTCGAGGCCCTTTTGGTCGGCTTCCGCCCGGTTGCTCGGCCCGCCTTGAGGAAAGTCGATCCTTGCGTCGACCCCGTCGTTTTGGCATGCTTGGCTCGCTAATCCGGTGAGTTTAGCTCACTAAATCTTGATTAGAGGGTTAATGATGCCCTAAGTGTGCTTAGCCTAAGTTAATTGTGTTTAGGTGATTAGTTTAGTTTATTTAAATGTGATTTGGATTAAGAGATTTAATTAGTTTTAAGTGTGTTTAGTTTAAGGTTAAGTAGGTTTATTTAATATAAGCCTTGATGTGACTTATTGGGTTTTATTTTTGATTTATTTTATTTTTTCGAAATTCTGGAAAAAGTTAATAATTTACTATTTTCCGAAATTCATTAAAATATTATTATTTAAAAAAAAACTCGAAAAATTATTTTTGACCCCAATTGCTTAGAATTTCATGCCGATCGTCGCTGTGCTCTTAGAATTTGAATTTGATGAACGGAGGTGGCAAAATTGAGGTTTGATTATTATTATTATTATTAAAAAAACTCGAAAAATTATTTTTGATCTCGTTGCTTAGAATTTCGTGCTAATCGTTGCTGTGCATTTAGAATTTGAATTTGATTAATGGATGTGCCAAATTGAGTGTTGATTGTGATAAATAGGGTTTTTAGCCATAAAAACCCAAGTGTTGGATTTTGATGCAAGAATTGGATTTTTAAGGATTTTTACCGTAATTGGAGTATGTGAATGAAATGCGGAGTGTCCGAGGGTCAGTATTGATTTGTCGTGTGTTGATTGAAAAACTCGGGTCGCAGTAGTGGCTAGGCCAACTGGACCTGTGTTTCCTTTGATTGCCGTCAGTGTGTGACGTGGCTCGGGTCGCAGTAGAGGCTAGGCCAACTGGACCTGTATTCTTTGTGAATTGCCGTCAGTGTAGTGACGTGGCTCGGGTCGCAGTAGAGGCTAGGCCAACTGGACTTGTATTCTTTGTGGATTGCCGTCAGTGTAGTGACGTGGCTTGGATCGCAGTAGAGGCTAGGCCAACTGGATCTATGCTCCTTCGGGAATGCCGTCGACGTAGTGACGAAGTCGCGCTCCAAGGGGGGGAGGCGATGCCTGGCATTAATGTCAGAAGATAGCTGAATTGCAAGCAGGCTATGCCCTTGTGTGGCAGTGAATGATAATTGGAATGCGTGCCGAGTGCATCTATGGTTTCTATGAAAGTGTTGGTGTTCTAATTGTTTGAATTTTTTTTATTATTACTTGAGTTCATGTGATATAAATTGTGCTAACCTGCAGGAAGGAAGGAAGGCGAGGTAAGTCTTCTGTGTGATGTGGCTAGGCCACCCGAGGTGTATTTTCTTTCTAATAGGGGTTTAGGGGGTTGAACTTGCTGAGACGATGTCTCACCCCGTTGTGGGCCAACATTTTTCAGGTCCCTTGTGGACAGAGCGACCGGATCGCTTTGGTTGGCCTTGAGGAGTTGCAGGTGAAGTCTAGAGCCTTGGAGAATGTGTCCGACTTGTAGGTCGTAAGACAGTTCCTTTTAAGAGTCGGTCTTTTGTAGACTTTTGGCTGTAGGCCTTCGTTTGTAATTCCGTTGAAAGTGTATTGCTGTGAAATTGCTTCCTGCTTTTCTATCCCATATTTTATTGTCAGGGGTTTTATAATATGCTTCCGCATGCACATTAAAGAATTGATTAGGTCGACGACTTAACCTGGGAACGTCGCATTTGAATGACCATGGTGGGATGTTGGCGCGCTCGGGGTTCGGGGCGTGACACAATTCCCTTGAATCGATGCGCAAGCATTTCCAAGTCAAATTAATGCGAGTAAGTCTTACGAAACTTTGTCACTAAGGTGCTGCATGAGAACATTTCTTATTCTCTCAATTTCTGTTCTTTTGTTCCCCGGAATAAAAAAAGAACAAAACCCGTTTGGTAACGCAAGTTGATTTATATTCCCGAGAATAGAAAAGTTAGCTCGGGAATAGAAACGAAAAAAAAAAAATTGTTTCTTGTCCCGGGGAACAATTTCTAGAAATAAGCAAATTTTCTTTTTTATTTTTGTTTTATTTCTCTCTTACCGTGGCCACCTCCAACCGTTTGGAGCCATCGCCGGTCGCCGGCCACCGCCGCCACCGCCACCGACCGTGAGCAAGAATAAAAAAACAAATAAATACAAATAAACAAATAAATACAAATAAAAAACAAAAATAAATAAATAAATAAATATAAATAAAAAGAATAAATACAAATAAATACAAATAAATACAAAAAATAATAAAAACAAATAAAATAAATAAATACAAAAAAGAATAAAAAAAATAAAAAAGAACAAATAAAAAACAAATAAATACAAAAAAGAATCGTTGCGTTACCAAACGCATTTCTATTCTTTTTCTATTCCAAGAGTAGAATTTTGTGCAGTTATCAAACGAGTTCTTTTGCTCGAAATCAAGTTTCCGGAATAGAAATAGAAAAGAACTATTTCTGGAAAAAAAAACTCTTCCCCAGCCAAGAAATTTTACCATGCGCACCCCAACTCTCTCATGGCTTTTTCCCTTTGGATAGTCAAGGCAACACTCTTTCTTTCCTAAGTAACGTGCTGCTTTTAATGTCGCGGTCTATCATCACGTGACTAGGCCAGAAATCGAACGTGTGTCATGAGGATCGTGGATGATGTGGGGTTGCGTCTATGTCACCTACGCTCTTGTGAGGCAACAATTCTTAACCAAGGAAATCCATCGAGTATATTATGCTTTTCAATAATCTTTTTTTTTCCCTTTACTTTTTCCTTGATTGAGGGCTAACAACCCTTGTTGACATTGAACAAGGGTGTTGTGCCCTCGCCGACCACTATCCTTGCCAACTGCAATGTGGGCGCGTGAGCCCTTGCTTGGATTTGGCGAGGCCCACAATGCCCTCACCAGATCTAGGCCAACTAGGACTGCCAAGCCCTCACTTAGCCATGATGAGGCTATTGTGGCTCTCCCCAAACCCAGCGAGAGTTGCCGTTGACCCTTCCTAGCCTTCAATCCATAAACTAAAAAAAAGTTCCGAAAAAGCCGAAAAAATATTAAAAAATTCAAAAAAACTATCTATATATTATTTAAAATGTCTATGTCAACATTGGCCGTGTTACATAAGACGTCAACGTTCACATCATCAATTTTCGGTCAATTGATCAAATGGACTCAATTGACAAAATGTGAAAAAAAAATTAAGAAAGATTTAGAATTAAATTGACATGATTGCGATAGATTTAGGATTTTGAGCAATTTTGCTGTTGTAATTGAAAAGCATCTCTGGTCATCTTCTCCTTCTCGTGTGAAGGGCCTCGCCTCGCCAATCAGAATGGAAGGAGTTTGTTCTTGGATCCAAATGGCTTCGAGACCCAAAGGATTTTGGGCCTTTTTGCCCTCCTTTTCTCCTTCTAATAGTATATCAATCTCCTTCTGTCACAATTTCCGGTGTCGTCTGGTTTCAACTTTGGCCCCGTTCGATTTACAGGACCCTTTCGGCTTATTTAATGTTCTGTTCCTGGTGATTCTGTGCCATAGTCTGGAAAACCAACAGCCCTATGCTCGTCTTCTTGGCGATTAACATCCGCATGTTATTTGCAATTCCGATAAACAGTGAAAGAGAGTAAACCTAGATACCATATCCAGTTTTCCAAAATACATAAAGCAGACTTAAAATGCTTTACAAAAAAAAGGGTCGGTTGTATCCTGATAATTTGAGATAGAACCTTTCAATCCTCATTACAACGAGTTCTCCCATGAGGGTCCCTACCATAAGATGCCTCGCAATGTTTTTAGGGAAGTGGTATATCCCAGGAGGTGCTCACGGTATGCCTTCCTCATAGCTTGCAATAGAGTATCTGTATATTCGTACTAAAAGATGCATTGAGGATGAAATACATATAAAGCGTAAAAGTTGGAGAACAAGAAACTAAAAGAGGGTGTATCCATGCTACTCCCCTGAAGAAGTCGACTTTCATTTGCTAGGTTCTACTACTAAACAATTATTTGGAACTTGTTAACCAGAACATTCAATTCCCAAAGTGTTGATTGGGCCTATTAAGGGATGATCAATGCAGAATTGTGAAGTTGTCCTTTGCTTAAAAAGGTGCTTACCAAATCAGCAACAAGATTTAGGAGGCAATCTACCCATAAGTTTGAAGACACTAGCCTAGTTTCTCTAGCACATACTTGACTTGAGGCCCATGACCCACTAAAACTTGATTCGAGGTCCACGACCAGTGAGCTAGGGATGCCACTCAAATCACGAAGGAGATACGGCAAAGAGAGGGGATAGAGGGCCGGGCAGGGCGGGGCCAGCACCGCATTGTTCAGGGATAGTGGTGGAGGAGCTGCTAGTAAGGGATTAAGAAAGAAAAGGGAAAAAAATGAGAGAGGACTATGGATGGCGGAGTACGAGCTTCACAAAGTGTCTTCAAACTATGGATCAACTAGATATCAGCACATCTGGTTACCTTCCAATTTTCCTGCTCTAAAGGAATTTATTGGATCAACCTACGTATCAGCATATGCAAAACACTATCTCGACAATCCATTTCCTTGAAATCGAAAAGTCAAAAAGAAAAATCTGGTCTCTTTTGGAGAAGCAATTTGTTCCCATCCTTCTCTGTTGAAGCAACACCCTTCCCTTCACAGAAGCAGCCAAGAACCAGCAGCTCTCTTCCAATGACATTGTCTATCTTCTCCGCCTTAGGAGCACAAGGCTCAGAGCCCCAGCGCCCCCATATGTGACTTTACACAATAGAATCCGAGATATGAAGAAAAAAAGAAGAGATCGCTGAAGGGAAAAATACTTGAAGGACCAAGCTCATAAATGGTGATCCTAAATCCCAGCGAATCATCTTTGAGGGATCGTTATTGTCAAACTTTACCAGTCATTGCTATTGTAAACCTAACAACTTTTGCGCAAGGTTTTGAGCAAAGATAAGAAGTCTTCTCAAAGCCATCAGAAGATAATTCTGACACCTCCTCAAAATTAACAGTTTCTATTCCTTACGAGGAACCGCTTCCTGCAAATTTCATGGGACAATCACATGCAGATGAAGAAGATATGGGATCCACTACCCTTAAACCTCGAGCAACAGAGAAAAATCATAGGCAAATCCATAATTCTACATCATCAAGACTGTCTTTCGCATTTGATGATTTTCCATATCATAAGTGACCAGAAAGATTGTAAGAGTTTCATGCCTAGTTAACTACTAAACCCAAGCATCAAAACTTGGCCATTGCGATACTGTCATTTGCCAGCAGATTTACAAAAGGGAAAAAAAAAACTCCAAGACTGGCGGACGTCTCTTTTTGAACAGGACCAGATGTCCTTCTTGGTCATGCAAGACTTCAGCCAAGTGATTCGGATTCTACTCCAAATTTTATTGGAAATCCGAAAGACATCAAGGGACTCAAAAGGACGGGGTTCTTTGAAAGAAAGCGTTGTTCCTACAGAAGACAGGATCTTGATAAGTGGTTTAAGAAAATGTTGAAGCTATTTTATGCCATAGGCGCATATGTGAGTCTCAAGCCAGTCTTCCTACTGTCCATCGCAAATCAGCTAGCTACAGCGGCTGGGAGGTATATCCAGATTACAAACAAGAGAGTACCTCAGCAACAATGCGAGAAATCTAGGGTGCGTTTGTTTGTGTTTCTCTTTTTTTTTGTTCCAGGGAATGTAAATAGAAAAAACTATTTCTATCCCGAAGAATAGTTTTTGAACAAGAGAACGCATTTGGTAAAC
Organism: Eucalyptus marginata; assembly: GCA_014182565.1. Classification (NCBI taxonomy): domain Eukaryota; kingdom Viridiplantae; phylum Streptophyta; class Magnoliopsida; order Myrtales; family Myrtaceae; genus Eucalyptus; species Eucalyptus marginata. The sequence continues at coordinate 28,207,499 of CM024585.1, read as the reverse complement.
TTGTTCTTAGAATAAAAAAGAACAGAAACATGTTTGGTAAATTTGTGTTCTTTTTTTGTTTCTTTTAATTTTTAAATATTTTTCTTTATTTTTCTTTATTTTTCATTTTTTTTCCATTTTTCTTTTTTTCTTCCTTGTGGCCGGTCGCCGACTTCGGCCATGGTGGCGACCGGCCAACGAGGGCCGGCGGCTCGCCCGGCCACGGCGAGGCCGAGCCACCGCCAAGGTGACGCCGACCTAGTGGTGGCCCGGCGAGGCCGAGCCTTGTCGGTGGCTGGGCGAGCTCGGCGGCGTCGAATCTAGGCGAGCTCGAGCTCACCCAGCCAAGGCGAGGTCGAGTGTCGCTAGCCCAGCGGCGAGGCTCGACCTCGCCTTGGGGCGAGAGCTCGGGCTCGCCCAGATCCGGCGAGGCCGAGCTTGCCAGCCCAAGGCGAGGCCGAGCCTCGCCCAACCACGGTGAGGCTCAACCTCACCGGGGGCCGGCGAGCCTCACCGTGGCTGGGCGAGGCCGCCGGCCCTTGTCGGCCGGTCGCCGGCCATGGCCGAGGCCGGTGACCGGCCAAAAAAAAAAAAAAAAAAAAAAAAGAGGGGAGAGAAAAGTTGTTTTTTTTTTGTTCCAGAAATAAGAAACAACTTTTTTTGTTTCTTGTTTCTATTCTTTTTTTGTTTCCGGGAACAAAAAAATAGATTTGGAACAAAAACGCAAACAAACGCGTTTCTGTTCTTTTTTTGTTCCCGGGAACAAAAAAACATAATTTTTGTTCAAAAACATAAATGAGGAACACAAACAAACACTACCCTAGCAAGCAATCCATATTGCCAAAGACGAAACGTGTGTACGAAGAAAGCAATTAAGGATTATTTGCATGATAATAGAGAAATTGATAAAGCTCAAAAGAAGCCCGGCCCAGAAATAAAATGGTCAAATAGAGATTCTTCTTGTTCTTGTTCTTGCTCTAGCAAGAAGAAACGACATTTTAAGAAGATTCAATTTAATTTCTAAACGGAGGAAAGGAAAATGGAAATTCCCTTGTAAAAGAAAATCCCCAGGCACGACCAAAAATGAGAAGTGTTTCACATGTGGACAGAATGGACACATTGTCAAAAACTAACCTTGGGCAAAAATCGAAGGCACACATGCTGCAGAAAGTTGACAAGAAGATGGGTTTGTTCCTCCAAGAAGATGATCTTGGATCAGTCTTTTCTCTAGAAGATGAAGCTTCTGATAGAAGCCTCTTTGCCATTCAAACCACCAATGATTAGGGGTGTCAACGGTTCAATTGGGTTCGGGTTTTAGGAAATCCAAACCAAACCGAATTGATAGGGTAAGTAGCTGCACCGAATCGAATCGCGACCCGATTCGGTTTAGTTCGATTTTTTAGTTTTCCTATTTTTGCCCACTAGAGCCGAACTAAATAAGGGGGTGAGAAAGAAGAGAGATTTTAAGTTGAGCGTTCATTTTTTGTTGAGAATTTTGGTTCGATTAACTGAACCAAAAGAATTGTTATTTTTTCATTATCTGAACTAAATTGAAAATGCACGAATTTTCGGTTTGGTTTTGGTTTTGATTTCGGTTTAAACCTAACATCCCTACTAGAGATACTAATTGATCCAGAACAAGATGAAATAAATGAAGATTGTATTTTTGTTCTTAAGATCCTACATGTGACATCTTGACATTTCTTCATTTCCTATTACTATATTAAAAATGATAAATGGTTTGACTGAATTTCTAGACCATGATGGTTGAATTGATCAAACCACAAAGGTACAAATCCGTCTTGACCTTCTGCGGACAAGGAGAAACCGTAGCCTAGCAGATTGCTGCATATTAAAATAGGCTCAAATTGAAGTTTCCATGGTATCTAGTTGTCCGCATCATGCTTGATGGAGATGAGACTTGTGATGTTGGGAAAACAAGAGACGGTGAGGTTGAGTGCATAGCCGCAATTTAGCTAGAGGAATCCAAGCAGCTGGGAATAAAGAAAAAGAGGTGGAAGTGGGCACAACATCAAGGAGAGGTGATAGGAAATTGGGATTCAAGAAAATAGAAGACGATGGGTAAAGAGATCATGGAGAAGAATAAAAGGCCAAAGATGCATCAACCATTTTTGAAATAGAAATAGGAATAAAGAAAGTGTTGATTTGAGTAGAGATGTTAATGAATTTGATGCCTTCTACTCTAGTACCATGTTGAACTTTACAGATAGAGAGAGAATAACAACATGATATTTACGAGAACATGATTGTAATTAGGGTTGCATGGTATCTATTTATAAGAGTAATTAATTACAGTCAGTGAATAGACATAAACATCATTATAGAAGGACCCCATAATACATATCAATTACATAATAATTCATACGTGCATTACCCTAGGATATGGCTAAAGAAGCCTTATTTACAATCCATCCTAATCTACCACTACCCACATGGAGTGGCAATTGATATTCGATCATGAGGGGTAAACCTGGATGAGGGATCGCAAGCCTAGTATAGGAGTGATTTTGTAATCCCCGAAGCCAGCATCGGCAAAGAGCTTCTCCCATTTTGTCTCATTCCTCTCTCTTCCTGAAAAAAAAAGGTCATCACCAACATGTCGAAGAAGAGTTGGGTTTCGATCATCTTTTTGTCACCTTTCGTGTTGTCCATCACCATCTCAATTATAATCACCTTTTTATTCAGGCCCTTGCCCTTGCTTATGGCCTCCTTGCATCGCTTTAGTATCTTCACAGTGTCTTCATCGCTCCAGTCATGGAGTATCCACTGCAAGTCTCTATCATAAATGTTCTATTAGTCTCTCAATATGTAGATACAATGAGTTAATATGTTGTATGCTATAGATTCTCTTTGTGAAAGTTGGATGCTAGTATTGCAATCAATGTAGTATCTTCCTCATTATAAAGATAACTAAGATGAAAGTCACATTCTTGCCTTCAATAGCATTGCATCCCCAGGGGGGTATCGCCTCAAACATGTCCCCGGCAACACATTTCACGTGCTTACTCCGTTCCAAATTGACTACCACATGTGGAAGATCAAAATTTGTGCATTCAATATGCGGAAAGGTGCTCGTTATGGCATTGACCATTGTTCTGGTCCCGCCGCCCCACAACCCCTTCCCCCCCCCCCACCCCCCCACCCCCCCCCCCCCATGTGGAAGATCAAAATTTGTGCATTCAATATGCGGAAAGGTGCTCGTTATGGCATTGGCCATTGTTCCGGTCCCGCCGCCCCACAACCCACACCCCCCGGGCACATCGACCAACGAAGTTATTCCATCGAACAACCCTCTGCACTGGTTAAACAACATGCTGCCCACCACCAGTTGAGCGTCGCTAGTCATGCCCTTATTGAAAAAGCAGTTAAGCCTCGGCTAATTATTTACACATCTCCAAAGTGACATCCCTTGCGCCATTTCGAATGGCGTCTGGTCGACGAGGTTGTGGAACCACGTGCTCAAGCTGTGCCAAGGGTTCATCAAATAGGGTCAAGCATGGTTAGTGCAAACGGGGCAATGCTTGAGGGATTGTCCTTAAGGAGGAGCGCAGACACGCGGTTGAGTACGTATGTGTCTTGACCATCCAGAGCGAGATTCTTTTGTTCGAAAAATCCGGGCTGGACGAGAATGCACATGAGGCGTTCGACACAGTGAGCTCTTGAGGGGTGAATTTGAAGTGCAGAGACTAAGGCGTTGAGGGTCATGGGTTGGCCATGGTGGTGGATGGTGTCGGGAATGCCTAATTGAATGGCACATTTTAAGCACGTGGAATTGATGAAGGTGAATATGTGGTTTCAAATGTGAGCTTGAGCCTGTAGCTCCTCGCTTCCCGTCTCTCCATTCACCATATTCAGGGTACGAAGTTATTATTATTATTATCTCTCTCCTCTATAGTGCAATTTGTCGCTCATGAACTCCGAGAATATAAGAATGGTGAGTATGGCATGGAAAATGTTACAAAATCGCAGTCGATTCGAGAAAAACAACGCTCGCAAACAATTCACCAAGCAGAATGTAATAATTAAAAAACATAATCAGAATAACACGCTAGAAAATTTGTTAATAAAGTTCACCCAAATCTGGGCTACGTCTTCGCGCAGAGGTACTCTGCGAATCTACTAGACTTCGAAAAAAGTTGGAATACAATGATGATATTCTCTCAAGATCAAGACACAAAGAGATTGAGAACTCTCATAAAGAAAAAACTCATTTTTTTCTTTTATCTTTTTCTTGCCTCTCTATTTTTCTTTTCAGTATCTTGATGGCTAGCGTCTTGCTATCACTAATATAAATGTATCACTTTTAACCTAAAAGCAAATTTGATAGAAAAGACAAAAAAGCCCCTAAAAATATTTGGCTTCATATATAATAGAAAAGTGGGTAAGGAGCATCATAATTGGTATACCTTATGTCGGCCAAATAATTGTGCCATGTTCACATGATTCACGTTGGTATAGGAGGCCCCATAACCTTAAAATAGTTTAGGTGCATTGGATTTTCCCTCGCTCTTATACCTTTTATAATATCCTGAAATTCGGAAGTACGGTTATAGAATTTTGGCTTAGTTTAGACTGGTTAGCTCGTGTGAGTCTCTCTAGAATCTAACCGGATCGTTCACCCGGAACTCTTGAAAATCTACGGAGAATATATCAACACTGTTTACCCTAGTGCTAATATCAGGCGTTATTCCCTGCATTGATCCGAGGTCACGAGTTTGAAATACAACGGAGATTGGGCTACAAATTCCGTGGCAAGAATGAATATAAATGCTTTTATGGCGCTCAGATAAAAAAGAAATATAGCATGTGTAGACATCATCGTGTCATCCTCGGAGTAAGTACATGTCTCTTTTCAATTATGGACCACGTCATCCATGTTGATTGGCGCCCTTCCTTTATTGATTCTTTAAGTCTCTATGACGGGTGACAATCTTGATCGTTAAGTTTCGAAAAGATTGTCCAGCTCAATCAACGTGTTTCACATTTTTACTTTTTAAGAAAAATTAGTCAAATTGATTTTAATTTTCACTAACTTCCTGAATCTAGTCAAATGCGAGATAAAGTTCGGGCCGGCGGTCCAAACATATCGGTCAAATGATGATACATCAACATGTTGGATTTCAACAGCTGAGATGTGTCTTTATTTTTATTTGTCTTCCTTTTTTTCTTTTTCTTTTTGCCCTTTTCCCCCATCTGGATTCGTCTCCCTCCTTCCTCAACCGGCAGCCCCTCTTCCTTCGTCCATGCTTATTGTTGCCATCAGCTAGCTTTCGCTGCCGCCAACATCAGGTACGGTTCTCTTAATTTGAATCAGAGCACTCGAGCTATCATTCTAATTATTCAATCGGTTTATAATGTATGACATTGTAACAAAAGTTTAATTTCCAGGTTCCTCAATCGAAGTTTGTCTCCCTTCATCCTGCAACGAGGATCTTCAGTAGACAGATGCCTCCAATTTCTTCTGCTAGAAATTTAAGTTGATATTGTCCCGCTTACATGCATTGATAGTAGTGAGTCATGTGTTAACATATATTCGCGACTCAAATTGAGAATGACTGCACTTACTATTGAAGCTTTTATTCGGAAATTGTCATTGATCTTACCTTTTCCAGGATAAGTTATGTAGACCCTATCATTTGTTTGAGTTTTATCGAATGATAAACTATTATCTAGAAGTATACTTGATTTCGTGCATTCATTAGTCCACAACCAATAGCAATATCATGCACTTGAAGTTAATTATCGATTTGATATATCCATACGACGCGATCCTGACCATTACTAAATGGTACAATACGTCTATACAACATGATCTTGATCAATAATTAGCGCATATTCATTTATGGTAATTATGTTTCAACCTAAATTGCCTTCCTTCACTTGACACAATTAATAAGCATAATTTGGAATGGATCATTGTATTTGTATATACATACTAGAGAATAGAACATGTATAATAACGTAGTAGTTGGCCTCTACGAGCATGCTTCATTTTTCAATTTCTTATGTTTCTTTTTTAATCAGCTTTTTTTTTTTCCATTTTACACTATTTTAGTTATTTTCCTTTCACGAATTGTATGGAAGAAAGCTATATCAGAAATAGTTGGACTGATTTTTACTTTTTCCTTTTTATTTAATCTAGATTGTGTGTCTCACGCACTCCGACTCAAGCAAAAGAGCACGTTTTGCTCTTGTTTAAATGCAGACAAACATGTCCTTATTTAGAACTGGATCGCCAATTACTTATAGCAAGCCAATTAAAAAAAAAACTATAAGATTTTGCTTGTTTATGTTTTTTTTTTTTTTTTTAATTTCAATAAAGGGCAATCCAATACAATTTCCACCATTACTAGCATGTTCAGTTTTTCTTTCACTAAGTTACATCCACAATAGCAGTTTAATTCAGATATGTTTTAAATTTTTGTGTGATATAAGAATAAATATATATAGAAATAATCAATTCTACTAAATAAAATAATGGTCTAATTAAAATGCAGAGAATTATTTATGAATAAGTCATTTTAGAAAGAACTCATTTATGTCTATTTTAATCTTAAAGAAGTTCAGTTGATCACGAATTTTCTTAAATATTTTAATTTTGCCAACTTAATCTTAAAATATTTTGATAATTTGTCAATTTGAATCCTTCCAACCAAAATTAGCCAAAAATTACTGACGTGAACACCGGCCAACCTACATGGCATGGCCGGTGGTGTTGGCATAAACAAGTTTTGCAATTCTTTTTCTGAATTTTTTTTGGCCATCTTCATAAGGATTAAACAAATTATTTATTTTACAATAAATAGTAAAAGATACTTAGCCGTTTATTAAAATATACGTCCTTTCTCGATTTTTTAAGTTGGACAATAACTCTTGACACAGTTCAAATGATTTGATTCTTTCCTTACATCTTTCCTTAGAGCCGTAGAAGCCTCCTTCTATAGATATTTAACATTACCAAAATAGCAATTATATAATAGTAAATACAATCTTTCCATAGCTACGAAATTAGGTTATCACTCAAATCGGAAATACTACTCATCCGTTCACCTCAAATCCACAATTATAAGTACCACCACAGCAAAATTTTGTTCTTCGAATAATCGGAATTCTTTTTCTAAGATTTCCTCAAGATATGTATTTCCTTAAGCTTTGGACGGGCAAGTCTTATGGGTGTATTGGGAAACTTGTTTTTCACAACTGGGGCTTAAACATGATTTTGGAAAGCTCTAAATTCGTCCTTGAGCATGGTTAAGGAGGAGGCAAAGGGAGGGGGGTGGATTTAGGGTTTTTAGATCTTTGAATTGCAGTTATTCTTAATCGCAGAGGATCCAACAACCTTCCTTGATATGTCCCGGCACCATTTTCTCTGCCGACAATGAGTTGGACAGCCTAGTATTCTTTTATTTATCTTTAAGGCAACGGGGGGATTTAGGTTTTTAGATCTCTGAATTGCAGTTATTCTTAATCGCAGAGGAATCCAACAACCTTCCTTGATATGTCCCGGCACCATTTTCTCTGCCGACGATGAGTTGGGCAGCCTAGTATTCTTTTATTTATCTTTAAGGCAACGCACTTGCCCAACATAGTACAGAATCGACTCTTGGATTCGGTGGTGATAAGAGATTCGTCTCATTCATAGGCTATCTCGTATCAATTGTTAGTAAGTGCTCTTTCTTTCTTTAAAAGTTTTTTGGAGTTTTTCTTTTCTTTTTCCTCTTATTTTTCTATTTATATATTGTTTGGTTGAGTTGTGGATCGATCCTTGATGGTGGGGATTACAGAAGATGGTGACAAACAAAAAATAAAGTACATTTTACCAAAAAAAAAAAAAAACAAACAAAAAATAAAGTACAGATTTAGATATAATCAAGTTGTTAAGATATTGCCCAGCTATGTCAACGTGATTCTCGTTTCTCTACAGGAAGTGTCACCAGACTTGATCAAATTGCAATACGGATGTATGTTTTGTAGGAGTAGAAGCCGACGTAACCCGAAGACTCTCCCGATTGTAATGTTAGGGTGCTTTGTCATTCTAAATGTAATGTCTATAAATTATTTCCATAAGATTAAATAAAGCACATATCGAGAAGAGCAAGATAGACAGCACCGAGGAGAGAAAACAAGAGCCCCACGCAATTTCGGATCACATTTCATCAGGCCTATCATATGTTGCGTTCACAGAAGAAATCAACGAGATGTTGTGAGATCAAGATAAGTGGACATAATAGCCACTTAGTTTTAAACCGGCATAGGCCTTGAGCTCAATATCACTTGTGTCGTAAAGGAAGTTGCCCCACATTATTTATTAGGAATCCATAAATTGACGTGAAATTTCGCCATAATCTTACATAAGCGCGACATTCACTTAGAAACCTCCCTCGACTCATCGAAATCACCAAGTTCAATTTGTCTTCTATACATTTTTACAAGATGTTTTTGTTATGCTCGTCACGTTACATTTAATTTATGCACATCATTTACAAGATGTTTTTCTTATGTTTGTCAAGTTACATTTAATTTATGCACGGCAAGGAAGGAGTACGTGCAATTTATGCCTATAAAACCCTTTCCCCACCTCAACTCATCAATACCCTAAACCAAATCCAAACTCGTTAGTCATTCCCCCTTAACAATGGAATCGGTTGATAATGGAGTGATGAGCGAGAGCGAGATCGTCCAAGCCCAAGCTCACGTATGGACCCATACTTTCAACTCCATCTCCTCCATGTCCCTCAAATGCGCCATCGAACTTGGCATCCCCGACACCCTCCACCACCACGGCCATCCCATGACACTTGCCAAGCTCGCCGCCAAGCTGTCGGTCCCCAACTCCAAGGTGACCTTCCTGCGCCGCCTCATGGCGGTCCTTGCCCAAACTGGCTTCGTCTCTCAAGGAAAGTCTGCTGCTAGTAATGACCATGAGCAACTAGGGTTGACGTACTCACTCACTCCCATTTCACGTGCGATCCTGAAAGGCGAACCCGGTGGCTTGTCTCCTATGGTGTCGTTCATCCTTGGCCCCATCATACAAGATCCATTGCACTGCCTGGGGGAGTGGCTCAAGAGCGAGAGCCCAAGCCCTTGCACGCCCTTCGTTATGAAGCACGGGAAGAGCCTGTGGGAGTACACGGCCCAGGACGAGGCGGTGAACCGGTCCTTGAACGAAGCCATGGCAAGCGACGGGCCATTGATCGCAAGGCTGATGATGGAGAAACGTGGACGGCAGCTGTTCCAAGGGTTGAGGACGGTGGTCGACGTCGGAGGAGGGAGTGGAGGGTTGGCGAGGGAGGCGGCAGAGGCGTTTCCACAAGTGGAGTGGATGGTGCTCGATCTGCCGCATGTGGTGGCCGGCTTGGAGGGGACGAGGAACTTGAAGTTTGTGGGTGGTGACATGTTTAACGCTGTTCCTTCGGCGGATGCTGTTTTGCTCAAGGTCCGTACGAAAGAGATTTTAATTTTTTCTTCCTTAGTCACATTGCAAGTGCATTAAGCTTCACGCATTCTTTTTGTTCCGGTATCTAAACTTTTTATTTGTTTAATCAAATACCTAACTCTTTTAACATGACTCAATACAAGGTCTTCGCTAAATACAGGGAAGGAAAATGCCCGCATTAAATATTTAAGTTGGTCACTATATTGAAAGATAAAAAATTCAGCTACTCGATCGAGAAAGTGATAAGACCTCAGTTACTTATGGGGTCGTTAACCTTCAAAAGAAATGCAAACGAAACTTTAATTTACTTTTGACCTAATGGGAAAGTACATTTTGACACCAATTTTACATAAATAGATTACTGGATGGTGATACTACTTAATCTATTGACTAAGATTCTTAATGAGGACAGATAAAAAGGCAACAAATCAAATCAAATATAAACTATGAAGGCTACTTAATCATATAACAAACCTTTTCATTAAATAACTTAATTGATTCCATTAAATTGAGTGGGTTCATATGCTATTGTGGGTCTCAATTTATGAAGACGTACCTCTTTCTTTCTTCGTTTTTAGTTGTCAAGCAATGGTACTAAGTGCTATCTTGGCTTTCTAGTTTTTTTGTTTTACTTTCCACCTTTATGGTTTTTTTTTTCTTTTTACATTTGAAACGTGATTTTTTTTTTCATACAATCTTTAATTAAAAAATTACACATATAACCCTTTAATTTCTTTTTTCATCATGCCAAATTATTCCTATAATTTTTGGAAGTTAGAATAATATTTTAAGTTTGGTAGCAAAATCCACAAGCAAACCTTCTTCTTAAAATTTATGTAACATTATCATATCAAGATTCACTAATCTCAAATCAAATTCCATCAAATGTGCTTGCGCTCTTCCAATCTTCAACAGAATACTTTAGGCTCATAGGCAAATCCTCTTTCTCTCATAAGCGGGAGTGCCGAATGATACATATATTCTAAGAGATGCATATCTACATCTATCTATCAGTGGATATTACATGATTGGAGCGACGAAGAGAGCGTGAAGATACTGAAGCGGTGTAAAGAAGCCGTTTTGAGCAATGGTAAGAAGGGAAAGGTGATGATAATCGATATAGTGATCGGTGATGAGTCCGAGGAAGACGAAGCATCGATGGGGATTAAGCTTTGCTTTGACATGTTGATGATGACTGTTGTCCCAGGCAAAGAGAGGAACGAGAAAGAATGGGCTAACCTCTTTCAGGAGGCTGGTTTCACTGAATACAGAATCACTCCTTTGGAGGGTATTAGATCTATCATTGAGGTTTATCCTTGATGATTGAGATTAATTAAAGTAATATGTGCCCTTGACATCAAGGGTGGTCTGATTAATGTGGTTGCAATTTCTCCTCTTCTTCTTTTCCTTCTTTTAGCGTGATTTAATAGACGTGTGATTAGTTTGTATCTGGTCTATCATAAAAGGAATTGTGCTTGAATTTGTGTGTATTAGTACATTTCTTAATAAGAAGATTCATTCGCATATATCTTTTTAATAAGATGTAAATATTTTTACTAGACGAGGGTTGTTGATCTTTCTAAGTGATGTGATTATAGTATTACATGGAATCACACATAGCTCATATAATTTTTTGTTCACATAAGCCATTCTATTTTGGTTGAAATGGACAGTTCTAAATTTATGTAAATGCTGGTGGTTCTTTATGGTACCTCGATCTTGCTTCTTTACCTCATATCTAACTTAAATAAAACCTGCCTAATGATTAAATTAAAGAAAAACACATCTTTCATGGGTACCCCTATTTCATGATAGGATCTTGGGTTGGTTTACATTCCTATGTTTTGTCTTTAAAATCCACTTATTTTGAGATTGATCACCACTTTGTATCACTAGACATGGGGGCATAATTACCTCGGTAGTAGTGAAATTAATGCCGTACCCAATGGACATTTAGAGGGGAATAGTTACAAAAACCAATTAGAACACAGGCAGCCTTTGATCAGACATGAATATGTCCGTATTTACCCAATAAAGAATGGAAAATTGATGTTGTTACTTTGTACTAATCAATGTACTACATTGCTTTTTCACTTTCTCTCTCTCTCTCGTCACCTTTGCTGCTCACTCGCTACTTTCTTAAGGAGAGAGATCGACCATAGAGCACGAAAGGTCCCTGCACACCATTGGTCTCTACATGTCTCGGGCGATAAAATATTGGATGGGGCCCTGATTTTAGTATGGCATTGGACTCCCTTTCCTTTTGCAAAATGTTCAACTCTCTCTCCTGCTGGGTCCCACTAGAAACCTTTCCCTCCCGGTTAATTTGAAAAATTCGGCTCTCTCTCTCTAAGAAAATATTAGTTGGGCCCCACAGCAGATCCTTCTCTCTCACGGTTAATTTGAGTGAAGTGTGGGACCTTCTCTCTCTCTCCATTTTTCCGTTCCACTCTCGCCCGGCCGCTCGACCCTTCGCTCGCTGCGACGGACGATGGAGCCTGCCGTCCAAAGAACCACGCCGCCGCCGCCGCCGCCGCCGCATCCGAGCTGCAGCTAATATTTTCTCGTTCGTTCTGCCCCTTCGTCGCGCTTCTCCTTCTCCGACGGAAGACGGAGCCTGCCGCCGCGCTTCGGAAGGCGAAGGCGGAGGTGGAGTGGTCCATCAGCCGGCGGCGGCGTGGTTCGTCAGGCGGCCCTTTGAGTTTCTGAGTGGAAAGTGGCAAACTCATGGGCAGTGGTTTCTCGCGTCGATGAGCTGGCCTAGGTGCAACCAAAAGATTCAACCCAAAAAAGGAAAGGTGAAGATTCTGGAGTCGCCTCACTGGCACAACAAAACCAGATCAACAAAATGGGTTACTCTTCCAGTGCTCACCGCCGCGCGCATGAATCGGAGCCCTACCTAGAGAGGTCCTTTTTCTAACAATGTGTGGGGCGATTGCAGAGTTGCAAGGACGTGAAGGATCTTTGTCTGTTGCTAAAAGGCAGCTGTTGTTTAAAAGTTGTAATCTTCTGCTTCAAGAAATAAGTTTCTTGACAGTTGTGTTTGACGATCTCCATCCGTGACATTTTGAATAGGAATACTCAGCCGCGGTTTCAGTTCATTTTGCTGAATAGGCGATGCACAGGTTTGCCGCCTCGTTTTTCCAATGTTTCAGATACTATGCTATGCCTTACTAGCAAATGAGACTTTTCTCTTGGCATTTCTAGTCATCTGTTCATGCTTCATACACGTTTTACGGTATATGGTGCGATATGACACAGATTTTGATGCAATTGAGATAGTAATAGCCTGCCTAGTTTGGGATATGATGAATGGTGATAATTGGGTGGCCTTTACATTATGATGTTCTTTAGCAAATCAGTGTCAGGTAACGCATTGCATGTTATTTGATGATTAGCAGATAATTTGGTAGAGAATCTGCTTGGAGATTTTGAGCATGAAGTTCAGTTTCCATACTTGTTGTACCATAATGCAGCGCAAGAAGTTAATGGCATTTGGTTCTACAATCCATGTGAATGCGAGGATGTTGCAAATCTCTTTACTACATAAAGTATCATTTCTTGTTCGTTTCCTGTACCAGTTAAATTTCTATTGTGATCAAAATTTTTAGGATGAAATAGCAATGCAGATGAAGGGATGCATAATCAGAGTAACGTCAAATAACATTTGTCTGCCAAACAGATGTGGGTTTAAAAGAAAAGGTACTTTATTGAAATGATGTCATTAAAAAATACGCTGGACCAGCAAATTGGACTAGGTTAAGGGGATACCGGCCTCGAGATTAATATAGCATGTGAAACTGGCAATAAGTGAGAACTTGTACCCGTTTGGCCATCTGTTGCACAGATTATCCATTCAACTATCAAGCCTGCTTTATTAATTTTGACTCTATGGTGAGGCTATTCTGTCCTGAATGTTCATTTTAAGACCTATTTACCTATCAGCACATGAATCTGGAAGGGTTTCTGGGTAAGCTGCATCACTGGCTAACTTACTTATCAATGATATCAAGTTTGCTTTCATCTAGAAAGTATATAGGGAGAAATTGCTGAGAAAGGACTTTGAATCTTAGGAGGAAAACATGGTTTGACTTTGATTTTACCTTAGACAGCAGTTACTGTAATAAGCAGCCACTGCTGCTTGATTTAACCAGTGCTTAGAGTAGGATAAACAATTCTTTCTCTTATTTAGGTATGCACACTAATTGGGGATTGTGTTCGTAATATTTCTAGACCAGCAAATATAATTATGGAATGATCGTCTTGCTTTTTAGTGGGTTTTCCATGTGGAGATGTCCTGAACATTTGATGTCAGTATTTGCTGTTTGGCAGAGCTTTTTAATATGGATTATGTAATGATCGTCTTGCTTTTGTTGAGTATGGATAAGCGGCATTGGAACATTGCTATTTAACAGGAATGGCTTACCTTTAACACTTTTTGCATTTCCCAGGATACTCAGCGTGTATTCAAAGGTGCACTCAAAATCAAAGCCTTCAACCAAAAGGTAATGATGATTCAAGCCTTTGAAGTAAAATGAATGTTGGATGAACGTCTGTGCCTATAAGTTATTGTCTACACCGACACATAGTAATTCTAAGGAAAACAGAGTTTATATTTTGTTGCAAAAACTGCAGGCACCTCATGCAAAACACTTTGGAAGTTAGAGTAAGTTCAGGCTGCCTGAGAAATATGCTTGTTGTATTACTAATGGGAATCTAGTATTAGACTGACCAAGTCTAAAGCTAGGAAAAACTTGCGATGATAAACTCTCCAGAGGTCTTTTCTTACAAGTTCTCTTTAGATGTTGTGTATCTATTTCCTTGTGAAGTCTTGAATTGGCCTATGGGACAAGATAAAAGTTGACATTAATTTGTCTCTAATATGATATCTAGTGTTTTTACGGTTCTTTGGTTTTTTCGATTGTGGACACGTGGATCAGTGAATTTGAGGAACTTGAAGGAGTTTCAAGCTTGTCTGTCATGGAAACACTGCTAGAGCCATCCCCAACCGCTCCTGCAATTGATTGTCCTGAAGATTCAACAGCATTTATGAACTTCTTCAATGTACAGTTCTTAGTTTACAGTTTCAGTATAGATTCTACTGAAGCATATAAACACGTTATGGATGCAATTGCATGTCGTCTTGCATTTTAAACAAAGAAATATTGGTCTCTTATAATGATCTCTCCTTCAAACCTGCAAATTTGTGTTCATGTAACTGTCTGTCCTTTAGTGATCTAGATATGTTGAATTTTTTCTCCTCATGGTCCTATAATTCGTGATTTAACATTGATGATGTTGTACTGAAAGTTTGAGTAGGTGCTTTCGTCAGATTCAGGCTGATTTATAGGTTGCCAAAACCTTGTTAGTGGCTATTTGGTTTGGCTTTTGGATTATGACACTTGGCTTTTTACTGGTACCTTTAATTAGATGGTTGACTTCTTTCACACAAAACGCCCAAAATCTTAAAAAAAGAGAAAAGAAAAAAAAAGAAGATAGACAATTCAAAAGCTTGTGTCGTGAATTATACTTAGACATAACTCAAACTCAAAAGATAGACAATTCAAAAGATAGCCCATTCTTTCATTTCTTGGTCTATTTTGACATTGCAAACTCTGGTCAATATGCTACAAGAGAGCTTTTGCATTCAAAAGCAACACTTGTAAATATATCCAAACAGGAGGGTCATAAATTGTACTTAGATACAACTCTCCTTACACGTACCCGTTGTTAGGACAGGCTAATATGTCTAGACTTGTCAAAGATATTCGAAGACTTTGCTTTAGGTACTGATGACATTTCATATATGTATTCCCTCTTACCCTTTTGGAATATAACAAAATATTTTAACATATATAAGAGGATATCGAACCACGACAGCCATGTGTCGCTTATCATGCAGCAACAAGTCACCATGTCACACCAATCTGCTAGTAAATGCAGCTTCTATGGTTCCTAAATTAGTTTCACTATGAACATTTTATTGACAAGTGACTCGAGAGTTCATGACACATCCACTTCAAAGACGAGAACTGAGAAACTATAGCTGCAGTTCCCATTAAACAGATGCAAACAAATTTTCTGTATCAACCGCCAGTAATTCAGACAAGGATTGTAAGTGTATCTTTCTCCCAATTCCCAACATTCTACATGTTTCCGGAACAGTTCATTCAATATATACTGCCCTGAAAATATAAGGGAGGAATTGTACTTTATGCGACAATGTATAAGAGAGGAGCGTATGAGGATGAATTCCGTTTATTTGGCTGGAGAAGCTAGTGAGACATCACAAGTTGCTCCTCAAAATTGGGGTTGGTTCAGGCAAGCCAAGAAAAGATGATAGCACCGGTGAACAGCATCAAGACTAGTCATGTTCTGCAATGAACTGATTATTGGTGACAATCATGCAACTTCTTTAAATCAGTTTGTGGAGTCACGGCTGTAGTACTAGTCCAGTGCCTTTGCCAGTATACGGTGAAGCAGCTCGCAAGGGAATATACGGAGCAAAGTCCATGCCAAGTCAAGAGACTGATATATTGCAGGTGTCGTAGGCCTCTCGCGTCACAAATTTCCTATCAAACTTTTTAGGAACTTTAGATAAAGCTGAAATATCACGAAAAGAGAATCACATATAATTACTTTAGAATATCAAGTGTGTTATGAAATACATGAATGGATGAAATACATGAATGAATATTCATTATATTCATCTTATCTTAATGTATTTATTATGGTGCAATTGTATCATACATTCTAAGTACATCTCCCTATACAATGAACGTTCATCTCCCCTATCTAGTACATGTATCATTCGATACATTGATATTAATGATAAGTACATTCTTGTTCTCCTATAAATAGGAGTTTAGTTTTGATGTACAAAGACAACCAACAGAATAAACAGTCACTGGAAATAAAACTCTCCTCTGTCTTTCTCTATGATCTTTGGTGTCCCATTTTCTCTATTCAATCTCTATATTCTCTCTATTATATATTCACCACAACGCAATATTTTACAACACGTTATCAGCATGAAGATCTACCGATTGAGTAAGTAATTTTTGCAAGCACGAGGATTTACCGATTGAGTAAGTAATTTTGCAATCACGAGGATCTACCGACTGAATAAGTAATTTCTGCGAACATGAGAATCTATCGATTGAGTAAGTAATTTTTGCAAGGTGGGTATTCTTTTATTAATCAACTTATACTTCATCTTCTTCTATCAATTCTTCATTTTTCTTGGCCCAAAGCCAAATTTCCAATCTAAAAGTATCCTTCTGCTCCTGAAGTGGCAGTGGATATTTCGAAATCCTTTTAATTAATTTAAGGATTTGATTTTGCAAGGATTATATGTAAATTTTACGATACATGACACTTGAAGTTGTCAACATAAATGCAAATGGAAAATACCGAGAAAAAGGGAGATGTTTGTTTGCTTGATAATACAACAACACATACTATATTTCGTAGTCGACACTTTTTCTCGAGTATGACATTGCGTAAGGCGCAAATCCATACAATATCAAGTCCCGTTCCGATTATTGATGGTTTTGGGAATGCCACAATTATTTTGCTAAATGGCACAATCCTACATATTGAGAATGCATTTCTAAGCATTAGATCAAAAAGGAATTTGCTCAGTTTCAAAGATGTACGCCGTAATGGGTACCATATTGAGACTATTTATGAGCAAGATAATGAATATATTGGTATTTCTTCTTATAAAATGGGCCTGAAGACCATTCATGAGAAGTTAGAAGCTTCTTCTATGGGTTTGTATTGTGTCATGATTAAGGCTGTTGAAACCTACGCCACCACATCCTGGAGATTGGTAAACCCTGATTAGTTTGGACAATGGCATGATCGCCTTGGTCATCCCGACGCTTTAATGATGCGTAGAATAATTCAAAATACAAACGGGCACCCTTTAAATTATACAAATGTATTGTTGTCCAAAGATTATAATTGTGAGGCTTGCTCACAAGAAAAGCTCATTATCAAACCTTCTAGAACAAAGGTTAATCTAGAATCCCCTCTATTCTTGCAAAGAATTCAAGGTGATATTTGTGGACCAATACAACCACAAAGTGGACCATTTCGATATTTTATGGTATTAGTGGACGCATCCTGTAGATAGTCCCATGTTTGCCTATTATCTATGCGCAATGACACATTTGCGCACTATTATCATATTCCAGCTACAAATGCTCCAGTTAGGATAGCTGTTCCCGAAGGACAGGCTAAAATGGATCAAAATCCCCCGCACTTGAAGCGTGGTAGACCGATAGGATCAAAAGATATTGCTTCTCGAAAACGAAGAGGAAAGAATCAGGAATCCGCTCCAAAAGAGCCTAGCGTTGTGCTTGCTCCTAAAGAACTTATTGTCCCTGAAGAGGCGCAAACCTATGAAAGGAACACCAATCCCGGGAATACTGAGAATTCCATTACATATTGTAATAAGATTTGGGATCGAAATGAAATCATCGTTGATGATGCTTTTGCATTCTCAGTTTCTCATAAAATTATGGATGATGATTGTGAGCTGCAATCTATTATTGAATGTCGTCAAAGGCAAGATTGGCCTAAGTGGGAGAAAGCAATTAAGGCTGAATTAGCTTCCCTAACTAAACGAGAGGGTTTTGGACCTATAACTCGTATCTCCGATAATGTAAAGCCCGTTGGATATAAATGGGTATTTATTCGGAAACGAAATGATAAAAATGAGATTGTCGGGGATAAAGCCCAACTCGTTGCCCAAAGATTCTCCTAGAGACCTGGGATTGATTATAATGAGACATATCTATTTGTAATGGATATGATTACATTTCGTTTTCTCATTAGCCTAGCAATCTTTGAAAGATTGGAAATGCGTTTTATGAACATTGTGACGACATATTTATATGGCTCATTAGACTCTGATATTTATATGAAAATTCCCAAGGGATTCAAAATGCTTGAAGCATGCACTTCCCGCAATTTATTTTCAATAAAATTGCAAAGATCCTTGTATGGGTTAAAGCAATCCGGTCGCATGTGGTATTAAAGCCTAAGTGGGTACCTAATTAAGGAAATGTACAAGAATGATCCTATATGCCCATGCGTGTTTATTAAGAAATCAGAAACCGGATTTGCTATTATAGCAGTTTATGTTGATGATATAAATTTAATTGGAACTCCAGAAGAGTTAGCTGAAACTGCTGAGTATTTGAAAAGGGAGTTTGAAGTTAAAGATTTGGGTAAAACCAAACTTTGTCTTGGTCTAGAGCTTGAGCATAAAGCAAATAGAATAATCGTCCATCAATCAACGTATGTTGAAAGATTGCTTAAATGCTTCAATATGGACAAAGCTCACCCATTGAGCACCCCTATGGTTGTAAGGTCTCTAGATTCCTAAAAGGACCCATTTCGTCCTAGAGAATCAAATGAAGAGATACTTGGTCCTGAAATACCATATCTCAATGCAATTGGGGCTTTGATGTACTTGGCACAATGTACGAGACCAAATATCGCTTTTGTGGTAAATTTGTTGGCACGATTTAGTTTTGAGCCAACTCGGAGACATTGAAATGGAATTAAACATATTTTCTGTTATCTCCGAGGAACCATAAATTTGGGATTATATTATTTCAAGAATTCCACTAACTCTGGTTTAGTTGGATATGCTGATGCTGGATATAGATCCGATCCATATAAGGCTCACTCTCAAACCGGGTATTTATTTTGTTATAACGGCACCGCTATTTCTTGGCGTTCTACGAAGCAATTGCTAGTAGCTACATCTTCTAACCACTCTGAGATTATTGCTTTATATGAAGCTGGAAGAGAGTGTGTTTGGTTAAGATCCGTTATAACGCATATTCATAATTCTTGTTGTTTAATACCGATTACAAGTCAGGGGAGGATATATCAAAGGTGATAGGACCAAGCATATCTCGCCGAAATTTTTCTATACTCATAAACTCCAAGAAAGTCGACAAATTGATGTTAAACATATTCGATCCATAAATAATCTTGCAGATCTTTTTACCAAATCATTGCCAATATCAACTTTTGAGAAATTAGTATATGACATTAGTATGCGGCAAGTTCATAAGATGCAAGATTAATTAGCTCCAGAAGTGGCTATATGGCTCAATTGAGGGGGAGATATTATGAACTATACATTGCAGCATTAATATGCGGCGAGTTCACAAGATGCAAAATTGATTAGCCCCTGTAGTGGCTATATATGCATTGCACTCTTTTTTCTTTTTGTCTGGTTTTTTCCCACAGGGTTTTTCCGGCTTAAAGTTTTTAACGAGGCAATTAATGCATCTATAAATGGGAGAGATCATAACATTTGTGCTCTGCACTCTTTTTCCCTTTTTGTCCGGTTTTTGTCCCACTAGGTTTTTCCGGCTTAAGGTTTTTAATGAGGCAATATCATTTAATGCACATTCATAATGAATACAATGAATATTCAAGGGGGAGTGTTATGAAATACATGAATGGATGAAATACATGAATGAATATTCATTATATTCATCTTATCTTAATGTACTTATTATGGTACATCATACATTCTAAGCACATCTCTCTATATAATGAACGATCATCTCCCCTATCTAGTACATGTATCATTCGATACATTGATATTAATGATAAGTACATTCTTGTTCTCCTATAAATAGGAGTTTAGTTTTGATGTACAAGGACAACCAATAGAATAAACAGTCACTGGAAATAAAACTCTTTTCTCTAGCTTTCTCTATGATCTCTGGTGTCCCATTTTCTCTACTCAATCTCTATATTCTCTCTATTATATATTCACCACAACGCAATATTTTACAACAAAGTGGAAGACAAAAAATAGGAAGAGGAGGAGAAAGTCAAATTAGGAGAATCCAAATGGTTTTGCATGAGAGAGAGAGAGAGAGAGAGAGAGAGAGAGGAGCAGATCCTCAAAAGATAGAGCTTCTTCTCCAACCATGGCTTTCATAGCTTGAACATCTTTCCCAATTGCATAATTTGCATATAGTTGCAGAAAAACCAGTAAAAGTTTAATACCAATTGCCACCATTTCAATAAAGACTTAACTATCTATTTCACAAGGAAATACCTGGTTGGAGACATCAGCAGGATCTCTACGCGTCATTCTCTCGCCTATTGCACTCTGCAAGGTAAAGGGTACAGATCAAACACCTGAAGTAAATCCAAAGAGAAATGGGAAGTTTTAAATGTAGTAAAAAAGGTCTTACTTTCATCAGTCGCGAAAGTGATGGAAACACATTGATGGGAGGATATATCCGTTTCAGAAAAGAAATAATGTATAAACAATGATCTTATAAGTAGTCAAGCCTTCAAGATA
Organism: Eucalyptus marginata; assembly: GCA_014182565.1. Lineage (NCBI taxonomy): Eukaryota > Viridiplantae > Streptophyta > Magnoliopsida > Myrtales > Myrtaceae > Eucalyptus > Eucalyptus marginata. Next base: position 28,186,713 of record CM024585.1, on the reverse strand, counting down.
AAGCTAAGCACCATTCGATATAGTCAGAAAGATTAGGGCGCGTTTGGTAACAATTCTGTTCCCGGAAACAATTTCTGATCAGAAATGATTATTTTTTATTCTGTTTCCGGGAACAATTTCTAAGCATTTTAAGCCATTTGGTAACTGTCCAAAATTTTTTATTCTAGAATAGAATTGCGTTTGGTACCGTGCTCATTTGTTCTTTTCCAAATCAATTTCTTTTAATTTTTAAATATTTTTTTTTACTTTTTTTACTTTTTTTCTTTTATTTTATTTTCCTTTCTCTCTCATATTCTTCTTCTTCAAGTGGCCGATCGCCGGTCTAGCGACCGGCCAGACGAGGGCCGATGACCTCACTAAAGCGTCGCTGACCCTCGGCGAGGCCAGCCCTTGTTAGCCAAGCCTCGCCGGTGGCCAAGTAGGCCTCACCGGGGTTGGGCGAGGCTTGCCTGGCCACTAGCGGGGTCGACCCGGCTAGATCGGGGTTGACCTCGCCAGATCGCGAGGCTGGCTTAGCCTCGTTGGTGGCTGGGCTTGCCTTCGGCGAGCTCGCCGAACCTCGCCCTAGCCTGGTGAGCCTTCGGTGAGCTCATCGGACCGGTTGCTGGTGACCAGCGACGGTGGGCGGCGGACAGCAAATGGCGGTGGACGGCAACCATGGTGGTGGCGATAGATGAAGAAGAAGAAAAGGGAAGAAGAAGAAGAGCAAAAGGGAAAAAGAAGAAGAGAAGGGCTTGATTCTTAGATTTGTTTCTGGGAACAAGAATCAACTTTTTTATTTTATTTTTGATTCTGTTCCAAATCTACTTTTGGGAACAAAAAATTAGAAATTTGTTCCCAGGAGCAAAAATTTTATCAAACATGATTTTGTTCCAAAATTAGTCCCGGGAACCAAACGGCGATGGATGGCAACCGTTGTTGTCCCGTAGAGTGGTATAATCGTTCTACAGCTTTATAAGAGACCTATTTTTCTTTGTTTAAAATGCAAGACAACATGCAACTGCATCCAAAATGTTTTGCACGAGGTGCCTACAGTTTTCGCAACTAAATATAAACTATGTTTTCCTTAGAATAACTATGTGTTAGTGTAGATAATAACTTACAGGCACAGACGTTCATCCAACATTCATTTTACTTCAAAGGCTTGAATCATCATTACCTTTTGGTTGAAGGCTTTGTTTTTTAGGGCACCTCTGAATACGCGCTGAGGATCCTAGGAAAAGTAAAAAGTGTTAAAGGTAAGCCATTCCTGTTAAGTAGCAATGCTCCAATGCTGCTTATCCATACTCAACAAAAGCAAGACGATCATTCCATAATCCACATTAAAAAGCTCCGCCAAACAACAAATACTGACACATATGTTCAGGACATCTCCACATGGAAAACCCACTACAAAGCAAGACGATCATTCCATAATTATTTTTGCTGGTCTACAAATATTACAAGCACAATCCCCAATTAGTGCGCATGCCTAAATAAGAGAAAGAATTGTTTGTCCTACTCTAAGCACTGGTTAAATCAAGCAGGAGTAATTGCTAAATTATTACAGTAACTACCGTCTAAGGTAAAATCAAATTCAAACCATGTTTCCCTCCTAAGATTCAAAGTTCTTTCTCAACAATTTCTCCCTATGTACTTTCTAGATGAAAGCAAACTAGATATCATCGATCAATAAGTCAGTCAGTGGTGCGGCTTACCCAGAAACCCTTCCAGAATCCATCAAAGAAGGAGCAGCGCAATGAAGGAGCAAAGCACATGAGAAAACATTAGATGCAGCTTGGATGTAGCGGCAGCCAAAGAAGCGGATGCAGAAGGGCAACGGCGATGGCGGCATGTCTCGTGGTGATTCGTTAGACAGCAGGCTCCATCATCCGTTGGAGAGAGTGAAGGGTAGAGCGGTCGGGCGAGAGTCAAACGGTAAAATGGAGAAAGAGAGATTGTTCAAATTAAAGGATCTATTGTGGGCCCAGCTAATATTTTCTTGGAGAGAGAGAGCCGAATTTTTCATATTGACCGAGAGAGAAAGGTTTTTGGTGGGACCCAGCAGGAGAGAAAGTTGAACATTTTGCAAAGGGAGATTGATTCCAGTGTGGCTAGGGGTGAGTGGTTCCCGGTTCCTTACAGGTTCCGCTTGGAACCTGGAACTTACCCTCGGGTACAGGTTCCTCATTTTTTGGAACCTGGAACCTACTCGTCAGAACCAAGAACCTAGAACCTACCCTGTCACAGGTTCAGGGGTCGATTCCAGGTTCCAACAGGTTCCAATAGGTTCTTTTTTCTTTTTTCTTTTTCATTTTTAGTTTAAAAAAATGGAAATGAATGCAGCAATAATAAACAAACTTGTCATTCATCGAAGAGAATATAACACAAACAGCATTTTAGAAGCAATAATAAACAAATTGAGTGAGCTTGCTATTACAGTAAGGCACATGAGGAAACTCTTTTGGATATACGGATGCATGTAAAAACTTCGAAGTGCTTCTGAAAGTTAAATTGACTTGAGCGCAGTAACCAAGTTGTGTGTCTAGGCCCCAAGCATGGATCGATCATTCTCGTGAAGAAAGTTAAGAATGCACAAAGTGGTGAGTAACCAATCTGCCTCTGTAAAAAAAAAAAAGTGCTTTTTAGAACTTGGATGCAATAGAGCTTATGTGGCGACTCTTCGGATTGTGGGCTTAATGGCTTCTACTTTCTGGAGTCTAGCACAATGCTACTAAGAAGGTGTATATGTTAGTTTTGTCCTGCTGATAAGCCTCATATATGCTTCATGTAATTCAAAATCATAGCTTAGTCACTTCAGTGATTTCCCCATATGTTACCACTTACCTTAAAAATAAAATTTCAACTATATTTTCTTCCCAAGACTTGGAAAACAAAAGTTGGACTTAGGGTATCTAGGTGAAGCACATCCTAACTGATGAGATCTGATGATTTTATCTGTTTATTGGTCTTGGTGCATTTTGTTTCTTTCAGCAAGTTTCTAGTTTCTTGCCGTTGCATATTACTCTAGGTCTGAATTGCTTTTGAAACATTTGACTGCATATTTGTTATCTGTAGACAGGCAGAGACATAAAATAGCTCTTCCAATGTCATTCTTCCATCTGAATCTTCCTTTCATTTACCACAGTGAGATCCTTTGGAACAGAAGGGTGAAGAAAGGACGGTCCTCAGGTCCTTCCTAACGACAGAGTTTTCGACTATGTAAATTTCAGAGGGAGTGACATAAAGTTTGGCATTATATTTGGACAGTTGCCATCCAATATAAGCAAAGCATATATTGTATCATTGACTATCTTGTAGAATAGTTGTCCATAAACACGGGTGTATTGCGGTTCGTAATTCGACTCATGCTAGCATTGGTAACTTCTAGATACCGAAGCTTTGTTTTGGTGATCTAACTATTTCTTTGATGTACTTATGTCAATTCTTGTATTAAAATTCACATGACTGACTAAAGCAGAGGAACAAAAATGCTTGTGCACCTGTTTCAGGAATTGCAGGTTCTATCTTCAGAGTCTCAACCTGAAAAGGTTACATCAGACTTGCCAGAAGATCCAGCCATCATAAAGGTTTTATTAGCTTTATGTTCTGATATGATGCTTGAGATGGAAACAAACCATCTATCCATGTTGCATTAGCTTCTCATACAGGCTATTTTCCTCCACCCTTCATCTGCATCTTCAATCACTCCACAGGCCACCACAATAAGCAGACCCAACAGTTCCAGTTTAGGAGTTCCAAATTTGGCTGTCCACCAGACTCTTTCTTCATATCAGCCCACACAGAACTCAACGTCATTCAGTTCATTGCTGTCTACAAATACACTTGCCGCATGGAACAATTTCTGCATGCAATGTACTAAGTCTCAAAAACTTAACCTGAGTGAGGCTCAAGTATATCAATTGATAATGAAATAGCAGAAGCATCTATTTCTATTCTGAACAATTTTTGAATGGCTAGTGTCTCAACTACCATGAGTTCTGACCGAAAAAAACACTACCACATGAGCACTATACGACAACCACTAGTGGATAAGCTGGGCGACAAGACTGGACCCCCTTTGATATTGATTACTAAACTAAAGAAAGTAAAAAGGTAAAAAGATGAATTAATACAAACATATTCTATTGTAATTGACAGAGCCTTTTTCGATATCACTGGAAATGATTGCAATCCCCAAATGTTAACTAAAACAATGTGCCGTTTGGGACATGGTGCTATTATTGTCTAACATTAGTATTCACCTGACTAAGAAAATAAAGCTAACAATGTTGGGAAAAATGCAGGAAATGAGGGAATTCATACCTACCTCCTATATATAAAATTGACAAGGAAGTCCATCATGAATCCATGCCACCAAATCTTCAACTCTAAACTGCCATTTTCATTTCTATTTTATCATGAGGATCATATCTAATAAGTTTGAAATCAGCTGCTACAAAAGAGTCTATATCCTTCCTCTCTGGGTTTATCTTCAAAATCTGTACATGTGGACAAGACTTTTAGTGAGTACGGCAGAAGATAAGTTGGGTTAGAACAATGGAATGAAAATGAAGTCACCATCCTGCATTTTTACTACATATTACTCACTAGAAAGGGCTTGGGTGCTTTCTGAAGTTGTTCCTGCAGAGGTCTAACATGTGTATGATAAACGTGAGCATCCCCGAAAACATGGACAAAATCACCAGGAGAAAGATCTGCAGAAGAAAAACTTATAATAAGTACTAGTTCTCATGTTTATATCCTCCTGACAAGAGGATACTTTTCACCCTTAAGGCTGGGAAGTCAAGTTAGTAATCATCTAACAACCAGTAGACTTAAACTATTATAGCAGTAATCCTAATAATGCAACTTCCACAGAAACATAATTCTTTTCCAACTAGTATCCTACAAGAAGCATTAGAAAGGCATATGTAACTCACTTTTCCCCTCACACCAGCAGTTCTGGTATTCCAAAACTCCATTAACATTACGGGTCAACAACCATTACGAATGACACAGAAAATCACATACCACAAATATTGTCATGTTTTCTCTAAAGCATACATACATACCACAAACATGAGCAATCATGCATGTAAGGAGAGTATAAGAAGCAACGTTGAATGGCACTCCCAATCCCATGTCGCGGAGCGCCGATACATTTGACATGACAATTCCCTGTTTGCAACATAGAACCGCAGAGGTAAAAGTTAGATTAATGAAACAAAGGAAGAAAAACAGAGAATTCAGGAAAATGAAGCCAGACACATCTAACTTGTGCAAACATGTGGCAAGGTGGAAGTGCCATCAATTTCAAATCAGAAGGATTCCAAGCAGAGAGTATAATTCGACGATCATCTGGTTTATTCTTAATCTTGTAAATAACATCCAACAACTGATCAAATCCTTGGCCGGTATAGTCAGCATGCATATTACTATACCTGTGATGTACAATATATACAATGTCGTCAAGCATATATCACAGCAACAAAAAGTGGTAAAATAATATTAAAAAAAAAAAAACCCTACCTAGCACCAAAATGCCGCTACTGAAAACCATAAACAGGTCCCAAGTCACCTTCTTCTCGATCTTTCAGACCAAGTCTAAATAGATAGGACAAATGTCATAAAGGTTAAGAAAAAAATAACCATATGTATTTCGATCTCATGAATCAGATGCAAACCCGTCAAGGTAGTCTCTAGATGCATTGCCATCCCATATATGAATGCCTTTTTCCTGGAGAATCTGTTGGAAGAAGGAAATTCTCATATTAGTCTTACAATGTCATCTCAACAATGGACAGTCAAAAGAGTGTTTCTTAAAGGCAAAAGCATTCAACCAGAATACCTTCCAAGGAATTGATGTGCAGGAAACCAATTACATGTTACAGTTTTGAGCAAAGGTAATTAAGCCCCTTTGGAGTTATCAAATCAATTCACTTTTCAGAAAAGTCACTTTAGATCCCTATATTGCAACTTTAGCAACTGTTTGCATTCACTTCAAGTATAACAATGTCAACAGATGAAACCTTATCATGCTTCTCAACTCGTGATGTCACAGAAACCGAATAGGTTATCAGTGCAAATCAAGCGAATGCAATATTCTCGTGTTTCACGGTTATTCAATCTCTCTCTCTCTCTCTCTCTCTCTCTCTCTCTCTCTCTCTCTCTCTCTCTCTCTCTCTCTCTCTCTCAAACTGGTAGGTGGGCACTTCAAGATTACATCACTTGATATCTGGTGTTATATATATATATACTCGTGCTAATTCAGCCAATCTCTATTGTAAAAGATAACTAAACTCACGACTTAGCACAATCCAACAATAAGCAAAATGACTTGGAAGAATAATATGTATAGCAAGAGGCACTTGTGAGATCAAACAAGTCTTGGAGTCAAACTTTGGCAAAAGATAGTAGGACATAAGATCACCTGTGAACAACTGTTCTCCTCCCACGTGTAGTGATTTGGTGATGCACCTCTGATTTCATTGGATCAAGGGCTGGTTGTGATATCTCAAGCCCTTCAGTCTTGATAATAGATATATACCTACAAGAATATGGTGTTATGGAGAAGGGAAGAGCCAAATATCTTGTCAAAGGCATTTTGAAGTTGGCAAAAGATAGTAGGACATAAGATCACCTGTGAACAACCATTCTCCTCCCACGTGCAAGTTCGACTATTTTCCACTCTGTCCAGGAAGTAGGGGCCTAATCCTACAATACACTCTGATATTACCTGTGCAACACACAAGCTACAAAAATCAATAGCTGCGACCCTCACAAATGCCACGTGTATTGGAAGTGCGAGTAGAAGTTCATGCACCTTTTAGATCTTGAACCTCATTAAATAGCCTCCTATTTTCTGCAAGAACTTGGTGATAGTTCTTTGCTGTGTCAGCTAATGCTTCAACCTGTAATCCTGCAGAAAAAGATTAAGTGGATTTTTGAAATTGTTCCATAAATTAAAATATTTGCATTGATGGACAGAAAAATTCTAGTAAACCAACCAACACTATTGAATTCCTATGAATAGTTTCTTTGGGTGACCGGAAGTTCATGCTTGATAGACTTGAAAGGGACCCTTAGTTCCTGGAAGTTTTAGTCATTTAGAGGCATGTGTGTATCCATAACAGCATAAAATTAATTCCAGATATAGAGAAGATGCAGCTTACACGTAGAGCCCCAAATTGAAAATCCATAAAGCTATGGAAACTGTGCTCTTTCTTGTTGCACTTCTGGTTTTTGGATTCCGAACATGCCTCAAGTTGTTTGACCTTATTTCTTGAGCTTGCCAAGTCCTGCTCGAGTTTTCTTATCCTCTCTTCAAGCATCATTTTAGCCGCATTAGCTTCTGTTTCAATTTGCAAGTGACAGAGCTGGTACGTCTTGTTAGCCGCTTCCAGCTCCTGAACCTTGTTTCTGTATCCTGCCAAGTCCTGTTCCAGTTTTCTTGTCCCCTCTGCCTTAGCTTCTGTTTCCATTTGTAGGTGATGGAGCTCATATGTCTTCTTTGCCACTTCCAGCTCTTGCTTCAGTGCTGAAATTTCTAAGTCATGGCTTTCCTTCTCTTTAGTCAATCTAGCTAAGTCTTCCTCTTCAAGCTTCCTCTTCTCTTCCATCTTGATCTTCTCAGCCTGCATGATGAGAGCACCACTGAATTAAGAGATGAATGGAACTGCTTTTCAGTTCACGTACTCCAAAAATTACAAATATCGAGACTAACGTGTTAGGATATCTTCTGAATATGTCTTTAATAACTATAATGGCTTCTTGAACCACAAAATTGACTTTAATCTTAATCAGCTCCAGCAAAACACTGATGCATCGCTCTGCTGCTCTCTCCAACTTGATTGCATAACGACCAATAGCATGGACTGCCTTTCTAACAAAATCGACATCTACTTCTGTAGCATACTCCTTGAATTCCAGCAGAACCTGCAGCATTTAGTTAATAAGACAACATAAAATTAACCATTTTGAGTAAACAAGCAAATTCAACAGGTTAAATGCTCTTCAGTTTCCATGCCTGGTCAATATTTCAGGAACTCACCAAGCTTTATCATGATTTCTAACTTCTCCATCAGCACCTTCACTTGGCCCGCATAAGACCTACTAGTCTTGAAACATAAAAAAGATATACAACACAGTTATATTTGGTTCATACTATCTCTTGAAAGCTGAAATAAAAGCTATACTTTACTTTTCAATGCAAGGCATCCTCCCAGTGATAAACTCTATTTACCGGCGATAATCTCCGCATTAAGACCATCCATATCTATAAAAAGAAGAAGAAGTAGAAGAAGAGATTAAATAAAATATTCATTTATAGATATACAAAAAGAATTACAATATATAAAGATACAAACAATGTCACTTACCCAATTCAAATTTTTCTGCATTCTCGATGCACTCCTCAACATCAATCGGTACACGAACGGCTCTCAACCAATCTTGAGTGCAAATCAAAGCTTCCACTACTTTGGGAGTTAAAGAACTTCGAAAGCCATCAAGTACACGACCCGATGTACTAAAAGTTGACTCGGAAGCAATGGTAGTTACGGGAATGGACAAATTATCTCGAGCCATCAAAGAAAGGATCTTATATTTTGAGCCATTAGTCTTCCACCACATCGAAAGGTCAAGATCAAGATTCTTTTCATTTTTCTCTTGAAGATATTGATCAAGCTCGGACTTGTTGTCATCACACCCTTGTTCATTCGAGTATAAAAACATTTTCTTCCAAGCTTGTGCGTCATACTTCTTTATTCCTTCACTACCACCCGAATCGACATTGGAAGCACTACTACTTGCACCCAAACTATGGCCACCAAAATTTCGATCACTTGAAATAAGAGAAGATTGCTCATAAAATTCATACAAACGCTCCAATGCATCCTTCACCTTGTAATGCATCTCTTTAACTTTCAATTCATCATCATAAATTTGTCCATACAAGAAAGTCACATAATTCAACTTGGCTCTAGGATCTAACACAACCGCAATCAACACCATCATATTCACTTTATCCAAGCTTCCATAATATTTATCAAATTTTTCTTTCATTTTCACACCCATATCTTGAAGCCTAGGATCCGAAGCATTGACCGCATCTTTCAAATATCTATACAAAAGAGCAATTCCTTCAAAATAATCATTTGAAGTAACATATGAACTCCCCGACATCCGATTGGTGGCATCATAGAATACTTTTAGAAAATCTGAAAGAATAATAGCATTTTCCCAATCATCATCACTAGGAGTTTCATGATTCAGCTCACTTGCAAAAGATAAATTGTCGTCTTCCATTCTTTGGAAAGCTTTTCTGAACTTGATGGCGGTGTCTAACATGAGATAAGTGGAATTCCATCTAGTGGCAACGTCAAGAACTACCGAACCCTTATAAGTGATATCTTCACTCTTAATGCAAGACTGAAATGCATTGGCTCTCGCGGGAGAACTCTTTACATACCTAACCACATTCTGAATACGTACAATGGAGTCACGTACCGTAGTCAAGCCATCTCTCACAATCAAATTCAATATATGAGCTGTGCACCTCATGTGCAAAACACTACCATCCAATATCGACGACTTTTCTTTGGAAAATTTATCCCTCAAATAGTTAATTGCAACATCATTCTAGCTAGCATTATCCACAGTGATTGTGGACACTTTTTTTTCAATTCCCCACTCTTGAATGCATTTTTCCACCATTTTCCCAATCTCCCTACCCCTGTGATTATGCATCACCACAAAGTTAATGATTCTTTTATGCAACTTCCAATTTTCATCAATAAAATGTGCAGTGAGACACAAATAATTCAGATTTTGAATGGAGCTCCATGTATCGGTCGTGAGTGCGATCCTAGAATTAATCTGTCGAAAATAATTCTTCAAAGAAGTTCTTTCATCTAAATACAACTTCATGCAATCTTTTGCCATTGTGAAACGTGATATATGTTTGAAGAGAGGCTATAACTCACTGACAAATTCACGAAATCTAACACGCTCAACCAAGGAAAAAGGTTGCTCATCAATGATGACGAACCGAGCAAGCATTCGCCTACAACGTTCTTGATTAAACGACCATGTCGATAAGATACTACCAGTATTAGAATCACCTCCTGACTTGCCAGCCATGTCTACATTACGTGGTGCAAAGAATGTTTGTCTCTTATCTACGTTACGGGGAAACCTCCTGCATGGGGTCAAGTGCTTCCTCATCACAGAAGTACCATTAGCAACACGATACTTAAGCATTGTCCCACAATGAATGCACTTCACTTGATTTGGTTTTCCATCCTTATCATTGATTCTTGTATAATGATTCCAGCATTCGGATGTATATTTCTTATCCTAAGGAAGATGAGAACCAGGTACCTTACTCGTGGCACTCATGGTAGGGGGTGCCTCTTCTTCATTTTCATGGCTAGAAAACTCCAATTCCGTGATCGGAGTCATCTCCTCATGTCCCTCCACCTCCATTGATGTGTTATCTTGATACATTAACTTTGCACTACACAACAATAACAGAATATAATTAATTTAGTTGATAATAACGTTAACACAGTATAATACAGCATACCAATGCTGTATAGAAACATAATACAGCACTTTTATACATAAGCTAAGTTTATTATGTTGAAATACATCATACCAATGTTGTATAGAAACATAATATAGCACTTTTATACATAAGCTAAGTCTATTATGTTGAAATACAGCATACCAATGCTATATAGAAACATAATACAGTACTTTTATACATAAGCTAAGTCTATTATGTTGAAATACAGCATACCAATGCTGTATAGAAACATAATACAGCACAAACCATGGGAAAGTAGACCAATTTCAGTTTGTTCATTTCATCACCTACCTTTAAACCAGAAAGATTGCAAAGCTGTCTCACTAAAATCTACAGGTGATGTTGAAATTTGATGGTCAGACAGTGTCGAGAAAGCCCGACTGACAGCTTTGGGACTGATGTTGAAATTCGGTTTGGCTGTAAGCACAGGCCTATGAAGGGGCTCAGCAAGGTGAAACCGTGGAAAAGAAGGATCAAGAGAGAACTCAGGCTTCTTCAAGTACGCATCTCCTATAGATCTGGATACCTGACAAAGTTTCACAGAAAATAATAGATGTGAACTCCTATAACAAAGTGATGATCAACACTTACTTAAGTACATATGCATAATGAGTATACTACAAACAAAATTCCTTTTGTCAAAAGAAGAAAAAACAATTTGGGCGAGCTGCCACCGCAAGAAAGTTCACCCGTTATGTTGAGGAAGAGAGAGGTGCAGCAAAAACCAAAAGAGATGGTATGTCTATTGAACAAAACTAAACGAACAATCATGCTATTTCATTTATATAAATCTATTACATGCATAAAAGATTAAAAAAAGTATTAAGAAAACATATTGTAGAAGCAATGATGTTTCTACCGATGAACCTTTTGATTGTCTCTATTATAAAAAGTTTAGCCCAAGACTCCATCATTACCAGAAGATAAAGAGGCAGCATGAGAACATCAACGAAAATTCATTTAACCAAGTGAAAGAAAGCCATTATTCATATTTCTAGTATGTGCGTATTTTTTTTAAACAATATGCAGAACCCAATACATGAGATGCCCAAACATTCAGATAAATCCATGGAGAATATGTACTCCAACACCAAAATCCACAAGTCTGTATAGACTGCATCTACTGTGTGACATGTGACTAATCAGAAAATAAAATTGACAAGCGAAGGACCATACAAAGGCGTGGAGAAGAACACCGCATTTTTATGAATGGTACATCACTCAAGCGTGCCCACGAATAGTCAACAACAGCCAATCCTTTCCTCTTGATTAAGTTGTAGTCTTCTTTTGAGACACACTTGTTTCCCAACAGATTTGTACAAAACATAGTAAAAGAGTCAGTGCATCTATACAGGATAAGATACAGGTTTTATGAATGCAAGCATAGGATGGTTCCAAATTATACATTCCAAGAAGTGCTTTTGCTTGTTAGTGGCTCTAAGACTTGAATGAAGCATGCTAGAAGCTTCGATTTTTAGACATGCCAGCTACGAGAAGATCAAAGACATTGATCTAGCCAAATTATCTAAACATTTGATTTTAAAATTAAATTTGCTACATTTGGTTAGAACATATTAAAAAAGCAACTCCATAAGCATATGTGAGTCACATATAGCATTCTACGAGATAAGAAAAGCTGCTTTAGAGCAAATAAGGAGTATATAATTTAGCATGGTAAAACATTCCAAAACTGATAATAATCCGTTGCTTGGAAGCATTCATCTAATCAAATTGCTTGAGATTCACTACCATCAAATAAGGCAACCTCTCATTATAATCAGAGACAAAGAAGACCAATAGACTCCAAACGAAGCTGAAGAAAACATCAAATGAAACAGGTGATTCGCAAGTATTGTGTAGTCTCAGCAGCTATAAAGCCAGAGAGATTTTAAACGATGGAGAAGTTCAATGCCATCTCATTCATTCAAATAAGCAACACAGAAAAACAGACCTCTAGTGCATGACAGCATGTAAGTTGAATCAAACCCTTAACTCATTTATTTCCTTACATCGAGAAGAAGAGCAGTCCGGAACGAAGCATGCTTCGTTCCAAATTATACATTCCAAGAAGTGCTTTTGCTTGTTAGTGGCTCTAAGACTTGAATGAAGCATGCTAGAAGCTTCAATTTTTTAGACACGCCAGCTACAGAAGATCAAAGACATTGATCTAGCCAAATTATCTAAACATTTGATTTTAAAATTAATTAGCTACATTTGGTTAGAACATATTAAACAGCAGCTCCATAAGCATATGTGAGTCACATATAGCACTCTACAGATAAGAAAAGCTGCTTTAGAGCAAATAAGGAGTATATAATTTAGCATGGTAAAACATTCCAGAGCTGATAATAATCCGTTGCTTGGAAGCATTCATCTAATCAAATTGCTTGAGATTCACTACCATCAAATAAGGCAACCTCTCATTATAATCAGAGACAAAGAAGACCAACAGACTCCAAACGAAGCTGAAAAAAACATCAAATGAAACAGGTGATTCGCAAGTACTGTACAGTCTCAGCAGCTATAAAGCTAGAGAGATTTTAAACGATGGAGAAGTTCAATGCCATCTCATTCATTCAAATAAGCAACATAGAAAAACAGACCTCTAGTGCATGACAGCATGTAAGCTGAATCAAACCCTTAACTCATTTATTTCCTTACATCGAGAAGAAGAGCAGTCCGGAACGCAAATGGCTGCCTGAACGTCACCTACGCCGATTGGGGCTTGTCTTTGTTCCTGTGCCGTCATCATAACTAATTAATCAAACCATTGGCATCATCCTAAAAAAGGGTATAAGATCTATTCTGAGCAAAAACTTGAAAAAGTAGTCTATAATGTGAAGTTTCTTCCTTGCCTCTGGAGCTGGATCTTATCCACAATCCCACAGAATGAGAAATACGTTGCCAACTCTGCAGCAGTCATGGCAAAAGGTATGATAAAGCACACGTGAACTGTTAATGAGTGTATGAGGTTAAAAGGTATTCTTGTCTTTCTGTACTACCATTATATGTTCTATATAGAGTAGGATGCCACAACGGATGAAAGATTTTTCACTCTCTTCTCTCTACTCTTCACTTTTCTCTTGTTCTTTTCTTTTTTGACATAGCAACAGAGAATTCAAAAGAGAAACTGAAGGCTCGTTCATACACTCATGAACATATAATGGTTGAACAAAAAGACAAGAACACCCCAAAACACTCATAAAAATGAACCATTAGAAAGATTCTTAAATACCTCAAAGCAATGCCACCAAACCCACTATTCACGCGCAGCTCCTGCAAGGGTTTTTTCATCGATCAAATCACTGACATTTAATAAATAGTTATCTCACAAGACTTCACAAGGTATTAAGCATCATCGTTAAATCATAAGTAATTGTGCAAATAGCATCTTACCAATTATAATATGTCCAACTAAATCATATACCATTAATGTGGATTTGCGGGGAAAAAAGCACCTATTCGGCATATTGCCTCTATGTCGGCAATTTTAGTTATTTCTTTCGCTAGTTTTATATTAGTGACTCTGAAAATCAATAGGTGATTGTTCTATAAAACATTTACCTTTGTTTAGTCAAAACAAGACAGATAAAATCATAACTCAAGAGACCAATTCTACTTAAGCACTTATAAAGCAACAAAAATATATTCCACCTCAAGCAATATTGGACCTCAAAAGAGCAGCTTAAATACATCAATAGATTGCAATCTCAAGGTTCTAGCAGCAACTACAGCTATCCCTCTCTGGATGGGCTAGTTCGAAAGAAAAGAAGGCTCTTTGATTTGGGTGCTAGGTTGGCGAGTGATGGTGGCGTCGAGCAAAGGTCGGCGAGCGACGGTGGCGTCGAGAGCAAGCGGCGAGCCAGAGGTCAATGGCGGTGCCGTCAAGGGAGAGCGGAGGTGGCCTCGAGCAAGGGTCAGCGAGTGGTGGTGTCGAGGGTGAGCGACGGTGGCGTCGAGGGCGAGCGACGGTGGCGTCGAGGGCGAGAGGAGGTGGCCTCGAGCAGGGATCAGCGAGTGGTGGTGTCGAGGGCGAGCGACGGTGCCGTCGAGGGCAAACGGCGAGCCAGAGGTTAGCCACGGTGTCGTCGAGGGCGAGCGGAGGTGGCCTCGACCCTCGAGCAGAGATCAGCGGCAGTGGCGTCGAGGGCGACCGGCGGTGGCGTCGAGGGAGACCGGCGGTGGCGTCGAGCAGAGGTGGAGAACGGACGGGCGAAGAGAGAACTATCAACTGTGAGAGAAAAAGTGTCGTGTGGATTCTGTGGAAGAAGTGAGAGACTGAGAGTGATGTTTTGATTTTGGGGTTTTTTAGCCCTAACCGGATCGGTTCCGGTTCCGATTCCGGTTCTCAGTGTCGGTTCCGGTTCCGATTCTGGTTCCTAGTGTCGGTTCCGGTTCCTATGGGAACCGGAATCGGAACCGGTCCCTTTAGAACCGGGAACCACGCTCACCCCTAGCCATTAGGCAAGGGCCACGCAGCCCCTGTCAGCCACCGAACGCCAGCAAGGGTCGCGGCCCTTGCCAAATCTCGCCCACCCTCATCGGCAACTTCCCCCAAATCTAGGTGAGGCCACTAGTGAGGTTTGGCATGGCCACAACCCTAGCCGGCCACTATGGATAAGGAAAAGAGGAAGAAGAGAAAAAATAAAAGAAAGAAAAATTAATAAAAAAAAAAAGGAAAAAAATATAAAATGCTATTAAAAAATTGCCACGTTAACATTCGACGAACGGTTGGCGCCGATCGGCATTCACGTTAGCATTGGTGGCTAAATTTGGCTGGATGGATTGAGTTGACATAATTGCAAAAGATTTAAGATTTTTTTGGTAATTCTCCCAATTTTTGGGGTATGTCTATGAAAAACATATTCTTGAAATTGAAAAAAATATTTTTTTGCCATGTAAATTTTTCAATGATGCTTATATCTCTCGCACTTTACTAGATATATGTGAACTTCTCTCGTGATGTAAATTATTCTTCAAAGTCATTTTACAAGAATCTATTTCACCCAACTTACTTTATGGATAAGATCCTTATTGAGAAAAGAATTTTGTTAATGGATGCCCGATAGACACATTTTAGGCATTTATGAAAAAATAAAAGTTTGCAGCATTCAAATGAAGTGTTCTATTCGTGTTATAAACAATTGATGTTTTGAAAGCAGAAGCATTCTTCATTTGATATGCTTGACAACTACGTTGAGAGTATTCCATAACAAGCCGCTCAAGAAAATGATCATGTCAGCATATTCCTTGGTGAGCATTATTGGAGCACCTCTTCTTTTGGTCAATGTTCGAAAAATCGAACTCTGATGACTGGTTCAACTACTTAAATCAGGTACTGACCAGGCTATCAATCCGAATCACACCTTTATAGTTTACATCGTGGATAGTGAAGACCTGTCCCCTAAGAAAACCTAGACTTGTCGAGTAAATCATTTCGGTTAGAACCAGATCAAACTAGTCCATATTCATTAATTGTTGAGCTCTGTGACAAATAAGTTGCTTTTTAGAGACATGGTTGGAACCTCCAGCCTCTTGACACCATCCATTCACTTTGCTTTATAAATGGCAAGCGATTAATTTGTGCACAATTTCTTCACATTTTCCAAAAATAAAAGGTTCTGATAAATACCTGGTGAGATGCGAGTCCATAACCTCTAAAATAACTGGGTATGACTCTACCAATTCGATATGGGTGCATAATTGTTGTTCTTCAAGCCGTCCAATTTTTTCTGGTTGAATTGGTGAACCGTGTACTGTTCGCCTTGTCAGTACGACCCCTATATGGTTTTCAAAATAATGCTTTTGGTTGGCCGTGTTGCGTTGAAACTTGAAGGCGCCACGTTTTTGTCCGTTTAACAAATGCACAATTGACATGACACATTATACGACTAAAGATGGCAATAAAGTTGGTATTCTGGTGAGTTGTCCTTCTCCATTTGGCGTTTACACGAAAAGATGACTTTCGACGGCATAAAGCAGTTAATTCGCAATTTCTCTTTATGACATCATATCAATGAACTGCATCAGTCAAGTCCCTATCAAATTCCCTCTCTCTCTCTCTCTCTCTCTCAAAATCCGTGAAATATCAGGCTATCGCCCGATTTCCCCACCGATGCCCCCTAAGAGTCATGTCTCAATCTGCACATGGTTGATAGTCCCCTTGAATTGACCAGGCTGAGCCCCCACCTTAAATTGTGAAATGCCTCCCCTAGAAGCCCAGATCGTGTTTCAATCCTCACATGGTTGATAGTTCCCTTGAGTTGACCTGGGTGAGCCCTCATCTTGAATTGAGAATTGGAAAATTTCCCCACCAATGCCCCCCTAGAGCTCAAAGGTTGGATCGTGTCTCAATCCTCACATGATTGATAATACCCTTGAATTGACTAGGGTGAGCCCCATCTAGAATTGAGAATTGGACTTGAAGGGCTGAGGAATTGGGCAGTAGCCACAATTTAATTGTGTCACATTTTTTCCTTTGGAAATAATCTAACTTTGACAAAATGTGATCATTTTGTTGTAGATAGGTGAGTATAGACAAATGAGACTAGGGGTTATGCCGTGACCCACAAGTTTTTAAATTTAAATAGGATTGCCAATATCTAGTAGCTGCATTTTTCACACCTCAAAAACTTGTGCTTCATGCTTAGCACGAGTGCTTGCTATAGATGGATGAAGATAGTTATGTTTAACGTGTAACTAGGGATAATCTATATTATAATCGGCATGATCTTTCCAAGTGGGATACGGTAATCATCATTAAGCCAAACAACAATGTTTGGTGCCCCAAGAATAATGTGGACAAAGCACGGCAAATAGGCGTACATTGTTGCCAATATCTAGTAGCTGCATTTTTCACACCTCAAAAACTTGTGCTTCATGCTTAGCACGAGTGCTTGCTATAGATGGATGAAGATAGATATGTTTAACGTGTAACTAGGGAAAATCTATATTATAATCGGCATGATCTTTCCAAGTGGGATACGGTAATCATCATTAAGCCAAACAACAATGTTTGGTGCCCCAAGAATAATGTGGACAAAGCACGGCAAATAGGCGTACATTGAGAAGCCTTATCCCCAAACATTTCCTCCATTCGATCCCAATTTTACAAGTCTTCCGCCCTTCATGATCATCCCATTATCCTCCACTGCAGAACTTAATGACATCTATGTTTTCACGGTAAGGATTTTATTTAATTTGTGTCCCTAATCATGCTTTTTCTGATTGAGTATGTATACTTTTAATTTGTTTGATCAAGGCTTTCTACTTCCACAAATCTTCTAATCGAGTCTCTCCAATACCAAATCGGGCCAAGAAAGGTGCCAAATTAGGAAGTGCATGTAATGGAACAAATTTACGAATGTAGAAAATATTCGAGTATGACTGGATAAAATTTATCTAATGCAAATGACTGCATGGATGTTCACATCGTAAAAAATTTTCCATGTTACACTAAGACATTGTTCGACGGTCACATCAGTTACATTTGATCAAATTTTGATGTCAAATGGACTTGATTTGAGAATTTGTGAAAGTAAAGAAGCTCCAATAAATGTAAATCTGATTGGTAAAGTCTATACTATACTTACTTTTATCAAAAAAGAAGAAAAAAGAAGAAGAAGAAGAAGAAGAAGCTCCAATAGATAATAATATAAATCAATTAGAAAAAGTGCAAAAGTATAAAGACGTAAAGTAAAATATTCGTATCTTTAGACTCTAAAAGTGACTATCCATGGCCTTGGACCAAAGTGCAAGCATTTTCCTTGAATCAATGTGCAAGCATTTCCAAGTCAAATTAAATGCAAATAAGACGAAACTTTGTTACCTTCGCTCTAATGGCTTTTTCCCTTTGATTAAAGTAAAGGCAACACTCTTTCTTTCCTAAGCAACGCACTGCTTTTAATGTTGCGGTCTATAGTCACATGACTAGGACAGAAATCGAACAAGTGTTACGAGGATCATGGATGCAGTGGGGGTTGCATCTAGGGGTGAGTACGGTCCGGGTGGTCCTCACCTTGGAATTGGAACATGGGTTAATATTCATGAGAGTTAGGATATGGGTTACTCGAATATGCTAACAATAGGAAATGGGGACATAATGAGAGATGCGTAAACAACTCCCCTTTCTAGAGGAATTATAAGTGCGTCATGTCGACCGAATAATTAGGTCATGTCGTGCATGTTCATCTCACGAGTCACGACACACTTTGATAGGAGTCTTAGCATTAATTTTTGGAGGTCAAATGAAGTATTACTTGCTTCCAATGTAAGTTCAACAGTACCATAACGAAGTATTACTCCGATTGAAGTTTTGGTAGCTTTATAGTGTGGTGGCAGTAATCGGTTAGATCAAAGGAATGGCAGTTATCGCTTGAACCGAATATTTTGTGGCGGTTGTGGGATTTCGATGATAATTCTCGGGGTTCGCCGGAATTTGGTTGCTACTTTTCATTCTCTTCTCTTTTTTCCATATATGGAAGTAGGAAGAGGACCGCATCTTCATGTTGATCTAAAAGAGTGAATAACTCATTGTGTACGTCTTAAGATAATTGATCCATGAACTTGATCACATGTTTATGATATTATAAGAATAGTTTAAACTTGAATGTTTACATGTAGGGAAAATTATCAAGCAAGTCCTAAACCTAATTACATTTGTGCCAATTCAATTATAAAACTTTCAATTTGGCTAATTTAGCCTTAAACTTTTTGACAATTTGTCAATTGAGTTATTCTGGCCAAAATTGGCTGGAAATCGTTAACGTAAATACCGATCAACCTCTGTCGTTAATGTAAATAATTTTTCCAATTTTCTTTTGAATTTTTTAATTTTTTCTGGCCATCTTGATGAGGATTAAAAAGATGACTTGTTTTACAATAAATAGTAAAAGAAACTTAGCCCTTTTTAAAAATATATGTCCCTTCACAATTTTTGAAGTTGGACAATAACTCTTGATACAATACAAATGATATAATTCTTAAATCTTTCTTTAGAGCCATAGACGCACCCTTCTATAAATACTTGACATTACTGAAAGAGCAATTATATAATAGTAAATACAATCTTTTTCATAGCTACAAAATTAAGTTACCGCTCAAAATCGGAAATACTAGTCATCAGTTCACCTCAAATTCACAATTATAAGTACCATCATCACGAGATTTTGCTCTTAGAATAATTGGAATTCTTTTACTAAGATTTCCTCAAGATATGTATTTCCTTAAGCTTTGGACGGGCAAGTCTTATGGATGTATTGGGAAACTTGTTTTCCACAATTAGGAGAGAGAGAGAGAGGGGGTTGGGGGGGGGGGGTTGGGGGTTAGGGTTTTAGATCTTTGAATTGCACTTCACTCATTCAAGGCTATCCCGTATCAAATATTAGTAAGTGCTCTTTCTTTCTTTAGAAGTTTTTTGGAGTTTTTCTTTTCTTTTTCCTCTTATTTTTTTATTTATATATTGTTTGGTTGAGTTGTGGATCGATCCTTGATGATGGGATTATAGAAGATGGTGGCAAACAAAAAATAAAGTGCAAATATATATAATCAAGTTGTTAAGATACTGTCAGCTGCGTCGATGTGTTTCTTGTTTCTCTATAGGAAGTGTGATCAAACTTAGTTAAACTGCGATACAGTTATATGTTTTGTAGGAGTAGAAGCCAACGTAAACCGAAGACTCTCACGATTGTAATATTAGGTTGCTTTATCATTCTAAATGTAATGTCTATAAATTATTTCCGAAAGACTAAATTAAGCACATATCAAGAAGAAGCACGATAGACACAAACCGAGGAGAGAAAACAACAGCCCCGCCCATTTTCAGATCGCATTTCATTAGGCCTATCATATGTTGCGTTGATGGAAGAAATCAACGAGCTGTCGTGAGATCAAGAAAAGTGGACATAATAGCCACTTGGTACTATACCGGCATAGGTCTTGGATCTCAATATCACTTGTGTAGTAAAGGAAGTTACGCCCACATTAATTCTTAAAAATCCTAAACTTGACATGAAATTTGGTCATTATCTTACGTGAGGACGACATTCGCTTAGAAAATCTCTCCCGACTCATCAACGTTGCAATTTCAATCCATCTTATGTACATTTTTACATCACGTTTTTGTTATGTCTGTCATGTTACATTTAATTTATGCACAGTAAGCAAGGAGTTAGTACAATTTATGCCCATAAAACCCTTTCCCCACTCAAACTCACCAAAACGCTAAACCAAATCCAAACTCGTTGGTCATTCCACCTTAACAATGGAATCGGTTTATAATGAAGTGACGAGCGAGAGCGCGTTTGTCCAAGCCTGTGCTCACGTATGGACCCATGCTCTCAACTCCATCTCCTCCATGTCCCTCAAATGCGCCATCGAACTTGGCATCCCCGACGCCCTCCACCACCACGGCCATCCCATGACCCTTCCTGAGCTTGCCGCTGCGCTGTCGGTTCCTACCTCCAAGGTGACCTTCCTGCGCCGGCTCATGGCGGTCCTTGCCCAAACCGGCTTCATCTCTCAAGGAAAGTCTGCTGCTGAAAATGACCATGAGCAACTAGGGTTGACGTACTCACTCACTCCCATTTCACGTGCGATCCTGAAAGGCGAACCCGGTGGCTTGTCGCCTATGGTGTCGTTCATCCTTGACCCCATCATACAAAATCCATTGCACTGCCTGGGGGAGTGGCTCAAGAGCGAGAGCCCAAGCCCTTGCACGCCCTTCGTCATGAAGCACGGGAAGAGCCTGTGGGAGTACACGGCCCAGGACGAGGGGCTGAACCGGTCCTTGAACGAAGCCATGGCAAGCGACGGGCCAATGATCGCAAGGCTGATGATGGAGAAGCGTGGACGGCAGCTGTTCCAAGGGTTGAGGACGGTGGTCGACGTCGGAGGAGGGACTGGAGGGTTGGCGAGGGAGGTGGCAGAGGCGTTTCCCCAAGTGGAGTGGATGGTGCTTGATCTGCCGCACGTGGTGGCCGGCTTGGAGGGGACGAGGAATTTGAGGTTTGTGGGTGGAGACATGTTTAACGCTGTTCCTTCAGCGGATGCTGTTTTGCTCAAGGTACGTAGAAAAAAGATTTAAATTTTTTTCTTCCTTAGTCACATTGCAAGTGCATGAAGCTTCACGCATTCTTTTTGTTCCGGTATCTGAACTTTTTATTTGTTTAATCAAATACCTAACTCTTTTAACATGACTCAATACAAGGTCTTCGCTAAATACAGGGAAGGAAAATGCCCGCATTAAATATTTAAGTTGGTCACTATATTGAAAAAGAAAAAATTCAGCTATTCGATCGAGAAAGTGATGAGACCTCAGCTACTTATGGGGTCGTTAACCTTCAAAAGAAATGCAAACGAAACTTTAATTTACTTTTGACCTAATGGGAAAGTACATTTTGACACCAATTTTACATAAATAGATTACTGGATGGTGATACTACTTAATCTATTGACTAAGATTCTTAATGAGGACAGATAAAAAGGCAACAAATCAAATCAAATATAAACTATGAAGGCTACTTAATCATATAACAAACCTTTTCATTAAATAACTTAATTGATTCCATTAAATTGAGAGGGTTCATATGCTATTGTGGGTCTCAATTTATGAAGAGGTACCTCTTTCTTTCTTCGTTTTTAGTTGTCAAGCAATGGTACTAAGTGCTATCTTGGCTTTCTAGTTTTTTTGTTTTACTTTCCACCTTTATGGTTTTTTTTTTTTTTTTTCTTTTTACATTTGAAACGTGATTTTTTTTTCATACAATCTTTAATTAAAAAATTACACATATAACCCTTTAATTTCTTTTTTCATCATGCCAAATTATTCCTATAATTTTTGGAAGTTAGAATAATATTTTAAGTTTGGTAGCAAAATCCACAAGCAAACCTTCTTCTTAAATTTTATGTAACATTATCATATCAAGATTCACTAATCTCAAATCAAATTCCATCAAATGTGCTTGCGCTCTTCCAATCTTCAACAGAATACTTTAGGCTCATAGGCAAATCCTCTTTCTCTCATAAGCGGGTGTGCCGAATGATACATATATTCTAAGAGATGCATATCTACATCTATCTATCAGTGGATATTACATGATTGGAGCGACGAAGAGAGCGTGAAGATACTGAAGCGGTGTAAAGAAGCCGTTTTGAGCAATGGTAAGAAGGGAAAGGTGATGATAATCGATATAGTGATCGGTGATGAGTCCGAGGAAGACGAAGCATCGATGGGGATTAAGCTTTGCTTTGACATGTTGATGATGACGGTTGTCCCAGGCAAAGAGAGGAACGAGAAAGAATGGGCTAACCTCTTTCAGGAGGCTGGTTTCACTGAACACAGAATCACTCCTTTGGAGGGTTTTAGATCTCTCATTGAGGTTTATCCTTGATGATTGAGATTAATCAAAGTAATATGTGCCCTTGACATCAAGGGTGTTCTGATTAATGTGGTTGCAATTTCTCCTCTTCTTGTGAGAGTTAGAGTAGGAATAGAGTAGGACCGAACAAAAAAAAAAAAAAAATTCTCCTCTTCCTCTTTTCCTTCTTTTAGCGTGATTTAATAGATGTGTCTTTAATTTGCAGGTCTATCATAAAAGGAATTGTGCTTGAATTTGTGTGTATTAGTACATTTCTAAATAAGAAGATTTATTCACATATATCTTTTTAATAAGATGTAAATATTTTTACTAGACAAGGGTCGTTGATCTTTCTAAGTGATGTGATTATAGTATTACATTGAATCATACATAGCGCATATAACTTTTTGTTCATAGAAGCCATTCTATTTTGGTTGAAATGGACAGTTCCAAATTTATGTATATGCCAATGGTTCTTTATGGTACCTCGATCTTGTTTCTTTACCTCATATCTAACTTAAATAAAACCTGCCTAATGATTAAATTAAAGAAAAACACATCTTTCATGGGTACCCCCGAGTCATGATAGGATCTTGGGTTGGTTTACATTCCTATGTTTTGTCTTTAAAATTCACTTATCTTGAGATTGATCACCACTTTGTATAACTAGACATTGGGGCATAATTACCCGGTAGTAGTGAAATTAAAGCCGTACCCAATGGATATTTAGAGGGGTAGTAGTGAAATTAAAGCCGTACCCATTGGATATTTAGAGGGGAATAGTTACAAAAACCAATTAGAAACAAGCAGCCTTTGATCAGGCATGAATATGTCCATATTTACCCGATCAAAGAATGGAAAATTGATGTTGTTAATTTGTACTAATCAATGTACTACATTGCTCTCTCTCTCTCGTCACTTTTTGCTGTTCACTTGCTACTCTCTCAAGGAGAGAGATCGACCATAGAGCATGAGAGGTCCTTGCACACCATCGGTCTCTACATGTCTAAGGCGAGAAAATATTGGATAGAGTTCTAATTCTAATATGTCATCATACAAGTCCACTCACCGGACGACAAGCGTTGCCCGATGCCACGCTAGAATCGGACTCCCTTCGCAAAATATTCAACTCTCTCTCCTGCTGAGTTCCACCAGAAACCTTTCCCTCCCGGTGAATTTGAAAATTTTGGCTCTCTCTAAGAAACTATTAGCTGGACCCCACAACAGTTAATTTGAATGAAGCGTGGGACTCTCTCTCTCCATTTTTCTGTTCGACTCTCGCCCGGCCGCTCTACCCTTCGCTCGCTGCGACGGACGATGGAGCCCGCCGTCCAACGAACCACGCCGCCGCCGCCGCCGCCGCTTTCGTGTGCACCTCGTCAGCAGCCGCTACATCCGAGCTGCAGCTAATATTTTCTCGTTCGCTCTGCCCATTCGTCGTGCTGCTTCTTCTTTGACGGACGATGGAGCCCGCTTTGCGCTTCGGAAGGCGAAGGCGGAGGCGGAGCTGTCCATCGGCCGGCGGTGGTGTGGTTCGTCGGCGGCCCCTTGAGTTTATGAGTGGAAAGTGGCAAACTCATGGGCAGTGGTTTCTCGCGTCGATGAGTTGGCCTAGGTGCAACCAAAAGATTGATCCCAAAAAAAGGAAAGGTGAAGATTCTGGACTCGCCTCACTGGCACAACAAAACCAGATCAACAAAATGGGTTAGTCTTCCAGTGCTCACCGCCGCGCGCATGAATCGGAGCCCTACCTAGAGAGGTTCTTTTTCTAACAATTCGTCGTCGTCGGTTTGACTCTAGTTATTTCTGGGCGATTCTTTATAGCGCCTGCTTTAGGTGATTTCCGGTTTTTGCGGAATTCGCGTTGAATTGGAGTAAGAAAATGCCGTCACTTGTTTGTGGTTTGCTTCAGATTGTGATGAACTCGGAGAAGGTTTTTCACGACGCTCGGTTGTTTCTCTTTCTATTTTCTGGCTGCTTGTTACATTGAGAATGAGAAAGTTGTGTGGGGTGATTGCAGAGTCGCAGGGATGTGAAGGATCTTTGTCTGTTATTAAGAGGTAGCTGTTGTTTAAAAGTTGTAATCTTCTGCTTCAGGAAATAAGTTTCTTGATAGTTGTGTTTGACAATCTCCATCCGTGACATTTTGAATAGGATTACTCAGCCACAATTTCAGCTCATTTTGCTGAATAGGCGATGCACAGGTTTGCCACCTCGTTTTTCCAATGTTTCAGATACTATGCTATGCCTTACTAGCAAATGAGACTTTTCTCTTGGCATTTCTAGTCATCTGTTCATGTTTGGTGTGATATGACACGGATTTTGATGCAATTGAGCTAGTAATAGCCTACCTAGTTTGGGATATGATGAATGGTGATAATTGGATGGCCTTTACATTATGATTTTCTTTAGCAAATGAGTGTCAGGTAACACATTGCATGTTATTTTATGATTAGCAGATAATTTGGTAGAGAATCTGCTTGGAGATTTTGAGCATGAAGTTCAGCTTCCGTACTTGTTGTACCATAATGCAGCGCAAGAAGTTAATGGAATTTGGTTCTACAATCCATGTGAATGCGAGGATGTTGCAAATCTCTTTACTACGTAAAGTATCGGTTTTTGTTTGTTTCCTGTACCAGTTAAATTTCTATTGTGATCAAAATGTTTAGGATGAAATAGCAATGCAGATGAAGGGATGCATAATCAAAGTAACGTCAAATAACATTTGTTAGCCAAACAGATGTGGGTTTAAAAGAAAAGGCACTTCATTGAAATGATGTCATTAAAAAATACGCTGGACCAGCAAATTGGACTAGTTTAAGGGGATACCAGCCTCAAGATTAGTATAGCATGTGAAATTGGCAATAAGTGAGAACTTGTACCCGTTTGGCCATCTGTTGCACAGATTATCCATTCAACTATCAAGCCTGCTTTATTAATTTTGGCTCTATGGTGAGGCTATTCTGTCCTGGATGTTCATTTTAAGACCTATTTACCTATCAGCACAGGATTCTGGAGGGGTTTCTGGGTAAGCCACACCACTGGCTGACTTACTGATTGATGATATCTAGTTTGCTTTCATCTAGAAAGTATATAGGGAGAAATTGCTGAGAAAGGACTTTGAATCTTAGGAGGGAAACATCGTTTGACTTTGATTTACCTTAGACAGCAGTTACTGTAATAAGCAGCTACTGCTGCTTGATTTAACCAGTGCTTAGAGTAGGATAAACAATTCTTTCTCTTATTTAGGTATGCACACTAATTGGGGATTGTGTTTGTAATATTTCTAGACCAGCAAAAATAATTATGGAATGATCGTCTTGCTTTTTAGTGGGCTCTCCATGTGGAGATGTCCTGAACATTTGATGTCAGTATTTGCTGTTTGGTGGAGATTTTTAATATGGATTATGTAACGATCGTCTTGCTTTTGTTGAGTATGGACAAGTGGCATTGGAACATTGCTATTTAAAAGGAATGGCTTACCTTTAACACTTTTCACTTTTCCCAGGATACTCAGTGCGTATTCAAAGGTGCACTCAAAATCAAAGCCTTCAACCAAAAGGTAAAGATGATTCAAGCCTTTGAAGTAAAATGAATGTTGGATGAACGTCTGTGCCTATAAGTTATTGTCTACACCGACACATAGTAATTCTAAGGAAAACAGAGTTTATATTTTGTTGCAAAAACTGCAGGCACCTCATGCAAAACACTTTGGAAGTTAGAGTAAGTTCAGGCTGCCTGAGAAATATTCTTGTTGTATTACTAATGGGAATCGCGGATTAGACTGACCAAGTCTAAAGCTAGGAAAAACTTGCGATGATAAACTCTCCAGAGGTCTTTTCTTACAAGTTCTCTTTAGATGTTGTGTATCTATTTCCTTGTGAAGTCTTGAATTGGCCTGTGGGACAAGATAAAAGTTGACATTAATTTGTCTCTAATATGATATCTAGTGTTTTTACAGTTCTTTGTTTTTTTCAATTGTGGACACGTGGATCAGTGAATTTGAGGAACTTGAAGGAGTTTCAAGCGTGCCTGTCATGGAAACACTACTAGAGCCATCCCCAACAGCATTTATGAACTTCTTCAATGTACAGTTCTTAGTTTACGGTTTCAGTATAGATTCTACTGAAGCATATAAACACTATTTCCCCTCACACGGGCCCTTAGGGCCCAGCCCAGCCCTTCTCTTCCCCTTAGGCCCGGCCCCCTTCCTTGTCTCCTTCTTCCTTTTGGCTTCTTCCCGTTTCTGCAGCACACGCGCAGAGGGGTGCGACGCCGGACGGAAGGGCGAACGGCGAGCACGTGGGGGTGTCCGGCCAGAGGAGACACTCCTTCAATACGGAGCTGCGACGCAAGTGGGCGGCCGAGGGGACTCCGGTTTGGTCGCACAGAGGACGATCGGGACGTCATGGACCGCCGGTCGAACCTCCCTCGGCCGGTACCCGTCCGTCTATAAATAGGCCCCCCCGACGAAGGTTGAGAGAGCAGAGAGAGAAGCCAGCGAGCTTAGAGAGGTTCCCGAGAGACTTCGGGGAGCTCAAAGAGCGAGCGAGGCAGGAATCGGGTCGCGAGCTCAAACCGCCTCCCTCCGAGAGACTTCGGGGGAGGCCGGCGGCAAGCGAGCCCGAGGGGGAGCACGAGCGAAGAGGACGGTCAGATCCGAAGGGAAAAGACACGCCGTTGCCAACGCAGCTGCTCCGCCACCGTTCCGACGCCGTTGCCGAGATCGATTCGCCCAAGCCGCACCAGATCTGGAAGTTCAAGGTCCGCCGCCGCGCCACAGACAGGTATCAGCCCTGCTTGGCCGTCCCCGTCGCCAGAAATCCTGGCCGCCACCCCTGCCTGCCGTCGTCATCACCATCGCCATCCCTGCCTGCCGTCGTTGTCTCCAGTCCCTCCACCAGCGCCGCAGACGGATGGAGAAGCCAGCAACCCCGCGTCGGGTCAAGCCGGGTCGGGCACGTTTCGCGAAACCAGGTAGGGTTTTGCGAAACCTAGGCGGCTGAAAGCCGGGTCAGAGCCGGGTCGGGCGCAGCTCATCCGGGTAGGGTTTCCCTGGGTCATCGGGTCGGACTCGGGTCGGGGAACCGGGTAGGGTTTCGCCGGTTCCCCCCCCAAACGGCGCCGTTTCAAAGCAAAAAACAAAAAAATAAAAAAGTCCAAAAAATCCGAGTCGGGCCCGCGTTGCGGGCCCGTATGCGATCGGCTTTTTTATTTTATTTAAATAAATAATTTATTTTTCAAAAAAAAAAAAAATCAAAATCAAAATCAAAAGAAATAAAAATATATTTTATTTTCAAAAAAAATATTAAAAAATATTTTAATTTCCAAAAAAAAAACCAGAAAAATATTGAAAAATATTAAAAAATGTTTTATTTTCCAAAAAGTCAAAAAATACTTTATTTTCCATAAAATATTTAAAAATATTTTATTTTCCGAAAAAAAATTAAAAAAAAATCAAAAAAATCAAAAATGTTCCATATTTTCCAAAAAATGCCAAAAATCCAAAAAAAAAAGGGCCAAAAATTCAGAAAAAGCCAAAAAGGCTTTTATTTTCCAAAAAATACCAAAAATCCAAAAAAAAAAATCCTTTTTATGTCCAAAAATAGAAGAGGACCCCCAAAAATGTTTTTTTTTCCAAAAATGCGTGGAAAATCCCTAAAACATCCAAAAGTTCGGGGTTTAAAACAATGTTAGGTAGATCGAAGGCAAGTTAGTGATTAACTAGTGTAATCAGTCCCCCGATCCTAATTTCTCTCAGTTGCGCAGGATAAAGAGTATTTCTCCCAATACTTCGCATGGGTTTCTAATCAACCCACCCCAAATTGATTAGTGGCGACTCTGTTTTAAAAATTAACTTACAGTGTTAAAATACTCAGATTATTAAAGTCGTGAATTGGTGGACTTGAGAGAGTCCGGGCTTAACTAATTTAGCCGAGCCATTAGCCTCCGCCGGGCGCCGGAAAAAAAGAGGTCGCGACACACGTTATGGATGCAATTGCATGTCGTCTTGCATTTTAAACAAAGAAATATTGGTCTCTTATAATGATCTCTCCTTCAAACCTGCAAATTTGTGTTCATGTACCTATAGGTTATTGAGCTTGAGCCATTGAGAACTGTCTGTCCTTTAGTGAGCTAGATATGTTGAATTTTTTCTCCTCATGGTCCTATAATTCGTGATTTAACATTGATGATGTTGTACTGAAAGTTTGAGTAGGTGCTTTCATCAGATTGAGGCTGATTTATAGGTTGCCAAAACCTTGTTAGTGGCTATTTGGTTTGGCTTTTGGATTATGACACTTGCCTTTTTACTGGTACCTTTAATTAGATGATTGACTTCTTTCACACAAAAAGCCCAAAATCTTAAATGAAAAAAGAAAAAAAGAATACAGACAATTCAAAAGCTCGTGTCATGAATTATACTTAGACATAACTCAAACTCAAAAGATAGACAATTCAAAAGATAGCCCATTCTTTCATTTCTTGGTCTATTTTGACATTACAAAACTCTAGTCAATATGCTACAAGAGAGCTTTTACATTCAAAATGCAACACTTGTAAATATATCCAAACAGGAGGGTCATAAATTGTACTTAGACACAACTCCCCTTACACGTACCCGTTGTTAGGACAGGCTAATATGTCTAGACTTGTCAAAGATATTCGAAGAATTTGCTCCAGCAACTGATGACATTTCATATATGTATTCCCTCTTATCCTTTTGGAATATAGCAAAATATTTTAACATATATCAGAGGATATTGAACCACGACAGTCGTGTGTCGCTTATCATGCAGCAACAAGTCACCATGTCACACCAATCTGCTAGCAAATGCAGCTTCTATGGTTCCTAAATTAGTTTCACCATGAACATTATATTGACAAGTGACTCGAGAGTTCATAACACGTCCACTTCAAAGACGAGAACTAAGAAACTATAGCTGCAGTTCCCACTAAACAGATGCAAACAAATTTTCTGTATCAACCGTCAATAATTCAGACAAGGATTATAAGTGTATCTTTCTCCCAATTCCCAACATTCTACATGTTTCCGAAACAGTTCATTCAATAAATACTGCCCTGAAAATATAAGGGAGGAATTGTACTTTATGCGACAATGTATAAGAGAGGAGCATATGAGGATGAATTTCGTTTATTTGGCTGGAGAAGCTAGTGAGCCATCACAAGTTGCTCCTCAAAATTGGGTTGGTTCAGGCAAGCCAAGAAAAGATGATAGAACCAGTGAACAGCATCAAGACTAGTCATGTTCTACAATGAACTGATTATTGGTGACAATCATGCAACTTCTTTAAATCAGTTTGTGGAGTCACGGCTGTAGTACTGGTCTAGTGTCTTTGTTGGTATACGGTGAAGCAGCTCGCTAGGGAATATACGAAGCAAAGTCCATGCCAAGTCAAGAGACTGATAAATATTGCAGGTGTCGTAGGCCTCTTGCATCACAAATTTCCTATCAAACTTTTCAAGGAACTCTAGATAAAGCTGATATATCATGAAAAGAGAATCACGTAAAATTACTTTAGAATATCAAGTGGAAGACAAAAAATAGGAAGAGGAGGAGAAAATCGAATTAGGAGAATCCAAATGGTTTGCATGAGAGAGAGAGAGAGAGAGAGAGAGAGAGAGAGAGAGAGAGAGAGAGAGAGAGAGAGAGAGAAGATCCTCAAAAGATAGAGCTTCTTCTCCAACCACAGCTTTCATAGCTTGAACATCTTTCCCAATTACATAATTTGCATATAGTTGCAGAAAAACCAGTAAAAGTTTAATACCAATTGCCACCATTTCAATAAAGACTAAACTATCTATTTCACAAGGAAATACCCGGTTGGAGACATCAGCATGATCTCTACGCGTCATTCCCTCGCCTATCTCTGCAAGGTAAAGGGTACAGATCAAACACCTGAAGTAAATCCAAAGGGAAATGGGAAGTTTTAAACGTAGTAAAAAAGGTCTTACTTTCATCAGTCGCGAAAGTGTTGGAAACACATTGATGGGAGGATATATCGGTTTCAGAAAAGAAATAATGTATAAACAATGATCTTATAAGTAGTCAAACCTTCAAGATAAAGCTAAGCACCATTCGGTATAGTCAGAAAGATTACTTTCCAGCCATACAACCAGAGTATTTAGCAAAGTAATTAATGAAGTGATCTATCACATAAGTAGTAAATGCAATGGAACATAATATGGTCCAACTATGTTTGCCACTAAACTAGCTCATTCATTTCTCATATAAGAGAAGCATATAAACCACCTCATAAAATGATTACTTCCATGCACCGAAGTACGTGTCTCTTTAGGTGTACAAAAGCTATAGAACGATTATACCACTCTCGAATGCATCGTTGTTGTCCCGTAGAGTGGTATAATCGTTCTACAGCTTTATAAGAGACCAATTTTTCTTTGTTTAAAATGCAAGACAACATGCAACTGCATTCAAAATGTTTTGCATGTGGTGCCTACAGTTTTCGCAACTAAATATAAACTATGTTTTCCTTAGAATAACTATGTGTCAGTGTAGACAATAACTTACAGGCACAGACGTTCATCCAACATTTATTTTACTTCAAAGGCTTGAATCATCATTACCTTTTGGTTGAAGGCTTTGTTTTTTAGGGCACCTTTGAATACGCGCTGAGTATCCTAGGAAAAGTAAGAAGTGTTAGGAAAGTCATTCTTGTTAAGTAGCAATGCTCCAATGCTGCTTATCCATACTCAACAAAAGCAAGACGATCATTCCATAATCCACATTAAAAAGCTCCGCGAAACAACAAATACTGACATAAATGTTCAGGACATCTCCACATGAAAAACCCACTACAAAGCAAGACGATCATTCCATAATTATTTTTGCTGGTCTAGAAATATTACAAGCACAATCCCCAATTAGTATGCATGCCTAAATAAGAGAAAGAATTGTTTGTCCTACTCTAAGCACTAGTTAAGTCAAGCAGCAGTAACTGCTAAATTATTACATTAACTGCCATCTAAGGTAAAATTAAAGTCAAACCATGTTTCCCTCCTAAGATTCAAAGTTCTTTCTTAGCAATTTCTCCCTATATACTTTCTAGATGAAAGCAAACTAAATATCATCGATCATTAAGTCAATCAGTGGTGCGGCTTACCCAGAAACCCTTCCAGAATCCATCAAAGAAGGAGCAGTGCAATGAAGGTATATTCAAAACATATTCTGGAGCCGGAGATAATGCCTCCTTAGATAAAAATTGACGAGAGTTCCCTTGATCGCCCGAAACTTCACTTGAGAGCAGATTTTCACGAAACTGCAAAACATATTCTGGAGCCGGAGATAATGCCTTCTTAGATAAAAATTGACGAGAGTTCCCTTGATCGCCCGAAACTTCACTTGAGAGCAGATTTTCAAGAAACTGGAAAATATCCTCATGGAAGAAAACATCCCTATTACAAAGAATTCACCTATGGAAGGTTCAAAGACACGGTATCCCTTTTTTAAATTTGGATACCTCATAAATATACAACGCTGGGCGCAAGGACCCATTTTGTCCTGAGGGCCCACTGTAGTGACGTAGCATAAACAATCAAAAATCTTCAAGTGACTTAGCTCTAGCTTCTTTCCGAAAAGCATCTCGAAAGGGGTTTGTCCATCAAGGACTTGAGTGGGCATGCGATTGATCAGGTAAGCAGCCGTGACCACACAGTCTCCCCAAAAATTTCCGAACTAGAAACTTGAAATTTAAGTGCACGTGCAACTTCCAAAAGATGTCGATGTTTGCGTTCCACTACCCCATTTTGCTGTGAGGTGTGGGTGCAGGAACTCTCATGTAGAATGCCATGAGATGAGAAGAGGGAAGCACAATCATTGTTGAAAAATTCTTTCCCATTATCAGTGTGAATGCGCTGAATAGATTTCCCAAATTGATTCTTTGATAAAGAAATGAATAATTTTAAATGAGAAAAAACTTGATGTTTGGATTGCATCAGAAAAACCCATGTGGCACGAGAGTAATTGTCCACAATCATCAAGAAGAAACGAGACCCATCTCGATGTGGAGTATGATAAGGTCCCCAAACATCAATATGGATTAATAAGAAAATATCACTGGCACGAGTCTTACTGAGGGGAAAGGGAACATGTGACTGTTTTGCAAGCGGACAAATGTGACACTGAGGATAAGGAAATGAAGCACTGTGGCCCATTCTAGAATGTATAAGAAAATTTTTATCATTGGTAGTCACGTTACACAATGATTGTTTATTCAAGGGAATGCATGGGAAATCTGAAGTTCTTGGAAAGCTGGTCCAAAAAAATAGTCCTTCAAAGAGACTACCCAAGCCCATCAGTTTGCCAGTTGAAAGAGCCTGAAACAAACAAGCATCAGAATAAAAGATGACTTGACATGAATTTTCTTTGCAAACTTTAGAGACGGAAATGAGGTTGAACTGGAAATCAGAGACAAAAAGGACATTTTGTAGAGTGATTTGAGGACTGAGGTTTATTGTGTGAATAACACTTCCATTTGGTAGTTGCACAGAAATGGGTAAGTGTAATTTTTCATGGATAACAGAAAAGAAACCTTTATCGCAAACAATGTGGTCACTGGCCCTCGAATCAATTATTCATGCTTTTTTCAAAATAGAATTAATCAGGCAATGAGAAATGCCTAAGAAATTCCCCCCTTTGCTGGAAGTGTCCAACTTTTGTAACGCTTGCATAAGTTGTTGATAATGTCCATATGTGATGGGCTGATTGGCATTGGGACCCGTTGGTCCGATGACCTGGTAAGCAGCTAAAATTTAATTTTCCTTCTTTCCTTTCTCTCCGGGTTTACCATGCAATTTCCAACAATTATTGATAGTGTGATGCGGACGTTTGCAATATTCACAAAATAATTTACCTTTTCCTTTTGATTATTGCCCAAAATTCTTGGATTACGTGGCAAAAATCTGACCGTTGGATCCTTTAATTCCGTTGCCATATCCACCGTCCGATTCTAATGTGAGATCAGCCGGTTGTGAGTCGTCTGATCGCTGGGCGCAATCTGAGCCGTTCGTCCTTTGCCTTTTAAAGGGTTTTGTTTCAGCAAAAACTAATGATGCAGCTTTCCCTTCACTTAGGTTTTTGTCTACAGCTTCTCTCTATTCACGGCAAGCTATGAGCGCGATTTCATCAGTGCCTTTCGTGTACTCCGATGAAGCAAGCCGTTGGCTTTCTTCTTGAACAGCCAACTGGTATATCCTTCCGAGCGGTGGTACCGGATCCATCACCAAGATTTGAGAATGAAATGCCAGGTAAGAATCATTCAAAATCAGAAGGAATCTGGTTGCTTTCTCCATTTCCTTCATCGATTTGTACTGCTGTGATGTTGTCTTGGGTCCCTCAAGCTTTTCCTCTGCTACCTCCAGTTCATTCCAAAGAGCTGACAGCTTGTTGAAGCACATCGCAATAGACATGTTTCCTTGCTTCAGATCTGAGAGTGCCTAGGTGAGCGAGAAGATTTCGCTCAATCCAACTTGTCGTACATTTCCTTAATGTTGTCCCACATATTTTTTGCGTCCTCTATGGGAGGTAAGCCGGCCACTACTTCTTTCCCGATCCATGTTCTCACAAGTTGATTGCACTTTTTCCATTGCCGTATCATCATTTCGTCCGTTGGGATTGGAATGGTCCCATCGATAAAACCTTCTTTATCTTTCATGACGAGAGCTCGCCGAAGTTCTTGTGCCCAAGTCGAGTAGTTTTCTGATCCGGTCAACTGGAGAGTGATTAGGCGAATTTCTGGTCCACTAGCTATGGAGACGAACACGGGGTCACGGGGCTCCGGGCGACTAGTCACGGGCTCCGGGCGATTAGTCATGGCCGAGATTGAATACAGAAAGAAACCAAGCGGGGGAAACGGGTAGGGATTTCCACCCATACCCGGATTACTTGGCCCGATTGTCTGTCCCGCACTGTGAAAACTCGACTCGATTGTCTGCCCTGCACTATGAAAACCGGCACCCGCATCTCCTGACCCAGTCAGTTGCCCCGCAAGGAAGGATCCTGTCCCAGTGGTTGGACTTGCCCCGTTCGCGACTGGCGGGTCACCATTGGATCGGGTGTTGTTCTGGTGGATTTGATTCCCTGACCACGAGGCGTTTAGGCTTGGCCCATAATACCAAGGATTGGGCTACATCTGAATGGGTAGCCACTAGAATGGTTGGCCCATAAAGGGTTGCCCCAGATTCGGCTGGGCCTGTGGTGATGGCCATTGCATATGTTGGGCTTGGATGGGCTGCTCTCAGCTTCCAACGACTCTAGCAGGTGGGTTCAAGGTACTATTTTGAACGTCCGAGACCTCTGGCGCTATCTCTTCTGAGACGCGTTCTTCAAAAGCCGATGGCTGATTCTGAGTCATAGTAATGGTAAAAAAAAACTTGCTCATGTTGTGGTTTCAAGTGACTGATTCCTAGCCGGAGTGTTAACGTTGTTTTGCAGGTTAGTGTGCCCTTTGTTGCAAGAATAGGGAAGACGGCAGGCAATCAATCGATGAAGAAGGCGGAAGCTAAATCAGGAGCACAACTGCTCTAATACCATGAAAGGAAACGAGGAAGACAAAAAAGGAGCAAGAAGAACAGATTTTAGGGGAAGATTTTTGTATTTCTTTTCCTTGAATTTGAAAGTGTACAGAGCTTTGTAATTATAGTACATGATGTATACAAACGAAGGGAAAGAAAATATCCCAAGAATAAAATCTAATCTTTGATTGATATAATAAATCAATCTAAATCTGAATGGATAATGCACATCTCGAGCATATCTTTCAACAGATCTTACAATGTGTCGTAATCAAAATATATTTATATCCTAACACTGCGTGCATAGGAAAGGAAGTAATCTAATATAACAAGAAAGTCAGTTATCCTAGTCTACAGAGAGAATTAGCTATCCAAAGATACAACCAAATAAAGTCTTCGAATACCATTGACGCATGAGAATATCGAGGTTGCAAATAAAGTCTTCGAATCCTGTTGACGCAACAATAGATGCAAGAAGCATTAGCACTGAAGTGCGCATACTCCTACTAGGTGTGAAAGCCGATCATTAGGCAAAATTCAACAACATTTGTTGTGGGGCGCCAATACTATCAAATGTTGCACTAACTTTTGATTAGCTTGGGCAGCACCGATTTGGCAATACCTTCTAAATTTGTGGTAATTCTTGACTAACATTGGCTGCATCGAAAGGGATGGGATCGTATTTTGTGCAGGAGGTGTGGTTTTTACATTTTCAATCGCATGTAAGCACCAGCGTCAAACAAAAACAAGTGGAACATGTATATAGTCATGTCAACATGGGTGCAGCTATATCGACGAGAGAATCGAATGACACGAAATGCGAGGTATGCATACTCAAAATTTCTTCAAGATCACCTAGCTCTGACATACAAAGTTAGAACCAAAAATAAGGAAAGTATCCTGTAAAAATGGACACTATAATGCGTTGATTAATGGGGACCTCCATAAGAACAACGGGCACAAAAAAAGAGAAAACATAATATAACAAAGAAATTAGCTATCATAACCTAATAAGGACTAGCTATCATAGTATATTGCGATACAATAATACCTCTTACATCTAATGATATCTCTAACAATATTTTTTTATCATTGCGCAACTAAAAGTTTTATTAGGAATAATTTTAACATTACATAATAAGTATTACATAACATCAACATTAAAGACCAATAAATCAAACGTTGTAAAAATAAAGCTTTAAACTAAATGAACTGGGACAGGATCATAAAGACAATGTACTAAATAGCGTGACAAATTCTTATTATTAGGTATTTGACATTAATTACTCATGTAAACTTTCAGTTACAATCCGCGCGTTCCTCAGTAAAACAAATGACGTGGAAACCTATCTTTTTTACTCCCTAGGATTACTCTTAAAATCGAAATTTCAGCGTTTCTCCATCCGAACGCCCAAATTACCTCCGAACTTAATCCGATCTTATCTCCTCCAGACAAAAAATGGACAGGGCTTACAACGGAGAGACGAGCGAGAGCGAGACCTTCCGAGCCCACGCTCACGTATGGCGCCACGCTTTCAACTTCATCTCCTCCATGTCCCTCAAATGCGCCATCGAGCTTGGCGTCCCCGACGCCCTCCACCGCCGTGGCCATCCTGCGACCCTCCCTGAGCTCGCCGCAGCACTGTCGGTCCCCACCTCCAAGACTACCTTCCTCGGCCGCCTCATGGCCGTCCTCGTCCAAATGGGCTTCCTCTCCCGCCAAAAGGCCGCCCCCGAAAGCAATGGAATGTCGGAACACGAGGCCGACGAGCTAGGTTTTGAGTATTCGCTAACTCCGGTTTCATGTGCGATTGTGAAGGGCCAGCCCTTGGACTTGTCGCCGATTGTACTGCTCACACTCGACCCGATATTCGTCGACCCATTTCACTGCATGAGCGAGTGGCTCAAGAGCGACAGCGAGACTGGCTCGCCCTCGCTGCGGACGCCCTTACACATGAAGCACAGGAAGAGCATGTGGGAGATCAAGGCTCAAGACAAGAAGTTCGACCAGCGCATGAACAGGGCGATGGCGAGCGACGGGCCAGTGATGGCGAGGTTGATAATGGACAAGTGTGGGGGCGGCTTTTTGAGGGGCTGAGGACGGCGGTCGATGTTGGGGGAGGGACCGGAGGGTTGGCGAGGGAGCTGGCGGAGGCGTTCCCAGAGATGGAGTGGACGGTGCTCGATCTGCCGCGGGTGGTGGCCGGCTTGGAAAGGACGAGGAATTTAAAGTACGTGGGTGGCGACATGTTTGAGGCTGTTCCGCCGGCGGACGCTGTTTTGCTCAAGGTGTGAGATATTTTATTTGTAAGAAAATATGAAAAAGAACTTGCTTACATAAATTAATGGGTTTAGTGTTTTTTTTATGTTAGTGCTTGGATATGATATTTTTTTGCCATAATTGCTTGGAAATAGTCCCTAATTGAACAATCGATATTTCGACTTATTTTTTAAACTGAGAATGATACAACGTTTGTAGTTCGTCTTTAATTAGTTCCATGTTTGACGCTACAATATGTCTGATAAATTATGCAGTGGGTATTACACGATTGGAGCGACGAAGAGAGCGTAAAAATACTAAAGCGGTGTAAAGAAGCAATCACGAGCAATAGCAAGACAGGGAAAGCGATAATCGTAGAAGCGGTTATTGGAGATGGGCCGGAGGAAGGTGAGACGTTGAAGCTCTTCTATGACATGATTATGATGGTGGGCACGACGGGCAAAGAGAGGAACGAGAAAGAGTGGGCAAAACTCCTTCGTGAAGCTGGTTTTAGTGACTTTAAGATTACTCCCTTGGCGGGTTTTAGATCTCTCATTGAGGCTTACACCTGATGCTTCATAAGACATGAAATCGTTCGGTGCCTTGACATCGATCTTGGTCTCTTGCATCATTTTATGAGTCAATTTTACGGATCAGTCCTGATAATATTCTCATAAATGGATACATTTCTGTGTTGGAGGCTAAATAAAAGATCCCAAATGGTCAGTAGAAATTAAAGAGGATAAGTAAAGATTAGTGACTATAAACATAATCAGATCGACATCATTGAAAATGACCTGATAGTTTTGGTCAATGACAAGCTAACAGACAATTTAGGGTCTGTTTGTTAAAAAGTGTTTCTGTTCCCCGGAATAGAAACGTGTTTGGTAAAAATTTTATTCTTGGGAACAAAAAATCTAATTTTTTGTTCTTAGAAATAGATTTGGAACAAAAACAATAAGTAAAAAAAGTTGATTCTTATTTAGGGAACAATCTAAGAAACAAATTTTCTCTCTCTTCTTTTTTCTTCTTTTTTTTCTTTCCTTCTTCTTCCTTTTGGCGGTCGCCGGTCGCCGGCATCGGCCACGGCTAGCGACCGGCCGACGAGGGCCGGTGACCTCGCCGTAGCGTCGCCCAGATCTGAGGCCGACCTCACGCCGCCTGGGCGAGGTCGAGCCTCGTCGGTGGCCTGGCGAGGCCGAGCCTCGCGGTGGCTGGGAGGCTCCGGCAAGCTCGCCGGACCTCGCCCAGCCGGTGGCCGGTTGCTACCATGGCCAGCAATCGGCCACAAAGGAGAAAAAAGGAAAAAAAATAAAAAATACAAAATAAAGAAGAAAAAAAGGAAAAATATAATAAAAATATTGAAAAATTAAAAGAAACAATAAAATTATACAAGTTTACCAAACACATTTATATTCCTATAATAGAATTTTTTTTTGCAGTTACTAAGCTCATTCTTATGCTCTGAAATTGTTCCCGGGATTTCTGTTCAAAAATTGTTCCCCAGAACAGAAACGTTACCAAACGTGCCCATTGTTCCATAACTTGTACTGCATGGCTCACTTGATTTTCATGAAATGGAAAATGCAATAGGAAAACATCACCTAAAGATAGATGCCTCCCAAAGACAGACTCCTCAGTAGATGGCCCAAATATATCAACTGATATCGGTCAAAATTTCACCGTTCGCTGCGTATGAAACTGTTTGACCAGAATCAAATAATGATCCAAGATCTGCACCAGCCCGCAAAGAAGTGAACTCTCGGGCTTGTTTCCCAATTTATCACTGTTTAAACTTAAATTTTAACTAAATATTTATATTTAAGTTGATAAGAAAATTAGGTGCCAATTTGGCCCTACCCAAAAATATTTCTATTAAATCACGTAGATATTAGTATTATTTGCATTGACGTATTTTATTTTTTTTTCATTTTCCTTCATTTTACTTTATTTCGAATAAGTAAAAAAATTAAAAGGGTTTTATTAAAAAAAAAAAAAGCAAAATAGCCTAGGGTTGGGCTTGACCCCAGCCCCTTATCTCTTTCTACTTTGCCCAGGGCCAAGCCCAATCCCACCTACTCTTTCCCCTGGGCCAGCCCCCCTCCCCCTGTCTTCTTTCTCCCTCCTTCCTCTGCAAGCCACGAGCATAGGAGATCTAGGAAGAGGAACAAGAGTAGACCGACGATGGAGGGGACGTCTCGCAGGCACCATCAAAGCCGCCGAATAAAGTAACATGAGATCAAGTGAGCAACCCGGACGAAGGGGCGTCATCTTCAATGCCGAGCAAGCCTCGGAAGAGAAAGGATTTGATGCCGGTTCGACCGAAGTGGACATCGGTTGGCACACCAAGGGCCAGTGGTCGAGGAGGGGGAGGCAAGCAAGGTGAGGCAGAGGCAAAGGGAGTCGACGAGAGAGAGAGAGAGAGAGAGATCTATGAGATTTGAGAGAGAAAGAGAGTTTTGAGATGTTGGGTAATCTTAAACCTCTCTCACCCCAAAAGTTAGCTCACGGAGTGAGACTTTCCCTCACACTTATAAACTGAACATATCTATTTTCACAAGAAAATGATGTTCAATAAGATAGAATTCAAATTTCCTGATGCATTATTTTATCACCAAGATTTCCTTAAACGTAGAGTGGTAGTGCATTTTGCTTGTGTGAATTTTTTACTCTTGTGTCCACAAACTCATTGTTTTCCATTGATTTCTTCAAAAAGAATAACAGCCCAATGTTCATCACCGGCATCTGTTTGCAACACTCTTTTTCCTTTAGAAGGGATTTGCAATGAAGGAAGATGCTACAAAATCTCCTTAAGTTTGCATACAAACTTAGTCTATTGTGGTCCTCATGGAGGAGCATTTTTTTTTAGCATTTGTTGTGGTAGACTCACAAACTCTATAATCTTTGGAACAAAGTCCCGGAGATAATTTATAATCCCTAAGAATTGTTGAGCTTGCTTATGAGAGAGATTTTCATTAGGGAATTTTTGCAATTTCTCAGTAATATGAGGACCTGGATAATAAGTTACATCCTTAAGATGCATTCTAAGAAATTCAATTTCTCTCTGGGCAATGATCATCTTTTTATGGGATAACATGATGTCATGCTTTCATACCAAGTATGCAACTTAAGTTAATAATATACAATGAGAGTCCTTATCTAGGCTATAGAGGAGGATATCATCAATGTAAATTTGAGCATAGGGCAGGATGGGCTGGAAAATCCTACATATAGCCTTCTGAATAATGAATGAGCTGTTTTAAGGCAGAAAAGGAGCATTATCCACTAGAAATGTTGATTCAAAATGCAAAATCTAATTTTGCATCAATCTTCAGGATGGATACCCAATTGCCAAAATCCATATTTAAAATCGAACTTATAATATACTTTGGCTTGAGTTAGTCTCCATTTGGCCTGAGGAGAATACCACCATATTCACTACAGATATGGAAGTGATATTGCCACATAAGTCTTCCAAAATTTTCAACAAGGACATTATCTTGGATAAGCCTAGGGATTTCTAGTGGATATGAATATAAAGGCCATTTAGGCTTGATTTCTCTGGCCTTGAAACCACCTTAGATTTTTTACCACATACATGTTTATGGACGTGGTGGCTGCAAATTTTTTTGGTCTAGGCAGAAAATTAGCAAGTATATCTTTTCTACAACCAATGTGTGATAAACCTCAACAATCTCCCCCTTCACACATCTAGCTTAGGTCGGAGGCTGCAATAACCCCCCTCCAAATGAAGGTTGGGTCTAGACTTGTTAATAACCTAAGCTCTGATACCTCCTAGTGACTATTGAGTCCAAACGCATTGGTAACCTAGGCTCTAATATTAGTGTTGGGTGGTCTTGGGCCTCTCTCACCCCAAAAGTTAGCTTAAATTGACCACTTGTCCCTTTCACAACTGATGTGGGATAAACCCCAACATGAAAGATAGTGAGATTAGTGGTAAGCCTCTAGCAACCACCGCACTTAAAACCGCCACCGCACCTTCCCTAAGCCAAGCCTGTAAACCCCCGTCTTTTTTTTTTTTTTTTTTTTTGTTCTAGGCATGCTGGGCCGGAGCTTGTGGCCGTCCGGCTAATGCGAACTCCGACCCCCATCTGTCCTTCGATTTGCTACTGTAGGTGTTGTGGTTCATCTATCAAGAGTCCTAACTCGGGTTTGGATCTCAATCAAGCTGAAAAACTCTCGATTTTGTAGTGTATACCATGTTTTCGATGCAATGCCTCAACAAGATTTAGTTTTTATGCCCTTGCTTCTGGCCAAAACCGAGCATCCTTGGGTTGATTCGCATTGTTGAGACGATGTAGTTGTGTTTGGCGTTGTGGGCGTTGGTCATTTGGGTTGTTTCGTAGAGTCCCCTTTGTTGTCATTGCCGTTTTTTTTTTTTTTTTTTTTCCTGTTCATTTGCAGGGGAGGAGACCATTGATCGGCAGTGTCACAGCCGCCTAGGATGAACGCCCAAGCTGAGGTGACGTTGAGACGTGCTTTCGATCTAGCGAAGACAGGCGAAGCCTCCTGCCGCGGGTGTCTCCATCGCAGCGAGAGTAGCCCCGAGCAA
This sequence comes from Eucalyptus marginata, assembly GCA_014182565.1. Taxonomy (NCBI): domain Eukaryota; kingdom Viridiplantae; phylum Streptophyta; class Magnoliopsida; order Myrtales; family Myrtaceae; genus Eucalyptus; species Eucalyptus marginata. The sequence continues at coordinate 28,144,402 of CM024585.1, read as the reverse complement.
GGAGCAAAGAGGACGCAAGGGGGATGTTGGGTCGGCTAGGTCAGGCTGGCTCACAAGTCTAGTCAGCCCAAGGGTTGTTTTGCACAGGCCTAGGAAGATGTTAGTGTGTTTTGTTTTTTTAAATTATGTGCTTGGAATTTTTATTTTTTTTAAAGAGGAGAAGCCCCAGTTGGGCCCATGCTGCAAGCCCATCCGAGTTGGTAGTTGATGAATTGGGCTGGTCCCAACCTAGGAATCTGACCCGGGTCAATTTTTATAATATTATTATTTTAATAATAAAAAATAGAAAAGCCCAAAAAATATTTTATATTCCCCAAAAAATCAAAAAATGCCTAAAGATTATTTTTATTCTCCACAAATGCATGGAAAATCCTCAAAAATCTAAAAAGCCTTAGGTTGAGTTTGGTGGTCATGATAAAATTCAAGATAGAATCAAATTTATTATCATACATTTGGTGCCTACTCAAGATAAGATAAAATCGGATATAAATGGGATATAGACCGGATAAAATTATCCCATGGGAGAGGTGAGAAAAAGAAGGATAGGATTTCCAATATCTATAATATGAAAGTTTTTTTCTCAAGTAAAAATTTCTAATATAACAAATAAATATTATATTTCAATATAAATAATATTTGAATTCTAATATAATAAATTCAAAATAACATAAAATAATAATTTATTTTTAAAATTAATCTTAGTTTTATTTATATATTTGAATTTAATTATATCTTATAATATAAATTCAATATATAAATATATATTTATTACATATTTTAGGTGTTTTAGTATTTTAGGTATATTAGTACAATTTTCTATTTAATAAAATCTTATTAGAGAATGATGGAAGGGGAAGAAGAAATTTATTAAAAAGAGGGGAAAATAAAATAAAATAAAAATAAAGTAGACAAGAGTGTCATGAGATATTTTTACCATCTCCATTTGTAAAATTTGTGATTCATATAGGCATTTATACCAAACAATGTATATAATATGATGTAAATATATCCGACTTTATTTTTACAATCACTAAACAATTGATAAGATATAACAAAATCTCTTAAATTTCATATCCTAACTCATCCAGTCATGTCCTAGTTACAAATTTGAACAACCAAACGTAGTCTTAGGGTTTAAATAAGATTAGGTATCGGAAGGGCGTTAGTTGATCAACTTAGTTTCTCTAGTTGTGCAAGAGTAAAATATTTCTCCTAATATTTTACTTGGATTTTAAATTGACCCACCCGAAATTGATTAGTAACGACTCATATTTAAAATTGACTTGCAAATTAAAAAACTCAAATCATAAGTTGTGAATTGGTGGGCTTGGGAGAGTTTGGGCTAAGCCTAATACTTAGCGAGCCATTAGCCTCTGCATGCCCACGCGTGAGGGCGTTGAAAGGGAGGTCGCGACAATCACTTCTAAAGAAAAGCATGAAGATTTAGTCAATTCAGGCAGAAGAAATTTTCCACAAGCGTGTATGATTAGATTTCCCAGAAACACGAAGTGATGTTTCGCCTAACCCTCCCAAGCAAATCAATCCTCAATTGTTGAAACAGAACTAAAATCCAAAGCTTCGTCTGGAACCGGTTGCAATCTAATGACACGGCATGCGATATCTGCTGCCTCAGTGGATATGATGCAGTTTCTTCTCAGCCAATAGCACGGTTGAATATGTATTGGTGTAAATATTTCCACAAGACGCAAAATATCACTACGAACAGGACGGTAGCTTCAAGTATAACATTAGCAAAAGGCCTTCATGAATAAAGGATCCAGACATACCGGCTTGCCTTGATTGAGGTCGACATATTAAACAGCAAAGACAATTTTGATAATTCATTTGCACCTTTTGTCTGTGTCATCATGTAAAACACTAAACAGAGCCCACACATGAGCGAGATGGAGACTTGGAAGTCTCGAGCACTTTTTTTTGCTTCACATAAATCTAAAATGTACTAAACAATGTTCGTGGTGAGGCGATACTGGGTCAGATGATTCAATCTAACTTCATTTGATTGGGGTTGTATGGAAAACTGAGCCTAGAGGGAAAAAGAACCAAAAAAGTTTTAAACCTATTGCTCGAGTACCAATTTAGTCCTAAACTTTTCAATTAGACCAATTTAGTTCTAAATCTTTTCACATTGGTATCAATTCGGTCCATCTACTTAATTTAAGCCGAAAATTGGTGACGTGGACAACAGTGATCCTATGTGGCATCACCGATGCTAATGTGAACATTTTAAAATCATTTTTCGATTTCTTATTTTTTTTTATAAAAACAATTCCTTTTTTTCTTTTTTTTTTTTTCTTATTCTTTTTCTTTGGCCTATGGGTAGGGACCAATCATAGGTGGAGGCCGGTGAGGGCGTCGTGGCCCTGTGCTAGGGCAAGGGCGGCCGTTGCCAAATCGGGCAAGGGGCAAGGGCTCAACCCTTGCCGCCTAGGCATGGGCAACCCTCGTTGAATTTGGCGAGGGTAGGGTGATGAGGGTCAAGCCCTCACCCACGCTGCAAGGGTCTCGCCCTTGCCAAATCGGCGAGCCATGATGCCCTCGCCAGTCCCTCGCCTATGGCCGATTGCTAGCCATGGCTAGTACCAGCCACAGGCCAAAGAAAAAGAATGGGAAAAAAGGAAAAAAAATAAAAATTTTAAAAAAAATTTTAAAAAAAAAATGTCCTCGTCAACACTAGAGATGCCATGTAGGATCACCGGTGTCTACATCATTGATTTCTAGCCTAAATTAGTTGGATGAACTGAATTGATATTAATGTGAAAAATTTTATGACTAAATTGACCCAATTGAAAGATTTATGACTGAATTAGTACAAATACAATAAGTTTAGGACTTTTTTGGTACTTTCCCCGAACTTGGAGCATCATGATGAAGAATGCATCTCCAGCCTTAGTAAAGTTCCAGCAAAGGATTATTAGGAGTAGCAAAAAATTTCAGCACAACAGCTATAGTTAAGAGAGAGACAAATGATGATAAGGCAAAGGATCAAACAATGTGTGACTGAGGATAATGGTATGCAACACACTGGTTTGAATTTTTTTAAACAAGTACGATTGTAGTCAAGTCGATTCATTACGAGATTTGCCGTTTCTCTATCGCAGGAGGGAGGAGGAGATAGACATGACATGGAAGAGCGACAAATGTTAAGACACTAAGGATTACCTGCACTGCACATTAAATCCATTAAACTGTTAGCTGAAACTGCTTCAGATTGAGACCAAGAACAATTTTCGCAGAGCTAAGATGCTTCCTGTTTGCTTGGAAAAATAATTGCGCAACTCATCATTGAATTTCTCTCAAAATGCGAACACAAAACCTCATAAAAATAGCCAAATTGCTCTATGCAAACCGTGGTGCTAAATTTATCTATAACAATACGAGCTTTAAATAGTAGTTTGATGGGCATTGGAAAATTAAAAAATATTTAATCATTAGGTTCATTAGAATTTGGCGCAATAATTGGCTTCATTATAAGATGCTAATGACATATAATTCAAGCAGATACAACTCTAACGTAGAGAAACGTGAATAGCAATGCAATCCTAGAACCATATTCAATTTTTGCTAAATAGGAAATGCAAAAATGTAGTGTACACATTTTGTCGAGGGTCAAATTTCCAAAGATAGCGATGAATTTGATCCCTCAAATTTAAAAACCGTGATTAACAACGTTCCAACTATAAACGTGTGGGTTGTCATTGTCGATTTAACTTTTACCATACGCCTATTGCCATTCTTTAAATTATAGAAAAAAAGTCTTTCATGGCTGCCTCAGGGTTAACTTGGTCAATTCACGGTTCCCACGTTTCTTCTCTTTGATTGCATGAAATCCATGTCCGCTTCCACAGCAACTAGAACCACTGGCTATCTCACCTCAACTACCAATTCTCTTGTTCGAAGATTTCCTAAATGATTGGCAAGAGTGAGGGCGGGCGAAAGAAAATGAAATATTTTGTCAAGCTTTCTATAGATTGTTCAACTGATGAATTAATGTACCGTGATTGGATCAGAAAGGATATGTCTAAGTAGCGTGACAAATTCTTTTTTTATATTTGATATAAATTGCTTATTTAAAGACTTGGTTATAACCGGTCATGTTACTCATTGAAATGAATATTGTGTAAAGCTTATCTTTTCTCCCTAACATTATTCTTAAAATTGAAGACCACGCGTTTTATATCCTGCTTTTGCTGAGTCCCGCACATTACGTTCACTGCGTAAGATATGGTTTGCATTATATAAGGAATTCAAGTTATTGTGCTTATTACGATTGCCAAGTGACGGAATGATAACGCCGAAGGTGGTGACCATTGCCAAGTGATGCATAAACACAGGACCGTCAATGCGCATGTATCACTATGCTTAATACCATAGGATATGAGAGAAAATAATTTCTTTTCTCATTTTCGAAACACTATTTTTCTCATATAATGAGAGAAAATTATTTCTTTTGTCGACTTGATTTCCTTTTTCTGTATTTTTTTTTTTCAATTCTAAGTGTCGGCTAATTTTTCATGGGGAGCGTCTCCGCGGTGACATAACCGGGGCCATTGCCGCCGCAAATGGTTTGGGAACAAAGCAAGAGAGCATCATGGTCATAAGGGGTTGTAATGAGAATTTATTTTTAAAAAAGAAATCATTATAGAAACAATCATTTGATTAATAGATCAATTTCACATGGTGACGTGTTATTTATGTCTAGTATCTTTCTTTATTTGATATCATAATTAGTGGTTCAAATTCGATGTTTCCTACTATTTATAAGGGATAATATCTTGAGGTAAGTATGGTTCCAGGTATGCATGAAAAGTTAAATTATTAAATAAAAGAATGATTTATTATATAAATATTCTAACATATATCAATACAAGCTTTAAATAATATTTTGATGGGCATTAGAACATTAAAGAATATGCAATTATTAGCTTTACTTAAATTTGGCGCAATAATTAGTTTCATTATAAGATACTAATGTCATATAATTCGAATGGATACAACTCCGTTAGGTAGTCGTGGGCCTCTTGTCCCAAAAGCTGGTTCAAAAAGTAAAACTTTCCCTCACACTTATGGAGCGATCATCAGCCCATTCCATAACTGATGTGGATAAACTCCAACAATCTTCCAACAATCTCCCCCTCACAAATCTAGCTCTATGTCGGAGACCAAACAACCTGTATTTCTCCCCCTCACACTTCCGGCTTTGGATTGGTGTCGCAACAATCTGTATCTCTCGTGTGACTATTGGGTTCAAGCTTATTATTAACTTAGGCTCTGATGTTGAATGGTCTTGAATCTCCCTCACTCAAAAAACCAGCTCAAAGGGTGAGATTCTTTTTCTCACACTTATAAACTGACCATTAATCCATTTCACAACCGATGTGAGATAAACTCCAACAAACTCCAACATGGAGAAACGTGAATAGTAATGCAATCCTAAAACTATATTCAAGTGTCTGCTAAATATGAAATGCAAAAATGTACTGTAAACGTTTTGTCCATGGTCAAATTTCTATCGTTATCAACGAATTTGATCCCTTCAATTTATAAAATGTGAATCATGTGGGTTGTCACTTTCACTTTAATTTTTGCTATATGCCTCTTGACATTCTGGAATCAGGTGCGATGTGGGGTGACTCCAACCACATTTTGTTCGAAGCTCCGACCCCATGATGACATGACCCGGGCAAAGTGTACCTATTCCGCTTGATATTCCCTTTGAGTCGGCAACTCCTTTTGATGAGTGGTAATACTCGACCACAAGGGCATAGACACAGCATTGAGAGCGCTGCATATCTAACTTTGTATTTATCGTACTATTATCATGCAAGTAATTTCCAAATATGTCGGATGTGAAGAACGTGATATCTATTCCTACAATGAACCTGGGCTTTTTTTGTCCGGTATCTAACTTCAAATTTTACAAAAAAGTCTTTCATGGTGGCCCCAGGGTTACCTTGGGTTCATTTAAGGTTCCCATCTTTCGTCACTTTGATTGACTAAAATTTATGTCCACTTCCAGCAGCACTAGCTATCTCGCTTCAATTACCCATTCTTTTGTTCGAAGCTTTCCTCAATGGTTGGCATTAAAGAGTGATGGCGGGCAGAGACAATGAAAATACTCCGTCAAGCTTTCCAAAGATTGCTCAGCTGATGTATTAACGTATCGAGAGTGGATTAGAAAGAACAGAGTATGTCCACTAGCATGACAAATTCTTATTCGGTATTTGATATAAACTGTTATTTAAAAACTCGATTACAACCCACCATGTTACTCATTGAAATTAATATTGTGTAAAACCTATCCTTTGTCGCTAGCTTTACTCTTAAAATTGAAGAAAATACATGTCATATCCTGCTTTTGTCGAGTCCCTCACGTTACGTTCAGTTCGTACAATATGGTTCGCATTATATAAGGAGTTCAAGTTATTATGCTTATCAAACCATCTCATTAAGCACGATAAGTCCAACTTAATCCAACCTTTGTCCCTCCTAACAACAATGGACGCGGCAAATAGCGGAGAGATGAGCGAGAGCGAGATCTTCCGAGCTTACGCTCACGTATGGACCCACACTTTCAACTTCATCTCCTCCATGTCCCTCAAATGCGCCATCGAGCTCGGCATCCCCGACACCCTCCACCGCTGCGGCCACCCCATGACCCTCCCTGACCTTGCCACAGCGTTGTCTGTCCCGGCCTCCAAGGCAGCCTTCCTTGGCCGCCTCGTGGCCGTCCTCGTGCACACCGGCTTCCTCTCCTGCCAGAAGCTCGCCCCTGGAAACAACCAAATATCTGAAGACATGGCCGACGAACTCGGGTTTGAGTATTCTCTCACTCCAGCTTCACGTGTCATCGTGAAGGGCCAACCATGGGACATGTCGCCGATCGCAATGGTCATGCTCAACTCATTGTTAGTGGAACCATTTCACTGCTTGAGCGAGTGGCTCAAGAGCGACAGCGAGGTTGGCCCATCGTCGTTGCGGACACCCTTCGACATGAAGCATGGGAAGGGCCTGTGGGAGTACGCGAGCCAGGACGAGAAGCTCAACCGGTGCCTCAACGAGGGGATGGCGAGTGATGGGCCGATGATGGCGAGGCTTATAATGGACAAGTGTGGTAGGCGGCTGTTTGAGGGGCTGAGGACGGTGGTCGACGTGGCGGGAGGCATCGGAGGGCTGGCGAGGGAGCTGGCAAAGGCTTTCCCGGAGATGGAGTGGACGGTACTCGACCTGGTGCACGTGGTGGCCGGCATGGAAGGGACGAGGAATTTGAAGTATGTAGGTGGTGACATGTTTGAGGCTATACCTCCGGCGGACGCCATTTTGCTCAAGGTGGGAGATATATATAGACACCCACGAAGAAATTTATTCAATCAATTAATTTAGTTTTATTTCAATTTTATCAATTTAATCCTAAACATTTATGTGAAATACTAATGTAATCCTTCTAATCATCAAAACTCACTAATGTGGCGGTCCAGTCATCATCCACTGTCCTACGTAACACACCATCACGTCAACAATTTCCAACGGAAATTCGAAACTCACTGATGTGCCAATCCAATCATCACCAACTGTCCTACGTAACACATTATCACGTCAACGATTTCAAATGGAAATTGGTTGGAATGAATACATTGAAATTTCATGCAAAAGTTTAGGATTAAATTTGGCAAAATTCAAAAATATAATACTGAATTGGTATTCATATAATAGGTTTAGGACTGGTTGGACAATATAACTAGCTTTTATAAATTATTGTGCTAAGTATTTTTTTTTTTTATTGGTGCTTGGATATGATTTCTTTCTGCCATAATTGCTTGTTTCTAGTATTTCAATTTTGAATAGTACAGTCAATAAAAGTGACATCCTGTCACTAATATGCTAATTAGAATTACTCGGAATGTATTTATGAATGATTAATTATGCAGTGGATATTACACGACTGGAGCGACGAAGAGAGCGTGAAAATATTGAAGCGGTGTAAGGAAGCGATCACGAGCACTGGCAAGATGGGAAAAGTGATGATAGTAGAGATAGTGATAGGAGATGAACTGGAGGAATTCCATACCACGAAGCTCTTCTATGACATGATGCTAATGGGGTGTCTCACAGGCAAGGAGAGGAACGAAAAGGAATGGGCGAAGCTCTTTCGTGAAGCTGGTCTTAGTGACTATAAGATTACTCCTTTGGCGGGTTTTAGATCTCTCATTGAGGTTTATCCTTGATGATTGAGATTAATTGGAGTAACTGGTGCCGGTATATCAAGCTTGGTTTTTATTGGTGTGGTTGCATTGCAATTTTCCTTTCTTTTTCTCTTCTTTTTTAGCGTGATTTAAGAGTCTTGTCTTTAGTTTGTTTGGTCTACCATTCAAGGAAACCTGACCTTGAATATCTATCTATCACTGGATTGTGCTTGAATATGGGTGTAAACTAAGTACGTTTCTAAATAAAAAGATATACCGTGCATGATCTTTTAGTACGAGACGTTGATGTTTCTGAGTGATGTGCTTATAACATTACATTGAATCCTTTCAAGTTACGTAGGTTGTCTAAATCAATTGCTCATAGAAGTCATTCTATAATCGTCGATATGGACATCGGAAATGATTGGCTAACCTTACTGTTAGCTTGGAAAACAAACGGTGAACCCTCCACCACGCATTTTCTATGAGAGGGAGAAAGAACTCTGTTTTGCTTGGCAATTTCCACACACCTGTGCTGGAGAAAGAAAACTTTTGTGGCTATCCTTTGGCCGTAAGATCGTCATGCTACATGGGAAGTTATTTGGGTACATAAAGACACGAATCTTAAATCATGCTAAAAAAGAAACTAAATCATGTGTGGAAATTGGGTTTAAGAGTCGTGTCTTTAGTTCGAAAATCATCTTTCAAAGGTAAGTCTATATAATTGGGTTTATCGAACTCACTTAATTAAAAATACTTAGAAATGATCTACATAGATATATCCAGTGCACCCAAGTGTTTAGTCCTAGCCCAAAGTGCTGCCATCTTGAATCGACCTTAATCCAATTGTCGTGAATGCTTGGCGATAGCCTTCGATGCCAAGCATAGGGAGCTATGTGAAAGAGAGAGAAAGAGCTGTGGTACCTTGATTTTGCTTTTTTGTCTCGTATCTAACTCCAATATGAGCCACTTAATGATTAAATCATAGAAAAAAAATCTTTCATTGATTCCCCTAGGTTGTGACTGGATCTTGGCATGGTTCACATTCCCATGTTTTGTGAGTTCGCCAAAAAAGAAACTAAATCACGTGAGTTCAATAAACCCAATTATAGAAAGTTACTTTCCAAATTTAATAGTGTTACATATGGTTTTCGAACGAAAATCCCAAACCTTTGAATTTTAAATTTGCATGAATTTGGCCATAAACCTTTTAATTTGGTCAATTTTATCTTAATATTTAGATGATTTTCTAGTATCGTTTGTCTAACGTGAATGCCACTATCTTACGTGGCATGGACAATATTAACGTGATCATTTTTGTAATTTTTTAATATTTTTTGTCATCTTGGCCGGCAGAGTGAGGGCCTGCGATCCCTCACAAGCCGCTAGCGAGAGTCATAGCTCTTGCCTAGGTACTGATCGCCTGCAAGCCTCAGATCTCAAGTTTTCCACACAAAAGAAAAAATTGCTTTCATTTTGAGTTATTATTTTGAAAGATCTAAGGCTTGCTTGTTGACAAAGCTTTCATTATAATTCTTCCCGCTTATTCATGGACAAATTTGAAGAGAATTTGCCTTTGCATATGTATCCAGTCTATATAATTGGGTTTATCAAACTCCTTAATTCAAAAAACTTAGAAACGATCTATATAGATATATCTAGTGCAACCAAGTGTTAAATCCTAGTCCAAACCGGTGCCATCTCAAATCGACCTTAATCCAATTGTCGTGAATGCTTGGCGATAGCCTTCAATGCCAAGCACAGGGAGGTTGAGAGAGAGAAAGAGATGGGGTAGCTTGATTTTGTTTTTTTGTCTCGCATCTAACTCCAATATAAGCCACTTAATGATTAAAACATAGTAAAAAAAATCTTTTATCGATACCCCTGGGTTGTGATAACTGATAGGATCTTGGCATGGTTTACATTCCCATGTTTTGTCCCTTTTATTAAAGAATTTATACAAAAAATTTTAAACCTATTATACATTTTCATATTTTATCGATTGAGTCCATTCGACAAAAATCATTGAAGTGAATGCTAGTCATTCTACATGGTAAGACCGACTTAACATGGACAATTTTAAAAATATTTTAATTTTTTTCGTTTGTTTTATTTTTTAATATTCCTTTATTTTCTTTTCATGTCTTCTCTTTCTTTTCTTTTTCCCTTTTTCTCTTCTTTTCTTGATTTTTCTCTTTTTCCTTTTTTCCCTCTGTTGGACACCACCTCACTTGGGCAAGCAAGGGCAGTCCTCGCCCTCACCGGCCTCAATGCTCTCTACAAGCCACGATGACAAGCTCCAGCTTACTTGTAGTGATGAAGCCCTGTTCCAGCGCAACCTGGGCAAGCATGTCATGTATAATGGTTAGCGTCCACATTAGTAATTTCCAATTGAAATTGGTCAAATTTACTTAATTGGCAAAGTACAAAAAGATTTATAACTTAATCGGTAAAATCAAAAAGTTGATAACTAAATTGATAAAAGTATAATTGGTTTAGAACTTTTGGACAATTTCCCCATTTGATTACATAAAGTCCACTTCAACTTCTATGACGGCCCAAGCGGTGCGCGGGGAGGTGGGATGGCTGTGCGTCCGCACCTCGGTCCCCGAACGTCATCTCTTGTTCCACATCACTTAAGGAAGGAGTTCTGGGCTAGTTTATAAGACTTGGGTCCCTCTAATCTGTGTAACGCGTTTTAAAGTCATGAGAACTCATTGTCCAAAACGGACAATATTACACAGTGGGTGTCACGCCTCGAACCCCGAGCGCGTACCCATCCCTCTCTGGTCGATAAAATTTTGCGACTTCCCAGGACTAGTCGCCGACCCTTTTTCTTTATTGCACATGCAGAAGCGAAAAAAAATCCCCTGACAGTAACCATCTCGGGATAGAAAAGCAGGACAACAATTTCACAAACAAACATGCCTTTATAAACATATGCTGAGTTAAGTACAAGAGTCTATGGTCAAAAGACTACAAAAGACTGTTCTCCAAAAAGAAGCGGTCCTATCCGACCTACGCTTCAAATCACCTCCTCTCTGCTCCAAGTCCTCCACTCGATAACCCTGAAAGTGGTTATACAATAACTAGTGAGACAATGTCTCAGCAAGTCTAAGCTCTAAACTGCGGCTAGGAGGGAAAGACACTAAGAAGCATTCTAAGCACGCAATCACACAATCAAGGAGACTTACCTCGTCTCAGTTCCACCCTGCAGGTCAGCATAGTTCATATCATAAATTAGAGCATCACTCAAGCTCAATTAATTGGAACACCATACTCAAATTAACATGCGTTCCTAGTTTTAATCTCGGCATATAGCACGGCCTACTCTCTGTTCGGCGGTCTTCTGGCATTGCCAGGCATCGTCTCACCCCATTGAGCACGGCACGTCACTACGTCGACGGCTTTCCCAGAAGGAGCATAGGGTCAGAATCTACTTGCACCAGAGCTTCCCTTTATCAAGGGGTATCCCAAATAGGGATAACGTCCAGCTCAACAGCCGGGACGATTTCTCATTGTCATCACACGATCACTCAAATATGGCAAGACCGCGTGCATTGCACTCAAATGCTTCAATTAAAATGGTGAACTTAGCCTTTTTCTTCGTATTAGAAATACGCATGAAAATAGTCGTGTGTGGGTACACGGTCAACTCGACCCAGAAAAATTGACATTCTTTCTTTTTAAAATCCCACTATTTTATATAGTATATAAAACCATTTTCGGTGTTAAAATCGACACCAGGAATTTTTCTGAGTAAATATTGGAAATTCACAATTTTGGAATTAAATACCAAAAATCCAATCATCACTCAATTTGCATAATTTAACACTCAATTGCATAAACTAACCACACCATTGCAATCGGCACGAAATTCCGGTCACTGACCATCCCGGCCTAATTTCCGGAAAAATAATTAATAATTAATTAATTTCGAAAATTAATTAATTAATTCAATTTAATTTCTAAAAATACTAACCTAGGCCAAAAATTATTAAATTAAATACCAATACGAACCTGGAAAATTCACAAACCCTTCTAGATAAATAATACAATTTAAATAGGCCTTAGCTAAACCATGCTAACTACCTAACATGCTTAATTAAATAATTAAAACACTAATTTAATCTAATTAACAACCTAATTCATAATTAAATAAATCTAAACACCACTTAGCATCAAAGCCTACTAAGAAGAGTTTAGAGAATAAACTCACGGTGTATCGCGAAAACCGGTTCGCCGCGATGACGACGCGACGGCGGCCGAAATCTTAATTTTCGGCGGCGTCGGCGGAGAGGCAGGCGGGCCAATAAACTCCTTGCAAGCCCACAGCAAGAAGCTGGCTTTGGCTGAACCGCGGGCTTCAAGTATGGGCTGAACTGGACCGCTGATGGGCTGAACTAAACGGGCTTCGCTGAAATGCACTTGAAGATGGGCTGACTGAGTGGGCTTTTGCTGGGCCTTCGCTGGATCCGTGGGCTTCAAATGGAGACGTGAAACTCGCTGACTTGCGGTAGAATTCACGGGCTGAAATTTACGAGCTGGGCCGAGAAGCAAGCGACTGAATCTGTTGCGAAGTCGCTGGTGGAGACGTGAGCTGCAGGCGGTGGTGAGTCGCGGATGTGGAGCGGAGCCAAGGAGTTGGCGTCCAGGCGTTGGTGGGGACGCTGGCAGCCAAGAAACGAAGTGGAGAGAGGTGGTGTCGTGGGCTTCAACTCGGTGGAGGCCGCAGGGGCGTGCGAATGCGTGTGGGCTTGGGGATGGGTTGATCCGGAGTTGCTTCGCTGGCGTGAAGATGGGGTCAACAAACCTCCTTTGCTGGATGCTGGTGTTGACTCCTTGAGTGGGGTTGGCTCACGGCCAAGTGGCCAAAGATGAAGGGGAGGGGAAACTGTTTCGGCTGAGCAGAAAAAAAGAAATTGAAAGGAACACAAGAGCAGCTGATTTCGATGAAGATTGAGTCCGGGCGAAGAAGAAGGGAAATTAGCAAGCGTGCTCGACAGCTTGGGAGAGAAAAGAAAGCAAATTCAACAACCCTCATCCAATACATTGAATGCTTGGTCCCCTTTTTGGCTTGCATAAATATCCCAATGTCTCCCCCTATTACTTTCTTGATTAATTTCCACCAATAATCCAAATTGTTGCCAAAATTCAGCCCTCAAACCCTAAATTCGAATTTCCACTCCATTTAGACTTCAATTTCTTCATGAAATTTCCTAAGTCGACGTCCAATTTTACAGTAGAAAAATCTCAAATAATTTTCTATAAGTCCTCAATACCATATAGCTCGGCTTGCAAGTTGAAAATCTCTTCAATTCGGCTTGTACGAATTTCCGTAAAAATCTCGGAATCTCCGAAAAAAATTTCGGAGGATGAGTCAACGTCCCTAATATAGCTCGTGACACCACAGAACTTTCAATTCCTGAAATCGGGTTCAATTTCACGGTTAATTTCAATCTGACGTGCTTTTAGCGTGACCTAGTCTACCGGGTAACTTTTAAGAATTTTTGGTGCAATTGACCCATGATCGATTTATCTCGAGTCACAAAGTACATCTTCGACACACTGGCGACTCTCGGTTATCGTGAAAATCTCGAGGTTTCAAATACGGACACAGGGTACCCAAAACGTCAGAAAATCAATTTAGTGCCGATCGGTGAGAATTTTGAAATCAAGTGGAATCACCCACATTCGATCATATATCTCAGCCAAATCGACCTATCTCGATTTCGATCGATTCGACAGTCGCAATGACCCTTGTAGACCGACACGGTCAAGCAGTCGATTCCTGTTCGAATTCTCAAGTCCATTGCATTTAGATTCCTTAATTGATTCCCCAGATAGACCAGTTATCTCGTGAGTGGCCAACTCAGAGAATAGCACTATAGACGCGTCGACGAAAAGCCCGATTTATTTAATCGAAAACTAATTTAAAAATTCAGGCTGTCACAGTGGGGCCTGGGTCCTTACAAATGGTATCAGAGTCAACTTTCGACCGCGTGTGGGGGCCACAACGAGGACACTATGCTCCCAAGGGGTTGTAATGAGAATTTCTTTTTAAAAAAAAAATCATTATAGAAACAATCATTTGATTAATAGATCAATTTCACATAGTGACGTGTTATTTATGTCTAGTTTCTTTCTTTATTTGATATCATAATTAGTGGTTCAAATTCGATGTTTCCTACTATTTATAAGGGATAATAACTCGAGGTAAGTATGATTCTAGGATAAAACCTAGAACTGGAAAACTAAACCGATGGGATCCTATCTAGTTCTAGGTTTCAAGGTATGCATGATAGATTCCTGGTTTTAGAAATTGGAGAACTTGTTTTGACGAATAGGTTCAAAGTTCTAGATAAATGGAACCCGGAACCCGGAACCCGGAATCTCAAATAAGTTTTTGTGTTTTTCTTGGTTTATGTCTTCACATAATCTTATGGTGTTCTGTGGCATCCAATGATGAGTTTATAATATAAAACCACTAATTTGAGTTTCCATTTTATGACTGAGACTTTTACTTTATTAATGTTTCATATTCTTGTCTAAATAGAAGTTGTGATAAGCGGAATAGTAATAAGTAATTGTCATTAAAAGTGATAATTCATTGCAATCGTTTGATTAATAATATAGGTAGAATATGGGTAAATCTTAGAACCAACTTTAGAACTTGTGATAGGGTATATTTTAAGTTCCAAAGTGTGCAAGGTAGATTCTAGGTTTCGGGTGGAATCTGTATAGAATTCAAAATTGCTCACCCCTCGTAATATCACCAATTGTCTTAATATAATCTCTATAAAATGAAAACCGTCCATGTATTTTTTTTTTTTTTTTTTTTTTTTATTCAAAAGTATATTTAGGTGTTTGCTACTAGTCCTTCCGTTAAATTGCTAAGATTGAATAACATCAGCAATGCCGTTCAAGAGAATAGGCTAGGGTCACCGGCCCTCGCTTAACACTAATGAGTTCCAGATTGTGACGGTAGTAGATGTTGAGAATGAATTGTTGGTGCGATCAGGGGTATGAAGCCTTAATCGCGACGATTTGATTTCAAAAACAAGAATGGTCGCAATTAGGATTTTGAAAAATCTATATGGCGTGGAACTTTCGAATTTGGTCATCTGGGGAGCCTTTTGAATATCTTTTTTCCCATTAAAAAATCCCTTGTGAACGGCGAATTATGGTCTTTCCGATTTTGTACTTTGACAAGAAATTCTTCCGCTTCGCATCTGTAACAAAATAACATTGGGATTGGCCAAAAATTTCAGCACAACAGCTATAGTTAAGAGAGAGAGAGAGAGAGAGAGAGAGACGAATGATGATAAGGCAAGGATCAAACAATTTGTGACTGAGGATATAACGGTATGCAACACACTGGTTATATATTTTGAAACAGGTAAAATTCTAGTCAAGTCTATACATTACGAGATTCACCGTTTTTCTACCGCAGGAGGAGGAGATAAACATGACTCGGAAGTGCGACATATGTTAAGACTCTAAGGATTAGCTGCAACTAAAATCTCAATACACTGTTAGCGGAACCTGCTTCAGATTGAGACCAAGAAAATTTTTCGCAGAGCTAAGATGCTCCCTGTTGCTTGGAAATGCGCAATTCATCATTGACTTCCCCAAGCAGATAATAAGAACAAGCCCAGGAGGAGCTGTAATTTCTTCGTATCTTCCTTCATTGTCCTAATAAATCTAGGAATGCTTCTCAAAGTGCCAACACAATGCCTAATAAAAATAGCCAACTTGATCTATGCAAACCATCGCGCTAAATTGTGAGGTTTTATGTGATCATTGAAGAGATTTTATGAACAGAACAGAAACGAGAAAGAAAAAGATGCAGAGACAAAGTGTATTCTTATTCAATGAGAGCTCAAAATAAAATCCCTAATCGAATCATGCAAGCTTACATCAAAGGACTCGACTACTTGTTTACTCTTGGCTCATCAGTTTTTATATTGAGCTAGAGGATAACAACAGAATGAAAACTAACTAACTAACTGAAAACTAAAACAGAAAGTTTGACTTTACAAACTTAAAACTGAATATTGATTCCTCAATGTAAACATGCTACACGTGCTATAATCTCTATTGTTGCTTTCTTCATTCACTTTTTCATCAGTTTCTTTCCTTCCTCTGTTCTCGACACTTTCTTTCTCTCCTTTGTGCTTGATAGCACTTACTGGTTTTCCATTATCTTCACCTTCTTTCTTTCCTCTGTTCTCGAAGTCTTCTTTCCTTCCTCTGTTCTTGACATCACTAGTGTTGCTTTGTATAGTTCTCTTAACATCCCCCCTCAAATTGGGAAGTGGTAAAAAGCCCATGCCCAATTTGATCCGAAGAGTAGAATGTGTGAGCCGGGATAAAGCTTTAGTAAAAATGTTAGCAAGTTGACATATGCTCGGAACATACTGAACTCGAAGAGAACCAGAAGAAACTTTCTCACGAACAAAGTGAAAGTTGACTTCAATATGTTTTGTGCGAGCATGGAGAACAAGATTTGCTGTAAGTGAAATAGCAGACTGGTTATCACAAAAGAGGAGAGTTGGAGAGTGCAGAGATTGTCCAATATCACGGAGAACAAAACTAATCCAAGTGAGATCAGCTGTAGTAGAAGCAAGTGCTCTGTATTCTACTTCAGTGGAGGAGAGGGAGACAGTAGGTTGTTTCTTAGCTGCCCATGAAATAAGATTCGAGCCAAGATAAGTACATAAACTAGTTGTTGAACGTCTGGTCTCAACACAACCAGCCCAGTCTGCATCAGAGAAGCCATATAAGTTCATAGAGCTATGTGAACGAATGAAGATGCCAAGATGAACTGTGCCTTTGACATATCGAAGTACCCTTTTCAACTTATGAAGATCACCTATAGTAGGCTGTTGCATTTTCTGGCATAACAAATTTGTGGCAAAGGCAAGGTCAGGATGAGTGATGGTCAGGTATTGCAAGCCACCAACCAAACTTGATATTCAATTGGATTGGAGAGAAGAGTGTCATCAGATGTCAAGATGACTGGTCGCAGAGATAGAGGAGTTGAGATGGGTTTGCAATTAGCCATGTGTGCTCGTGTGAGTAAATCAAGGGCATATTTGGTTTGACATAAAAATAGCTCAGTAGAGGTGCGCTTTGCTTCAATTCCTAGGAAATAATGAAGATGGCCAAGGTCTTTCATATGAAATTGAAGGCTGAGAGAATGAATCAAAGTATGAAGCAACTTATCTGAGCTGCCAATCAAGATAATATCGTCAACATACAACAGCAGAAGGACTGTCTCTTGTCCATCTTGCAGTATAAAAAGAGATGGATTTGTGGTACTACAAAAAAAAACCAACTTCAAGTAGGAAATTGCTGAATTTGTCGAACCAAGCACGCGGTGCTTGGCGAAGACCATAAAGGGACTTCTTAAGAAGACAGACATATTGAGATTTGTGTGGATGTACAAAGCCAGGAGGCTGCTCCATGTGTACTATTTCATTCAAGTTACCATGAAGAAATGCATTTTTAACATCGAGTTGATGGATCGACCAGTTTTGTACCATTGCCACAAAAAGCACAATGCGAATAGTGGCATGCTTGACAACAGGGCTAAATGTTTCTATAAAGTCCACTCCTTCTTCTTGATGAAAACCCTTGGCTACTAACCGAGCCTTCAAACGATCAAGACTGCCATCTGGTGCAAGTTTTGTCTTAAATACCCACTTGCAGCCTATAACATTCATTTGACTAGTGTGAGGAACTAAGATCCAAGTCTGATTTTCATCTAATGCATCCATTTCATCTTTCATGGCTTTATACCAACCTTGATCTACTAGAGCGGATTTAAGTGATCGTGGCTCAGAAGGCACCTGATATTCAGCAAGGTAGGCATATCGAGGATTGATCTTTATAATACCAGATTTAGATCTGGTTTGCATAGGATGAGTAGATGGTATACCTGGTGAGGTAATTGGAGAAGGAGAAGAATTTTGAGCAATAGCTAGGTCACCTGGTGATTCAGTGGTGGAAATAGGAATTCCTGACTCTGCAGAATTGGTAGGGGACAGATGTACCAAAGGTGAGGTTGAGGAGGATGCTGAACTCGAAGAACTAGTAGATGTCATGTGTAACGAAGATGAATTTGAGGATGAAGATGAAGTTGAAGATGATTCTGAACTAGGAGAGTCTTGTAAATGAGCTGTAGTGATGATACTGGTGTCTTGTAAATGACCTATATGTTTAGATAATGTGGATTGTATGCATTCTTCATTTGGAGAATCGAAGAATTGGACTTCCTTTGTCCACAGCTGGTATAGTTTTGTATAATGGGGATAGTCTGTTGTCAATTTCTGAGTAAAAGGAAAGAAGCTTTCATCAAAGATAACATGACGACTTATGTATATATGACCAGTGCTGGGAATAAGGCATTGATATCCCTTATGGCGATCGATGTAACCCAGAAATACACAAGTAATGGATCTTGGATCAAACTTGTTTTGTGCATAGGGTCTGAGACATGGATAGCACGCATAGCCAAAGATTCGAAGATGGTCATAACTTGGCTGTTGCTGATATATCATACTGTAGGGCGACTGCATTTGTAACTTTGGAGTGGGAAGAAGATTAACAATGTAATTAGCTATAAATGCATCAACAAAATTTCAAAGGCAATTTCGCATGATAAAGCATAGCCAATCCAAACTCAACAATGTGTCGATGTTTCCTTTCGGGTATGCCATTCTGTGTTGGTGTGTAAGGATAGGACACACGTTGTTGAATCCCACAGTTCTCTAAATGAGACTTGAATTTGTGACTGATGAATTCTCCTCCACCATCACATTGGAAGATCTTGATTTTACAATCAAACTGATTCTCTACTAACCTCTGGAACATGAGAAAGACATTATAGAAATCTGACTTCAGTTTCAGTGGATAGATCCAGCTAAATCAAGAGAAGTTGTCCACAAAAATCACATAATACTTGAAGTTCTGAAATGAGTTAACTGGAGAAGGTCCCCAAATGTCACAATGAATCTGTTCTAAAGGCCTAGAAGCTACAGAGTTTGATAATGGGAAGGGTAAAGCAGTGCTCTTAGTTATTTGACAACTCCTACATATAGAGTGTAGCTTTGTATTGCAGTGAATCAACTGCTGAGTCTCCATATACTTCAAGATTTTCAGGTTCGTGTGAGCTAATCGTTGATGCCAAACATCTTCTCCAACTGTCCTGTGTTTTTGAGTAAAAAAGACCTCTGTAACATGAGGGTCTACTCGATAGAGTCCTTTAACCTTCCTTCCGAGCATCTTGGTTGTGTTGGAGAAGTGGTCCTTTATATACACACCAGTTTTGTCAAAAACAAATGAACATGGATAATCATCCGTTAGTTTCGAAACTGACAGAAGATTTTTCTTAATTTCTGGAACAATTAACACATCATTCAAAGGTAAAGAATCCCTTTGCGGTATGTAGTAATGCATTACCAGTATGTGTAATAGGTAAGCATAAGCCATTACCAATCATAACTGTATCATTGCCAATGTGTTTAGAGAAATTATGAAGAATACCAGCATTAGCAGTGATGTGAGCAGTCGCACCAGTGTCTGGATACCACTCATTGCCATTTGATTCTTCAAGATGCATTGCTGCTAGTGCTGTTGGTATTTCCTCAGCTTGAAAAGAGTTGTCGAATCTATACCAACAGTGAAGTGCATCGTGTCCAGGGCGTTTGCAGATCTGACACTCTAAACGAGTGTTATTTGTTGTTTTATCTACCTGCAGATTTTTATGAAGAGTTAGATTTGACTAGTTAGAGGGATATGACTTGGTATCTGGATTCCTTTGTGAAGAGCCAGCATATGGTCTAAAGCCTTGACCAGAACCAATGTCAGAGAAAGTATTGAATTTCTTGAACTACTGTCCTCCTTGATCATGATTCGAACTATTTAGTTTGTAGCTCATATTTCTTCCAGAATATCCATAGTTGCGATATCAATTATTGAAGGGACGACCTCTTCCATAGCTTCTACCTCCATGATTGTATCCTCTTGGTCCTCCAAAACTAACATTTTGTTGTGCAGGTTCTCTGTCAAGATCTTCCCTCTGTAGGACTTTAGTTTTCCTTTGACCATAGTAGGCTAGATTAGAATTAAACTGATTTGAAGAATAGTTCTGTAATCTTGCTTCGAATCTTTCTAAGTGTGATATCACCTCATCATACTCTGGTTGTGGTTTCAAGCAGTATATTGTGGTTTTAAAACTCTCATATTGAGATCCTAAACCCTCCAAAACTCCGAACAACTTTGTTATCTCATCTACAGGTTTTCCTATTGCCTTGAGTTGATCACAAATTGACTTATATTCTTTGAGATATTTAGCCAAAGCTCGATCACGCTTTTGACATGCTTGCAGCTTTCCTCTCAACTCAAATTCTCTAGCCACAGATTTTTGCGTGAATCGATTGAGTAAGGTTTGCCATACCTCATATGCAGTATCCAAACCAATTATCAAACTGAGTATGTTTTCTGAAACAGCACCACTAATCCAAGAAGATACAAGTTGATCTGTCTTGATCCAATCATTGTAATCAGGGTTTATAACTTTAGCACCCTGATCTTCTCCTTCAACTTGCAATGATTTGGCAGGTGGTGGACTTTCTCCACTAACGAAACCAAATAGATCTTGGCTTCTCAGGAATCTATGGCGAGCTTGCCAAAGAAGAAAATTATCTTCGGCTAATTTGATGGTAACAAAGTTAGAGATGTTAACATGAATAGGGAATGGATACTTCTGCATTCTTACTGCCATTTTCACACTTTCAGATCCTAGGAGATGCTCTATTACTGAAATAGTCTCCTACTGATTTTGCAGTACAAGAGTCGTGAATCTATTACTGATGATGATGAGAACTCGATTGAAGAATAAGAACAACTCACAGTTCTTGTTCAATGATGTAAAAGATTCACAGATTCCCAATTAAAGAACACATACCACCATTAATAGCATAAGACAACAATCGATGAGTCTTGAATGTGACTTCAATCTGTTGCAGATTCATCATCTTTTCATAGAGAACGAAGTTGATTTGTACTCTCAAGAAAGAGGCTCTGATACCATGAAGAGATTTTATGAACAGAACAGAAAGTGGAAACAAGAGAGAAAAAGATGCAAAGACAAAGTGTATTCTTATTCAATGAGAGCTCGCTTACATCAAAGGACTCGACTACTTGTTTACTCTTGGCTCATAAGTTTTTATATTGAGCTAGAGGATAACAACATAATGAAAACTAACTAACTAACTAACTAAAAACTAAAACAGAAAGTTTGACTTTACAAACTTAAAACTGAATATTGATTGCTCAATGTAAACATGCTACACGTGCTATAATCTCTATTGTTGCTTTCTTCATTTTCATCAGTTTCTTTCCTTCCTCTGTTCTCAACACTTTCTTTCTCTCCTTTGTGCTTGATAGCACTTACTGGTTTTCCATTATCTTCACCTTCTTTCTTTCCTCTGTTCTCGAAGTCTTCTTTCCTTCCTCTGTTCTTGACATCACTAGTGCTGCTTTGTATAGTTCTCTTAACAATCATTACCAACTATTCTAAAAATTTAAGCTGTTAGATAAATGAGTGGTTTATTATTTAAATATTCCAACACTTTTCATCACACTTAACTTGGTCTTTTGTCTTAGGGGCCAAATAGGTCCTAGAAAGATTTAAACTCAGGAGTTCTAGCTTTAATATCATGTGAGATTTTATAAGAATAGCCAACTATTCTGAAAAGTTAAATTATTAGATAAAAGAATGGTTTATTATATAAATATTCTAACATATATCAATACAAGCTTTAAATAATATTTTGATGGGCATTAGAACATTAAACAATATGCAATTATTAGCTTCACTTAAATTTGGCGCAATAATTAGTTTCATTATAAGATACTAATGTCATATAATTCGAATGGATACAACTCCGTTAGGTAGTCGTGGGCCTCTTGTCCAAAAAGCTGGTTCAAAAAGTAAAACTTTCCCTCACACTTATAGAGCAATCATCAGCCCATTCCATAATTGATGTGGATAAACTCCAACAATCTCCCCCTCACAAATCTAGCTCTATGTCGAAGACCAAACAACTTGTATTTCTCCCCCTCACACTTCCAGCTTTGGATTGGTGTCGCAACAATCTGTATCTCTCGGGTGACTATTGCGTTCAAGCTTATTATTAACTTAGGCTCTGATGTTGGATGGTCTTGAATCTCCCTCACTCAAAAACCAGCTCAAAGGGTGAGATTCTTTTTCTCACACTTATAAACTAACCATTAATCCATTTCACAACCGATGTGAGATAAACTCCAACAAACTCCAACATGGAGAAACGTGAATAGTAATGCAATCCTAAAACTATATTCAAGTGTCTGCTAAATATGAAATGCAAAAATGTACTGTAAACATTTTGTCAATGGTCAAATTTCTATCGTTATCAACGAATTTGATCCCTTCAATTTATAAAATGTGAATCATGTGGGTTGTCACTTTCACTTTAATTTTTGCTATATGCCTCTTGACATTCTGGAATCAGGTGCGACGTGGGGTGACTCCAACCACATTTTGTTCGAAGCTCCGACCCCATGATGACATGACCCGGGCAAAGTGTACCTATTCAGCTTGATGTTCCCTTTGAGTCGGCAACTCCTTTTGATGAGTGGTAATACTCGACCACAAGGACACAGACACAGCATTGAGAGCGCTGCATATCAAACTGCAATAACTTTGTATTTATCGTACTATTATCATGCAAGTAATTTCCAAATATGTCGGATGTGAAGAACGTGATATCTCTTCCTACAATGAACTGGGCTTTTGTTGTCCGGTATCTAACTTCAAATTTTAGAAAAAAAGTCTTTCATGGTGGCCCCAGGGTTACCTTGGGTTCATTTAAGGTTCCCATCTTTCGTCACTTTGATTGACTAAAATTTATGTCCACTTCCAGCAGCACTAGCTATCTCGCTTCAATTAGTAATTACCCATTCTTTTGTTCGAAGCTTTCCTCAATGGTTGGCATTAAAGAGTGATGGCGGGCAGAGACAATGAAAATACTCCGTCAAGCTTTCCAAAGATTGCTCAGCTGATGTATTAACGTATCGAGAGTGGATTAGAAAGAACAGAGTATGTCTAAGTAGCATCACAAATTCTTATTCGGTATTTGATATAAACTGTTTATTTAAAAACTCGATTACAACCCATCATCTTACTCATTAAAATGAATATTGTGTAAAACCTATCCTTTGTCGCTAGCTTTACTATTAAAATTGAAGAAAGTACATGTCATATCCTGCTTTCGTTGAGTCCCTCACGTTACGTTCAGTTCGTACAATATGGTTCGCATTATATAAGGAGCTCAAGTTATTATGCTTATCAAACCATCTCATTCAGCACGATAAGTCCAACTGAATCCAATCTTTGTCCCTCCTAACAACAATGGACGCAGCTAATAGCGGAGAGATGAGCGAGAGCGAGATCTTCCGAGCTTACGCTCACGTATGGACCCACACTTTCAACTTCATCTCCTCCATGTCCCTCAAATGCGCCATCGAGCTCGGCATCCCCGACACCCTCCACCGCTGCGGCCACCCCATGACCCTCCCTGACCTTGCCACAGCGTTGTCTGTCCCGGCCTCCAAGGCAGCCTTCCTTGGCCGCCTCGTGGCCGTCCTCGTGCACACCGGCTTCCTCTCCTGCCAGAAGCTCGCCCCTGGAAACAACCAAATATCTGAAGACATGGCCGACGAACTCGGGTTTGAGTATTCTCTCACTCCAGCTTCACGTGTCATCGTGAAGGGCCAACCATGGGACATGTCGCCGATCGCAATGGTCATGCTCAACTCATTGTTAGTGGAACCATTTCACTGCTTGAGCGAGTGGCTCAAGAGCGACAGCGAGGTTGGCCCATCGTCGTTGCGGACACCCTTCGACATGAAGCATGGGAAGGGCCTGTGGGAGTACGCGAGCCAGGACGAGAAGCTCAACCGGTGCCTCAACGAGGGGATGGCAAGTGATGGGCCGATGATGGCGAGGCTTATAATGGACAAGTGTGGTAGGCGGCTGTTTGAGGGGCTGAGGACGGTGGTCGACGTGGCGGGAGGCATCGGAGGGCTGGCGAGGGAGCTGGCAAAGGCTTTCCCGGAGATGGAGTGGACGGTACTCGACCTGGTGCACGTGGTGGCCGGCATGGAAGGGACGAGGAATTTGAAGTATGTAGGTGGTGACATGTTTGAGGCTATACCTCCGGCGGACGCCATTTTGCTCAAGGTTGGAGAGATTTTATTTGGTAGAAAATAAATATATATAGACACACACACGGAGAAAACTATTCAATCAATTAATTTAGTTTTATTTCAATTTTATCAATTTAATCCTAAACATTTATGTGAAATACTAATGTAATCCTTCTAATTGTCGAAACTCACTAATGTGGCGGTCCAGTCATCATCGACTGTCCTACATAACACACCATCACGTCAACGATTTCCAGCGGAAATTCGAAACTCACTGATGTGGCAATCCAGTCATCACCAACTGTCCCACGTAAACACTATCACGTCAACGATTTCTAGCGGAAATTGGTCGGGATGAATACATTGAAATTTCCTGCAAAAGTTAAGGATTAAATTTGGCAAAATTGAAAAATATAAAACTGAATTGGTATTCGTATAATAGGTTTAGGACTGGTTGGACAATATAACTAGCTTATATAAATTATTGTGCTAAGTATTTTTTATTGGTGCTTGGATATGATTTCTTTCTGCTATAATTGCATGTTTCTAGTAATTCAATTTTGAATAGTACAGTCAATAAAAGTGACATCCTGTCACTACTATGCTAATTAGAATTACTCGGTATGTATTTATGAATGATTAATTATGCAGTGGATATTACACGACTGGAGCGACGAAGAGAGCGTGAAAATATTGAAGCGGTGTAAGGAAGCGATTACGAGCACTGGCAAGATGGGAAAAGTGATGATAGTAGAGATAGTGATAGGAGATGAACTGGAGGAATTCCATACCACGAAGCTCTTCTATGACATGATGCTAATGGGGTGTCTCACAGGCAAGGAGAGGAACGAAAAGGAATGGGCGAAGCTCTTTCGTGAAGCTGGTTTTAGTGACTATAAGATTACTCCTTTGGCGGGTTTTAGATCTCTCATTGAGGTTTATCCTTGATGATTGAGATTAATTGGAGTAACTGGTGCCGGTATATCAAGCTTGGTTTTTATTGGTGTGGTTGCATTGCAATTTTTTTAGCGTGATTTAAGAGTCGTGTCTTTAGTTTGTTTGGTCGACCATTCAAGGAAACCTGACCTTGAATATCTATCTATCACTGGATTGTGCTTGAATATGGGTGTAAACTAAGTACGTTTCTAAATAAAAAGATATACCGTGCATGATCTTTTAGTACGAGACGTTGATGTTTCTGAGTGATGTGCTTATAACATTACATTGAATCCTTTCAAGTTACGTAGGTTGTCTAAGTCAATTGCTCATAGAAGTCATTCTATAATCGTCGATATGGACATCGGAAATGATTGGCTAACCTTACTGTTAGCTTGGAAAACAAACGGTGAACCCTCCACCACGCATTTTCTATGAGAGGGAGAAAGAACTCTGTTTTGCTTGGCAATTTCCACACACCTGTGCTGGAGAAAGAAAACTTTTGTGGCTATCCTTTGGCCGTAAGATCGTCATGCTACATGGGAAGTTATTTGGGTACATAAAGACACGACTCTTAAATCATGCTAAAAAAGAAACTAAATCATGTGTGGAAATTGGGTTTAAGAGTCGTGTCTTTAGTTCAAAAATCATCTTTCAAAGGTAAGTCTATATAATTGGGTTTATCGAACTCACTTAATTAAAAATACTTAGAAATGATCTATATAGATATATCCAGTGCACCCAAGTGTTTAGTCCTAGCCCAAAGTGCTGCCATCTTGAATCGACCTTAATCCAATTGTTGTGAATGCTTGACGATAGCCTTCGATGCCAAGCATAGGGAGCTATGTGAAAGAGAGAGAAAGAGAGAAAAAGAGCTGTGGTACCTTGATTTTGTTTTTTTGTCTCATATCTAACTCCAATATGATTCACTTAATGATTAAATCATAGTAATCATTGGGGTTTACCCCAGTGGCCATCCTTCCACCATGGAAGGAGGAGGTGGGGGGTTCGAATCCTTACCTTTTCAAGAGGAGTTGGGGTGGAGACGAATTAGTTTCGGGAGTGGGTTTTGACTCCCACGCCCTGTAATGAGGCAGGGCAAAAGTCTGAGAGTAAGAGTTAGAGTAGGAATAGAATATGACTAACCAAAAAAAAAATGATTAAATCATAGAAAAAGAAATCTTTCATTGATTCCCCTAGGTTGTGACTGGATCTTGGCATGGTTCACATTCCCATGTTTTGTGAGTTCGCCAAAAAAGAAACTAAATCTCGTGAGTTCAATAAACCCAATTATAGAAATTTACTTTCCAAATTTAATAGTGCTACATATGGTTTTCGAACGAAAATCCCAAACCTTTCAATTTTAAATTTGCATCAATTTGGTCATAAACCTTTTAATTTGGTCAATTTTATCTTAATATTTCGATGATTTGCTAGTATCGTTTGTCTAACGTGAATGCCACTATCTTACGTGGCATGGACAATATTAACATGATCATTTTTGTAATTTTTTAATATTTTTTGTCATCTTGGCCGGCAGAGTGAGGGCCTGCGATCCCTCACAAGCCACTAGCGAGAGTCACAGCTCTTGCCTAGGTACTGATCGCCTGCAAGCCTCAGATCTCAAGTTTTCCACACAAAAGAAAAAATTGCTTTCATTTTGAGTTATTATTTTGAAAGACCTAAGGCTTGCTTGTTGACAAAGCTTTCATTATAATTCTTCCCGCTTATTCATGGACAAATTTGAAGAGAATTTGCCTTTGCATATGCATCCAGTGTATATAATTGGGTTTATCAAACTCACTTAATTCAAAAAACTTAGAAACGATCTATATAGATATATCTAATGCAACCAAGTGTTAAGTCCTAGTCCAAACCGCTGCCATCTCGAATCGACCTTAATCCAATTGTCGTGAATGCTTGGCGATAGCCTTCAATGCCAAGCACAGGGAGGTTGAGAGACAGAAAGAGATGGGGTAGCTTGATTTTGTTTTTTTGTCTCGCATCTAACTCCAATATAAGCCACAAAATGATTAAAACAGAGTAAAAAGAAATCTTTTATTGATACCCCTGGCTTGTGATAACTGATAGGATCTTGGCATGGTTTACATTCCCATGTTTTGTCCCTTTTATTAAAGAATTTATCCAAAAAATTTTCAACCTATTATACATTTTCATATTTTATCGATTGAGTCCATTCGACAAAAATCATTGAAGTGAATGCTAGTCATTCTACATGGTAAGACCGACTTAACATGGACAATTTTAAAAATATTTTAATTTTTTTCGTTTGTTTTATTTTTTTAATATTCCCTTTATTTTCATTTCATGTCTTCTCTTTCTTTTCTTTTTCCCTTTTTCTCTTCTTTTCTTGATTTTTTCTCTTTTTTCCTTTTTTCCCTCTGTTGGACACCACCTCACCTGGGCAAGCGAGGGCAATCCTCGCCCTCACCGGCCTCAATGCTCTCTACAAGCCACGATGACAAGCTCCAGCTTACTTGTAGCGACGAAGCCCTGTTCCAGCGCAACCTGGGCAAGCATGTCATGTAAAATGGTTAGCGACCCGGAACCCGGAACCCGGAATCTCAAATAAGTTTTTGTGTTTTTCTTAGTTTATGTCTTCACATAATCTTATGGTGTTCTGTGGCATCCAATGATGAGTTTATAATATAAAATCACTAATCTGAGTTTCCATTTTATGACTGAGACTTTTACTTTATTAATGTTTCATATTCTTGTCTAAATAGAAGTTGTGATAAGCGGAATAGTAATAAGTAATTGTCATTAAAAGTGATAATTCATTGCAATCGTTTGATTAATAATATAGGTAGAATGGGTAAATCTTAGAACCAACTTTAGAACTTGTGATAGGGTATATTTTAAGTTCCAAAGTGTGCAAGGTAGATTCTAGGTTTCGGGTGGAATCTGTATAGAATTCAAAATTGCTCACCCCTCGTAATATCACCAATTGTCTTAATAAAATCTCTATAAAATGAAAACCGTCCATGTATTTTTTTTTTTTTTTATTCAAAGTATATTTAGGTGTTCGCTACTAGTCCTTCCGTTAAATTGCTAAGATTGAATAACATCAGCAATGCCGTTCAAGAGAATAGGCTAGGGTCACCAGCCCTCGCTTAACACTAATGAGTTCCAGATTGTGACGGTAGTAGATGTTGAGAATGAATTGCTGGTGCGATCAGGGGTATGAAACCTTAATCGCGACGATTTGATTTCAAAAACAAGAATGATCGCAATTAGGATTTTGAAAAATCTATATGGCGTGGAACTTTCGAATTTGGTCATCTGGGGAGCCTTTTGAATATCTTTTTTCCCATTAAAAATCCCTTGTGAACGGCGAATTATGGTCTTTCCGATTTTGTACTTTGACAAGAAATTCTTCCGCTTCGCATCTGTAACAAAATAACATTGGGATTGGCCAAAAATTTCAGCACAACGGCTATAGTTGAGAGAGAGAGAGAGAGACGAATGATGATAAGGCAAGGATCAAACAATGTGTGACTGAGGATATAACGGTATGCAACACACTGGTTCGATATTTTGAAACGGATAAAATTCTAGTCAAGTCTATACATTACGAGATTCACCGTTTTTCTACCGCAGGAGGAGGAGATAAACATGACTCGGAAGTGCGACATATGTTAAGACTCTAAGGATTAGCTGCAACTTAAATCTCAATACACTGTTAGCGGAACCTACTTCAGATTGAGACCAAGAAAAATTTTCGCAGAGCTAAGATGCTCCCTGTTGCTTGGAAATGCGCAATTCATCATTGACTTCCCCCAAGCAGATAATAAGAACAAGCCCAGGAGGAGCTGTAATTTCTTCGTATCTTCCTTCATTGTCCTAATAAATCTAGGAATGCTTCTCAAAGTGCCAACACAATGCCTAATAAAAATAGCCAACTTGATCTATGCAAACCATCGCGCTAAATTGTGAGGTTTTATGTGATCATTACCAACTATTCTAAAAATTTAAGCTGTTAGATAAATGAGTGGTTTATTATTTAAATATTCAAACACTTTTCATCACACTTAACTTGGTCTTTTGTCTTAGGGGCCAAATAGGTCCTAGAAAGATTTAAACTCAGGAGTTCTAGCTTTAATATCATGTGAGATTTTATAAGAATAACTAACTATTCTGAAAAGTTAAATTATTAGATAAAAGAATGGTTTATTATATAAATATTCTAACATATCAATACAAGCTTTAAATAATATTTTGATGGGCATTAGAACATTAAAGAATATGCAATTATTAGCTTCACTTAAATTTGGCGCAATAATTAGTTTCATTATAAGATACTAATGTCATATAATTCGAATGGATACAACTCCGTTAGGTAGTCGTGGGCCTCTTGTCCCAAAAGCTGGTTCAAAAAGTAAAACTTTCCCTCACACTTATAGAGCAATCATCAGCCCATTCCATAACTGATGTGGATAAACTCCAACAATCTCCCCCTCACAAATCTAGCTCTATGTCGAAGACCAAACAACTTGTATTTCTCCCCCTCACACTTCCGGCTTTGGATTGGTGTTAAAACAATCTGTATCTCTTGGGTGACTATTGGGTTCAAGCTTATTATTAATTTAGGCTCTGATGTTGAATGGTCTTGAATCTCCCTCACTCAAAAAAAACCAGCTCAAAGGGTGAGATTCTTTTTCTCACACTTATAAACTGACCATTAATCCATTTTCACAACCGATGTGAGATAAACTCCAACAAACTCCAACATGGAGAAACGTGAATAGTAATGCAATCCTAAAACTATATTCAAGTGTCTGCTAAATATGAAATGCAAAAATGTACTGTAACCATTTTGTCGATGGTCAAATTTCTATCGTTATCAACGAATTTGATCCCTTCAATTTATAAAATGTGAATCATGTGGGTTGTCACTTTCACTTTAATTTTTGCTATATGCCTCTTGACATTCTGGAATCAGGTGCGACGTGGGGTGACTCCAACCACATTTTGTTCGAAGCTCCGACCCCATGATGACATGACCCGGGCAAAGTGTACCTATTCCGCTTGATGTTCCCTTTGAGTCGGCAACTCCTTTTGATGAGTGGTAATACTCGATCACAAGGACACAGACACAGCATTGAGAGCGCTGCATATCAAACTGCAATAACTTTGTATTTATCGTACTATTATCATGCAAGTAATTTCCAAATATGTCGGATGTGAAGAACGTGATATCTCTTCCTACAATGAACTGGGCTTTTGTTGTCCGGTATCTAACTTCAAATTTTAGAAAAAAAGTCTTTCATGGTGGCCCCAGGGTTACCTTGGGTTCATTTAAGGTTCCCATCTTTCGTCACTTTGATTGACTAAAATTTATGTCCACTTCCAGCAGCACTAGCTATCTCGCTTCAATTAGTAATTACCCATTCTTTTGTTCGAAGCTTTCCTCAATGGTTGGCATTAAAGAGTGATGGCGGGCAGAGACAATGAAAATACTCCGTCAAGCTTTCCAAAGATTGCTCAGCTGATGTATTAACGTATCGAGAGTGGATTAGAAAGAACAGAGTATGTCTAAGTAGAATCACAAATTCTTATTCGGTATTCGATATAAACTGTTTATTTAAAAACTCGATTACAACCCATCATCTTACTCATTAAAATGAATATTGTGTAAAACCTATCCTTTGTCGCTAGCTTTACTATTAAAATTGAAGAAAGTACATGTCATATCCTGCTTTCGTTGAGTCCCTCACGTTACGTTCAGTTCGTACAATATGGTTCGCATTATATAAGGAGTTCAAGTTATTATGCATATCAAACCATCTCATTAAGCACTGTCGCGACCCTTTTTTTTTTTTTTTTTTTTTCGGCGCCGGATCGTGGCGGGCGCCTTGCGGAGGCTGATGGCTCGGCTAAATTTATTAAGCCCGGACTCTCCCAAGCCCACCAATTCACGACTTTAATAGTCTAAGTTTTTAACCTGTAAGTTAATTTTTAAAACGAAGTCGCCACTAATCAATTTGGGGTGGGTTGATTAGAAACCCATGCGAAATATTGGGAGAAATATTCGCTCCCCGCGCAACAAGAGAAATTAGGATCGGGGACTTGATTACACTAGTTAATCACTAATGCCCTTTCGGTACCTAATCTTGTTTAAACCCCGAGGTTTTTTTTGGATGTTTTAGGGTTTTCCATGCATTTTTTTTTTGGGAGGAAAACATTTTTTGGGTCTTTTTCTATTTTTTGGACATAAAAAGGACTTTTTGGATTTTTGGCATTTTTGGAAAATAAAAGTCTTTTTGGCTTTTCTTTTTTGGGTTTTTTGGATTTTTTTTTTGGAAAATATGAAATATTTTTTATTTTTTTTTTTATTTTTTTCGGAAAATAAAATATTTTTTTATTTTTTTGGAAAATAAAGTATTTTTTTATTTTTCTTGATTTTTCTGGAAAATAAAATATTTTTTATATTTTTTAATATTTTCTGTTTTTTTTTTTTAATTAAAATATTTTTTAATATTTTTCGAAAATAAATTATATTTTTTTTGATTTTTTTTTGAAAATAAATTATTTATTTATTTATTATTTATTTAAAAAAAATTAAAAAAGCTGATCGCGGGATGGGCCCGACCATTTTTTTGCGACTTTTTTTTTTTTTTTTTTTTTTTTTGAAATGGCACGTTTGGGGGGGAACCAACGAAACCCTACCCGGTTCCCCAACCCAAGTCCGACCCAACGACCCGGTTCCCATGGGGAAACCTTGACCGACCCGGATCCGGCTCGCGACCCGATTCCTTCGGAACCCTACCCGACCCGGCTCCGACTCGTGACCCGTTCTCCGGCCGCCCAAAATCGTGAACCCTACCCGAACCTCGAGTCCGGATCCGCCTCACGACTGGGAAAATCGCAAACCCTAGGGTTTGCGAATCCGCGGCGCGAAGGACGGGAACCGAGGCGTTGCGGCGGCGACGGTGACTATGGCGGGCGGCAACGGACAATGGGCGGCGACGATGAGGGCAATGGCGGCTAGGTTCTTTACCTTTTCTCGAACAAGGGCGGCGACGGCGACGATGCTAGATCGAAGGCGGCCACGGCGGAGGCGAATGGCGGCGGCGGTGGATCCGGACAGCCGGATCGGCCGGATCCGGCCCGGCTCGCAACCTTCTCTCTCCCTCGGGCTCGCCCTTCGAGCTCCCGAAATCTCTCGGGAACCCCTCCGAGCTCACCACGCCTTGGCCGCCCCTGCCGCTCGAGCCCCCGAAGTCTCTCAAGGGACCTCGAGCCTCGCAGCTCTCTCTCTCTCTCTCTCTCTCTCTCTCTCTCTCTCTGGTTTCTTCTCGCGGCCCCCCCCCTCTCGTCGACGGTGGCCCCCTCTATTTATAGGCGAGGGGGGGCGGTCGGTGAGGGTCGACCCGCCGGTTGGACCGCCGTCCCATCCGCCATCTGCTCCTCCTCCGGCCACGTCCCGTCGATGCCAAGCCGCCCCTCGCTCCACGTGCGTCACCGTCCGCATCCCCTCGGCGTCGCGCCCTCGCGCGTGCGCTGCAGAGGCGGACGGAGGAAGGAGAGACCGAAGCGGGGGGCGGGCCGGGAGGCGGAGGAGAATGGGCCGTAAGGGCCCATGCGGAGGGGGAATGGGCTGTTTTTTTTTCTTTTTTTTTTTTTATTTTTGTTTTGTTTTTTTTTGTTTTTTTTTTTTGTTATTTTTTTTTATTATCCGATTAAAGATAAAATAAAATAAAATAAACTAAAATAAAATAAAAATAAAGTAAAACCTAATTAATTAAAAAAGAAAATTTAGGCGTCAACGCCTGCCCTCTTTGAAGGTGAGTTCGCGAGAGGTTGCATTCAAAGACAAACCGATGCCTAAAATTTATCCATACATGCGTAGCAGATTATATTTATTTGGGACCTATTATTCTATGCAAAAAAAGAGCAATATAATTTACATATACTAAGACAGATAAGAAGATGCCTGTAGTTACTTACCGGGAGTGAGTGAGATAGGGTGTAAACCCCGAGTTTTGGCAAGTATCAATGCGTCATCTTACCTGGTGATATGAGAAGGTTGCTTCTCTAGGATCCGAACCATTCTTCGATCGCCTGTTAAAGCAATCAGTAGTTTGTCTTGGACTCGAACCTTTCTTCGGTTGCCGTGACGGGAGATGCGCCGACCTTTCTCAGGGCATCTATTTGTGGGTGCCTGATTTGTATCGAGGACACCAGTTGGTACTCGACCTCTCTCGGGAGATGCGCCGACCTTTCTCAGGGCATCTATTTTGTGGGGGTGTCTGACCTCTGTCAAAGACACCAGTTGGAACCCGACCTTTTTCGGGAGGATGCACCGCCTTTCTCAAAGCATCGATTTGTGAGGTGTTTGATCTTTGTCAAGGACACCTGCTGGAACCCGACCCTTCTCGGGAGGATGCACCGACCTTTCTCAGGGCATCGATTGGTGGGGTGCCTGATCTTCGTCAAGGACACCTGTGGGAACCCGACCTTTCTCGGGGGATGCACCGACCTTTCTCAAGGCATCGATTTGTGGGGTGCCTGATCTTCATCAAGGACACCTGTGGGAACCCGACCTTTCTCGGGGGATGCACCGACCTTTCTCAGGGCATCAATTTGTTGAAGATACCTGGACATTCACAAGCATTGAAAGAGTACCTGGATATTCACAAGTACTAACCTGGAGGATATTTGGGCCTTTGCAGGCGTCGAAAGGGTACTTGAATGATCACAAGTACAAACTCTTGGAGGATACCTGGATGTTCGCAGATATTAAAGGGGTACCTGTATGATCACAAGTACTAGATGCTAGAAAATACCTGATTGCTTGCAAGTGTTGAAAGAGCACTTGGATGTTAACAAGTACAGATTTTAAAGGATGCCTGAACGTTCACAGGCATTGAAGAGGTACTTGGATGATCACAAGTACGAATTTCTAAAGGATACTTGGCAGATGGAATATCGAGGATGGGTCTCGCATATTCGTAAAGGTCTCTCACCTCCTGGTAAATGGGAATATCGAAGACGTACCTTGGATATTCATGAAGGTCCCTCACCTCCTGGTAATTGGGAATATCGAGGACGTACCTTGGATATTCGTGAATGTCTCTCACCTCCTGGTAATGGGAATATCGAGGACGTACCTGAGATATTCGTGAAGGTCTCTCACCTCCTGGTAGTAGAGAATATCGAGGACGTACTTGAGATATTCGTGAATGTCTCTCACCTCTTGGTAGTTAGGAATATCGAGGACGTACCTGAGATATTCGTAAAGGTTTCTCACCTCCTGGTAGTTGAGAATATCGAGGATGTACCTGAGATATTCGTGAAGGTTTCTCACCTCCTGGTAGTTGAAAATATCGAAGACGTACCTGAGATATTCATGAAGGTCTCTCACCTCCTGGTGATGGGAATATCGAGGACGTACCTGAGATATTCGTGAAGGTCTCCCACCTCCTGGCAATTAGGGAATATCGAGGACGTACCTGGGATATTCGTGAAGGTCTCTCACCTCCTGGTAATTGAGAATTTGAATGTAGCACAAGGCTTACCTAGATGGCGGCACAAGGCACACGGCGGCACACGGGTGTACAAAGTAGAGGAATATTTGGATGAACACAAATATTTAATGATATAATCAGGGACCACTCAACTGGTCCAAGTGTATGAGAGCATACTTGGGTGATCGCAGGCGCATAATGTGGTGGAATGCTTGAGTAGCTGCTAGTATTCAATGGCGTAACTTTGAGGACAACTCGGACAGGTCGAGTGTCACGGAAATGGACTATCCGAATGGTGGTCGGTACTCAAAGACAAGAGGATACTTGGACAGTCATGAGTATCCAAACTTTAAGGACAACTCGAACAGATCGAGTGTCAACAGAGGGAGTACTTGAGTAGCGGCATGCACTCAAAAACAGGGGGATACCTAGACAGTCTCAAATATCAATACTCTGGGGACAACTCGAGTAGGTCGAGTGTCGATAAGAGGGAGTACCCGGCAAATGGTGGGTACTCAAAGACAAGGGGATACTTAGACCATTGCAAGCACCCAAACTCAGGAGACGACTCGAATAGATCGAGTGACAAAAAGAGAGTACCTGGACAGTGGTAGGTACTTTAAGATGGGGATAGGGATATGCTTACCGGCAATATCTCTCGATTGCGAGAGTATGTTTGCTATTTACACAATATGCAGACATGTACACAATGATTGTATATGCTGTAAATTCATAAATTCAAATGTGATTTATGCATGACAATTTTGTCAGTTTTGTATCATCCGAATTCCACTGGGGAAGATTTTGAAAGACAACCTTCATTTAGAATGTAGATATCTTGAGCATGCCAGATGAGGGACTTTCAGTCTGAAATGACTTTTCACTCACTCTCATGGAAAGGTTGTTTTATCCTGACCATTGATGCAGGATTTATAAGGATCACATTTCTCACTATCATCATGTCAGCAGGGGTTCGAGTATTCTCGCAAGTGGTGCGACTTTGCCAATGTGAGAGGTCTTTGTTGAAATTGTGATGGAGTATTGGTCAGCAGCTCATCAAAGGGGACCATCAAGGTCGAAGCCAATGGACGAAAATGTTGCACGATCATCTCCGGGTTTACAAGTCAGGAACCCTGCAAAAAGAGATAGAGTAATCTTGCTCGTACTTCTTCGAGCGATACTTATGGACATATGAAATCCTATGTTAATTGAAGTGTCATAGTCTGAAGAGACTTTTTACAATGGGAATATAACGTAGACTCGGCTCACATGTAGAAGGGTGAGAGTTGGTGACTGTCTTGGCATTCGTCACTAGTCTTTCTTCCTACTGTCAGATGGAGATTTTACAACAGCAACTTTTTCTTGGCTGTATTTTTGATTGGGGGGCATTGGCCTTGCTTTTACCAGGCACACCGCGTTTTTTTTTTTTTTCATGCCCCTATTTTCATTCCAATTTTTTTATTATGGGCATTGACCTTGCTTTTACCAGGTACACGCTTTTTTATGCCCCTATTTCTCATTCATTTTTTTTTTTTTTGCTTCATAGGTATTGACCTTGCTTTTAGGAAGATGCCCTAGTTTTTTTCTTGCTGCTTGAAGAACTGGTCTAGACAAGTTCAAGCAAACACCTTGGTTAGACTATTGGGTCTGCATCTTTTGTTGGCGCTTCTGATTATGCTGCTCGGGTGGCAGTAATCTCTACTTTGCCTCTTTGTGAGGGTGAATTTACAGACTCACTTGGGTTGTACAATGTATACAAATGCATAGAAAAGGAATTGCTCTTCGTCATTCTAAGGCACTTAAATTAACGCGAGTGTTCATATGTAATAAAGACACTCGAAGATTGATGCAAGTGCGAGCAAGAGAATTTCTATCTCTTTTCTCATCTTGTAATGCTGATTTGCCTTGTCTTTGACATGCTCCGATGCGGGGTGATTCTTGATGAGAGAAGCTTCACCAGTGTGTGGGGCTCAAAAGGGGGGTGAGCAATGAAATGCCTCTCACTATTTTGATTATCGTACCATTCGTGAGAGAACTCTTTACCTTGCAGTCATGGAATTCTTTGCACTCATCTCGCAAGTGTATAGATGGGGGACTGTGTGTAGGATATGGCTTGCCTGTCATCATTATGACGCACCTCATCCAGCATGCTCAACTAATCTTGTATTCTTCACTTAGCTGTCTATTCTAGTAATCCTCAATGGAATCAGTGATTTAGACAGACAAAATCATTATGCATAAATCCATTTGGAGAAGACATGCAGCATTTTTGGTATGAGAGAGTTCGTATTCTCAAAGTAAATGAATGATTTTTACTCAAGAAACCCTATTGACAACTTTAGGGGTGTTTACTTGGTGAAATTGTATTTACAAATGTGTTGAATTTTGAGCATCAAAAGAGTTATTCACAAATGATTATTTACAAATGAGTGTTGATAGGTTGTCTCCATAAGGAGATAATACACGAATGATTAGCTAAGGGTTGGGACTCTGAACGGGCATCTCTGCTTTCGCCTCGGGTTATGTAAATTGATCTGGATCACTTGATTTGCCACTATTTAACAATTAAGCTTGGTTCTTGAATCCCAACGCCTCCTGTCAATATGGCAAAAAAAAAAAAAATGAGTTCAGAGAGTGAGTGTTGGGGAATGATACCAAATTAGTTTTTCCCCAGAATTTATATGTGCTAGCCTCCAGGAATATTTGAATGTTGATGTCGGCCTCTTTACAGTTCAACGCTTCTTTTGATTGGCCTTTCTTATTTGTGGCCACGTATGCCTGATTGCTAGTCGTTGATTTATTTTCAACACCTTCCTTCTGTGGAATTTCTCCTTCTATCTTTGATTATAGCAGCATATGGATAAAGTCATGTATTTCAAGCTTCTATGGAATCTGAGATGGACAATCAAAACCTCTAGCTTTTGTTAATTATTTCCTGAGAGAACATGCGTCTGGAACAAGAAGTGAGGTTTCCCAGTTCCAAGGTTATCGTCTGGGATAGAGGGCTTCTTTTATTTAACTGGACCGGTTCTTGAACGACATGTCTTTTATACCAAGTTAGGTGAATTTGACATGGGTCACTCCTATGCGCTTGCTTGGGTAGTATCGATTATTCCATCAAGTTTGCTGCTTGATTCTCGACACTCCCTTAAATGCTAGTGATTACCATTCATTCTTCTTTGCTGAATCAACCAAACACATTTTTATGATGGTGTAAATACATCACTCATAAAAGGCGCATAGGCATTTTCATTTTGATAGAGAAATGCTTGGCAATGCTAGGCAATGAACATCTTTCAAGGGTAGTACTTTTTTACAGCATCAAAATTAACCAGCTTGGAGAATTCCTGCCCATCCATTTCAGTCAGGATCAAGGCTCCTCCGGGGAGTATCTTCTTTATCACATAAGGACCCTTGTAATTTGGGGCAAACTTGCCTCCGAGCTCCGGGAAGATTGGCAGTGTCTTTCTCAAGACTAGCTCATTTACCTCAAAGTTCCTAGGTCGCACTTTCTGATTGAACGATCGGGCTACCTTCTGTTGATAACACTGACCATGACAGAGGGCTTTTAGTCATTTTTCATCGATCATATTCAGTTGCTCGAGCCTTTGTTGTGTCCACTCTTCCTCGGACAATCCTACCTGGGATAAAATTCGTAGGGATGGGATTTCTACTTCTATGGGCAAAACCGCTTCCATGCCGTAAACCAGGGAAAAAGGGGTTGCCCCAGTGGAAGTTCGAATCGAAGTTCGATATGCTGTTAGTGCAAAGGGTAACCTTTCATGCCAGTCGCGGTAGTTTTCAACTATCTTGGCTAGGATTCTCTTGATGTTCTTGTTGGCGGCTTCCACGGCTCCATTCATTTGTGGACGATAAGGGGACGAGTTCAAATGTTGGATTTTGAACTCAGAGAACAATTGATCAATCAACTTGTTGTTCAGGTTTGACCCATTGTCGGTGATGATAGCTTCTGTCACGCCATAACGGGCGATTATGTCACGTCGATGAACTTCATAACGTTCCGCGCGAGTTACGCTTGCATAGGATGTGGCCTCGATCCATTTTGAGAAGTAATCGATTGCAACCAAAATAAACCGATGCCCATTTGATGCCTTCGGATTGATTGGGCCAATTACATCAATGCCCCACATTGAAAATGGCCACGGCTCAGATAATTGATGCAGTTCGGTTGGAGGGACATTTATCTTGTTCCCGTGAATCTGACAACGATGACAGCTTCGCACATGTTGGGCACAATCGCCTTCCAAAGGGAGCCAGTAATAACCTAATCTCATTATTTTCTTGGCCAACATGCGTCCATTCATGTGAGGGCCACATACTCCCTCATGTATTTCTTGCATTATCCGTGTGGCTTCGGTTGCATCAACACACCTTAGCGGGACTCGAATCATATGATCTTTTGTACAGATTTTCACCGCTGACGAAGAACCTTGAGGCCATTTTCATTATGTATTTTCGATCAGAGTGAGTGCTTTCTTCAAAGAATTCCTGCTTCTGGACGTATTTCATGATATCGTAATACCAGGGTTTCCCGTCGGGTTCTTTAGTTACAGCCATGCAGTGGGCCTGTCTTGTCAGAACTTCGATCTTCAAAGGTTCTACTTCTAACCCTTTCGTTACTTGCAACATAGATGACAGCATTGCTAGCGCATCAGCGAACTGATTATGAACTCTAGGTAGGTATTCAAACGAGATGTCCTGAAATTCTCCCACCAATTTTTCCAAGTAGTCGTGATAAGGCACAAGTTTGGTATCTCTCGTCTTCCATTCACCCACAGTCTGGAGGATAATTAAGGCGGAGTCACCGAATACTTTTAGTTTTGTCACTTCCATTCCAATAGCCGCTTGTAGGCCGAGGATGCATGCTTCATATTCGGCTATATTGTTGGTGCATGGAAAAATTAATTTTGCAGCCACAGGATAATGTTGCCCATTTGGGGATATCAAAACTGCCCCGGTGCCGGAACTTGACAAATTTACAGCTCCATCGAAAAACATAGTCCATGCGTCTTCTTCTATTGTTGAAATCCGGTCGTCTGGTGTATTATCCTCGTGTACCTCCTTAGGGCGATCTGCTAACATATCAGCAATCACTCGACCTTTAACTGATTTTCGCGACATGACTTGGATGTCGAATTCTGAGATCAGGATTTGCCATTTGGCCAATTTTCCTACCAAGGCCAAGCGACCGAGCAAATACTTGATCGGGTCACTCTCAGTTACGAGGAACGTTTGGTAATGCAAGGTATATTGCCGGAGTCTGTGCAACACCCATACCAATGCAGCGCATGTTTTTTCTGATTTGGAGTAGTTTTGTTCCGACGTGGTGAACTTTTTACTTAAATA
This sequence comes from Eucalyptus marginata, assembly GCA_014182565.1. Taxonomy (NCBI): domain Eukaryota; kingdom Viridiplantae; phylum Streptophyta; class Magnoliopsida; order Myrtales; family Myrtaceae; genus Eucalyptus; species Eucalyptus marginata. The sequence goes on along the minus strand of CM024585.1, from coordinate 28,104,150 downwards.
GTAGATGGCTCGCTCCTTCCTGTCATGGGGTCCTTCCTGTGTGAGCATTGCGCCTAAGGATTCACTGTTGATGGTAAGGTAGAGGATTAAAGGGTGCCCCGGGACTGGAGGTACCAGAATCGGGGCTTCATCAGGTACTGCTTTAGATTTTCGAATGCCGGTTGGCAATCATCATCCCATTTAATTTGTGCATCCTTCCTGAGAAGTTTAAAGAAGGGTTTTGCAGTTTCAGAAAGTTGGGAAATGAACCACGCAATATAATTTAATCTTCCTAGGAGGCTCCGGACTTCCTTTACAGTCGAGGGATGAGGCATCTCAAATATTGCCTTGGTTTTTGACGGGTCTACTTCTATCCCTTCACAGCTCACAATGAATCCAAGTAATTTGCCAGAAGTTGCCCCAAACACACATTTTGCTGGGTTCAAGCGCAACTTGAACTGGCGGAGTCGGTCGAATAATTTCTCTAGGGTTTTCACATGGTCTTCTCCATGTTTGGTTTTGGCGATCATGTCGTCGACATATACTTCAATTTCTTTGTGCATCAAAAGGGTGACCATGGCACGTTGGTAAGTTGCTCCAGCATTTTTCAGGCCAAAAGGCATGACCTTATAGTGAAAAGTCCCCCATGGAGTAATGAATGCCGTTTTTTCCTTGTCTTCTTCCTTCATTTTTATTTGGTTGTATCCTGAGAATCCATCCATGAAAGAGAAAAGCTTAAATCCAGCCGTACTATCCACAAGAACGTCCATATGAGGTAGCGAGAAATCATCTTTTGGACTTGCTTTGTTCAAATCGCGGTAGTCGACACAAACTCGGATTTGACCGTCTTTCTTCTTTACTGGTACAATGTTCGCTACCCAACTAGGGTATTGCGAGACTTCGAGGAAGCCTACTTCCAGGAGCTTCATCACTTCTTCTTCAATCTTTTTTGACAACTCTGGTTTAGTTCTCCTTAGCCGTTGCTTCTTGGGGGCTACATCAGGGTTGGTTGGCAAGCTATGCTCCACAATCATTGGATCGAGGCCTGGCATATCGGCATATGACCATGCAAATACATCTTGATATCACTTTAAGAGGGCAATTAAGCTTGCAGCTTCTTCTTTAGGAAGGTTCGCGCCGATCTTTATCTCCCTTGGATCTTCTGTGCTGCCTAAATTGACAATGACGGTGTCTTCAGTAGTAGGGGGCCTTGTTTCTTCGTGTCGCTCCCAATTCCGTTGAATTTCGTCGGAATCATCAAAATCGTCATCTGAGTTATCATAATGGTTACTTACGGTGTTGGTTTGGACCGTTCCCATACCCTCGCCGGCTGCTAGATTACTCCTGTATCATAGAGTAGATAGGCTAAGGGGACAAATAAGGTTAACAACATGCATGCTTCTTTCTTTTGAAAATGGGATGAATTGTTCTTTAAGATGAGGAAGCATGAGGAAACCCGGGCCTCAGATTTCTTCTTTCATTTTGCGGCCGGATATCATCAACGGGCTGGTTTAGTGTATCTCCTCATGCCCTCAAAATGTTTTCAACTTTATTTATTAGTAGACGGATTTTTGAGTGGTTTCAAAAAAGGTTCCCTGGATGGAACCGATGTTGAAAACAAAACAAGCCAGACTTTTAAAAAATATGTACAAAGCTCCCGCGTAGGGGAGTATGCAGAGGAAAATAAAAGGATTCTACTCGAGCGGGTCTGCACCCATTTTTCCTTCGTTGATAGCGCCCACGAAGAAGTCTTCATGATAGAGCCCCTTGTGCTCGTGGAAGAAATTCATCATCCATGCCTTCCCACCCATCGATGGACGATGTGGTGATGATCATAGAAACTTTGGGGGATTGAATAATTGACATAGTAGTCAAATTTACCACTTGGTTGGCCCAAAGTGTCCATGATTGCCTCTCCTCTACGTGCTTCCTTAACATGCTCAAGGAACATGGTACGGGTGCTGGGTACTACGAGGAGGCGATCCTCGCCAAAACACAGCCACGGGAAGCGAAACGTGAATACCCCAGCGTCCAAAAGATCTTGAACCTTGTCTCTCAGGATGGTGCAGTCATCTAGCGAGTGTCCTAATTCCCCCGAATGATAATCACATTGCTTGGATGGATCATAACCAATGAAGTACTCGAGAGTAGGATGACTCAATTCCTTGATGATTATCCCTTACTCTAGGAGGATGGGAAAAATGATGGACATCGATTTAGGAAAAGGCGAATACGGCTGCGTGCTTCTTGAGGACTGGGGTAGCCGAGCCCCTTGCCAGCTCGTGTCAATAAGGTCTTCTTCATTTACTTTGGCTACCAACTCCTCATTGTGACGAGAGAGGAATGTACGAGCAATTTGGGAAAATTTTCTGTCAAGTGGTGTACTGTCTCGTGTAGCTCATCAACTTGACGTTGAAGCTGGGTGAACGAGAAGTTATCGCCTGTTTCTTCTAATTCTTCCTCATCAATGGCACCTACGAAAAGGTCTCCAAACATGGTGGTCACGCCATTTAGCCCTTCTTCCTTCGTAAGTACGGGCTGAATTGTGTCTTCCTGGATTATGGGCGATTTCGCGCTTCCGGAGTTAAACCATTTTGAAGTATTCACTTCTTCTTCCTCATGCATCATCCTGGCTGGGCCTGGGAAAGTTTCCTCGAGACGGGGATATACAAGGCCGACTTTTTCTTTGCTTTTCTATCCAGGGAAAATCCTAAACCGATAGTATAAGGTCTCCTCAGGGCTTTAATAGGCTGACGGATGCCCTAGCCTCTCCTACCAAGCCCTTGTCCTGGAATGAAACCATGTCCAACCATGATTTTTCCTACCATGATTGCAGCACTTGATACCTCGAGGACGAGGGGCAAAGTCCCTCGAGTTTCGTGTATAGTAGACACGAGCTCGAATGATTGATAGCTGGCTTCGCTTTTGTCACTAGGTTCAACATAAGAGATGGCCGTCTCGTGGTAGATGCGGTGATCTTCTTCTCCTCGGACCGTGATCAATTTTCCTCCAACCACGAACTTCACACTTTGGTGGAGGCTTGAAGGTACTGCTCCTGCAATGTGGATCCATGGGCGTCCTAAGAGGAAATTGAACGCAGTGGGGATATCCATCACCTAGAACAAAATTTTGAATATAGTTGGGCCTATTTGAACGTCGAGTTCAATCTCTCCCCCTTGTTTCCTTCTTCGTTCCATCGAATGCTCGAACGGAAGTCTTGGGTACTGGATCCATGATCTCTCTATTTTAAGGCGACGAGTGTCGCTAGTGGACATATGTTAAGAGCAGATCCATTGTCAATCAGCACTCGAGCGACGTGAGATGCGTTGCACTTGACTGATATGTAGAGGCCCTTGGTGTGTCCTCTACCCTCCTCAGGAATTTCTTCATCAGAAAATGCCATTTGATCTTTTAAAAGGATAGTACTGACAAATTCCTCGAGTTTGTCATGCTCAATTGTTTCAGGGACATGTACCTCACTTAGTACTTTCATGAAGGATTTCTGGTGCTTGACAGATGTCTGAAGCAATTCCAGCAGAGAGATCTGTGCTGGTGATTTTCGTAATTGTTCCACCACATTATATTCGCTAGTCTTAACTACGGCCAAAAACTCCTTGGCTTCTTCGTCAGTGACGGGCTTAGCAGGCTGAGTGTTTGCTTGACAATAGGTTCGTCCAGATCTGGTGACTAAACCAACATCAAGGTCATAAGACCATGGTACTACGTTGTTGTATTCGTATTTGCAAGGCTGGGGAATCTCGATGACTATAGCTGTCTCTGCTGTTGATGCTTGAACAATGGCTCTCTTCCTTTCAAAGACGCTCTCAGGTGAGATGAAACCTTTCTTCTCCTTTTCCGCATTTAGCGCGGCAAATTCTTCCTCCCAGTTGATGAGGACTTGCGATATGGTAGAAACTATGTTGGCGTGGCCGGCATACACGATTATTCCGGCCTCTATCATTCTTAATACCCTTTCCACCATTATTGCAAGAGGTGGTATCCCATTGCTTGAATAATACCTAGCTTCTACCAGCCCTCGATAGATGTCAATAGTAGGTACTTTGGCATTTCTTATTTGACCGGCCTCTGAACTGAATATCGCATTTACCTTGTCGGCGTGATCAGGGAGCGGATTACTTTGGACATTTGGTTTTGTAGTTTGGAATGAGAATGCCTTAGTATCCAACAAGTTCTGGATCCGATGCTTAAGGGTGAAACACTCGTCAGTTGAGTGGCCTACTTCTCTCATGTGATAGTCACATTTTTTGGACGGGTCATAACTGGAGAAACTTTCAGCGTTGGGTCGCTTTGGCTCGGTTGAGAGGAGGTTCTTGTTTCGGAGGATTGCCAGAACTTGTGATGGAGATCCGGGAAGCGGAGTGAACTGTCTCCTATTGTTGTAGCGCTGAGGCGGTTGACGATTGGTGGTCTGTCGTTGTCCTGTGCTTGTCTGAACAGTCGGGAGGTGACAGGTGTTTGTAGTGTAGGTTGCATTAACATCGACCAGGGGTTCTTTGTCTTTTTTCATGTTGAGCCTTATGCTGATGGGTGTAGGCTCAGTGAACCAGCCATCCCTTAACCCTATCTCAATCTGTTCTCCTACCGGGATGAGTTGATTGAACGATTCAGCGATCGTAGTTACCATTCGATTGCAGTATTCATAGGGGAGGGTTTTGATGAACATTTTTCTTAGTTCGAAATCAGTTGGTTCAGGACTGATCTGGGCAGCTAGATTCCTCCATCTAATGGCATATTCTTTGAAAGATTCATGCTTTTTCTTTTCCGTGCGCTCTAGGTCCTCACGAGACGGGGTAATGTCCATTATAAACTTGTACTGCTTGAGAAATGCCTCACTTACTTCACTCCACGCTTCGAGGAGGTTTATATTTTTTGTAATGTACCATCTCAGGGCAGGGCCTATTAGACTTGACTGGAATAACTGAATCATCAATGGTGCATTATTAACGTATTGGGTCATTCGAACCAAGTACATTTGCAAATGAGCTCTTGGGCAAGTCGTGCCATCGTACTTTTCAAACTCAGGTATTTTGAATTTTTCTGGCATTTTGACTTTGGAATAAATGGAGAGATCTGTCAAAGTAGGATCTGGAGGCCTTGCGGTTGTTTCGAGTCTTTCCTCGAGCTTTTCGAGGCATTTGTCATGCTCGATTTTAGACAAGCTGCCTGGCTTAGCTTTCTCAATCACGGTTTGGTGTGGATCGTCCTCCAATTCATGCATGTTATCATCAGTATCTCTCCCTTGATCACCTCGAATAGATGATTGTGGTAACAGTACTTCGATTGAGGCCGGGGCAGGAGCCAGCTTGCCCTGAATGGAATCTATCTGCTTTGAGAGTTGCTGGAGCACATTGAAGACATGCTTCATTTCATTTTCCATGATTTCGATACGGTTTGGTACATTTTCTTCAGCCATTCTAGCTTTTGAATGCAGCTATGTCGTAATTACCTGTATTTGCGCAAAATGGAAAGAACATAAGCGAGGGAAACAAATGGAACATTGGCCCATGGCGAGGGTCGAGTCATTTTTATTTATTAACAGAGGAAATATACAATGCCGAAAGGGCTCCTTAAACAGGGCATAAAAGATAGAGCGATCCTAACTATTTATATTTAGACATATTCACATCAAAAAAACCAAACTGCCTATTCTCATATGTGATGGAAAGCTCCAGTTTTGTGAATCCGCTTGCTCTTTCGTGCTGGCTTTGATATGTGTTTCCTGCTTGTCTCCAAACTTTTTTCAAGAGATTCAATTTGTCCTCGGAGAGTAAGTTTATCAGCTACATCGGAGATTACTGGTTGCAATTCTTCGGAAATTATGTGGTTGAGGATGTAGAATGTGGATGTGTGATGAGCTTTTTCTTGCCCCTTCAATCTTCTGGGTACGACAATCTTTTCTGTGTGACATCTACTCCATGCATCTTGGATTATACGGATCTCCTTTGAGTAGTTATAACCGGTATGGGTGAAAAGGATTCGGAACAATCTTGGTTTGAGTGGCGGCGGGATTTCCTGGAGGACCCTGTACTGACGAGCCACCCTATGTGGATAATATGAGGTAGCTCCGGAGAGGCCCAGTAGTAGGATGGGGTCGTAATAATCAAGCGCAAAACATGCCTCTCCTGCAATGAACCATTTAGTTCGCCATAAGAATGTCTCGGGGACAGGGTTTTTTAATAAGTTAATCCATCGAGAATATTCTTCACTAGGAAAGTATTTTTCCAAGTTTTGAAATTTTTGAAGTGGATGTTTGAATTTGTTGATTTCAAATATTTGCATGAGGTGCCCAAATCCTTTGATATGAGAAAAGAACCACATTTGTAAAATTTCCGATGCGGCCCTCATGATTTTTTCTTTGTTTTCCTTAAAATGATTAAGGGATAAAAATGTTTCGGCTAAAACCATGTTCACGTATCCTGCTCCAAAAGTGACTTGATTTATCACCCCCGCCATTGAAGGATTTATGGCATTCTTCCTATAGGGGAAGATAATAAATCCAAAGAACGCTAAGAGGAAGATCTTGCTCTTTTGGTTCATTGATTGTTTTTCAAAACATTCAGTTAAAGATGATAGCGGAAAAGCATTGTTGTTGGCTTTAACTATTTCTCTTACCGAATGATTTTTTAAAAACCATGATAGACTAACCACAGGGTCAATGCTGGTCAGTGGCTTGGCAAGCTCTTTATCCAGGGGCATTCCTATGGCGAGATTGTATTCTTCTAAGGTCGGAGTCAGTTCAAATTTGCCGAACATGAAGGTGGATGCTTCAGGGCACTAGAAATGTGGTAGTGCTTGCATGACTCCAGAGTGGATATTGATTTGGAGCAACGGAAGGAGATGACCGATGATTGCTTTGACATGCTCCGGCCGAGCCGATCTAACCGATTCCACCATCGAGGAGCTCTTTCTTGGGAGTAGGAATGAACCGGATATCGATTCTTCCCATCACATATGAGAAATGGAGAGTTACATGACCGACCCTATGCCATGAGCCAATAAAAAGACTAAGTAAAATAAATTACTTTGCTTTTAAAGAAAATGGCAAGCACAAAGACATGCACATGAGATGTGTGGCTCGATTTCTAACTGAGAAGGCTTGTTGAAATTAAAAGGGTATCCGCCCGTCGCAGTCTCGCGTTAGTAGCATACCCTCCTAACCTCGGCTAGAGAAATTCGGGGAAAAGAAAGGCAACCTCTACATCGCAGTCTCGTGTTCGAGGTCGTATCTTTCTTGACACCATCCTAAATATCCTATGGCGGCCCAGGTCCGGCGGCCGGGTTGTGTGTGCCATGTGTAGTGTTAAAACAATAAAACATGCACAACAATTTATAATCACAAGATAATCTATTTTAAGAAAATCTATTTTAAAAAATTAAAATAAATAAAAATAAAAATAAAAATAAAAATAAAAATAAAAAAACCTAAGTCAATAAAGGAATTAAACAAGACAAAAAAGGCCTAAGTCCTCAAGGTCCCCAGCGGAGTCGCCAAGCTGTCGCGACCCCTTTTTTTTTTTTTCGGCGCCGAATCGTGGCGGGCGCCTTGCGGAGGCTAATGGCTCGGCTAAATTTATTAAGCCCGAACTCTCCCAAGTCCACCAATTCACGACTTTAATAGTCTAAGTTTTTAACCTGTAAGTTAATTTTTAAAACGGAGTCGCCACTAATCAATTTGGGGTGGGTTGATTAGAAACCCATGCGAAATATTGGGAGAAATATTCGCTCCTGCGCAACCAGAGAAATTAGGATCGAGGACTTGATTACACTAGTTAATCACTAATGCCCTTTCGGTACCTAATCTTGTTTAAACCCTGAGGTTTTTTGGATGTTTTAGGGATTTTCCATGCATTTTTTAGGAGGAAAAACATTTTTTGGTCTTTTTCTATTTTTTTGACATAAAAAGGACTTTTTGGATTTTTGGCATTTTTTGGAAAATAAAAGTCTTTTTGGCTTTTTTTTGGGTTTTTGGCATTTTTTGGAAAATATGAAATTTTTTTTTTTTATTTTTTTTTTTTTTTTCGGAAAATAAAATATTTTTTAGTATTTTTTGGAAAATAAAGTATTTTTTGATTTTTCTTGATTTTTCTGGAAAATAAAATATTTTTATATTTTTTAATATTTTCTGTTTTTTTTTTTTGGAAATTAAAATATTTTTTAATATTTTTCGAAAATAAATTATATTTTTTTTTTTTTCGGAAAATAAATTATTTATTTTTATTTATTTATTTAAAATATTATTAAAATTAAAATTAAAAAAGCGATCGCATGACGGGCCGCGTTGCGGGCCCGACTCGGATTTTTTTTTTTTTTTTTTTTTTTTTTTTTTTTTTTTTTTTTTTTTTTTTGAAACGGCGCCGTTTGGGGGGGGGGGGAACCGACGAAACCCTACCCGGTTCCCCGACCCAGTCCGACCCAACGACCCGGTTCCCATGGGGAAACCTGCCCGACCCGGATCCGGCTCGCGACCCGGTTCCTTCGGAACCCTACCCGACCCGGCCCGACTCGCGACCCGTCCTCCGGCCGCCCAAAATCGCGAACCCTACCTGAACCTCGAGACCCAAATCCGCCTCGCGACCGAAAAATCGCAAACCCTAGGGTTTGCGAATCCGCGGTGCGGAGGACGGGAACTGAGGCGTTGCGGCGGCGACGGTGACTATGGCGGCGACGACAACAACGAAGGCGACGATGATGGCGACGGCAGCTAGGTTCTTTACCTTTTCTCGAACAAGGGCGGCGACGGCGACGATGCTAGATCGAAGGCGGCCACGGCGGAGGCGAACGGCGGCAGCGGTGGATCCTGGACGGCCAGATCTGGCCAGATCCGACTCCGACTCGCGACCCTCTCTCTCCCTCGGGCTCGCCCTTCGAGCTCCCCGAAATCTCTCGGGAACCCCTCCGAGCTCACCGCGCCTTGGCCGGCCCTATGCTCGAGCTCCCCGAAGTCTCTCAAGGGACCTCGAGCTTCGGCTGGCCTCTCTCTCTCTCTCTCTCTCTCTATGGTTTCTCCTCTGTGGCGCCCCCTCTGCTGTCGTCGACGGTGGTCCCCCTCTATTTATAGGCGAGGGGGGTGGCCGGTCGGCGAGGGTCGACCCGCCGGTTAGACCGCCGTCCCATCCGCCATCTGCTCCTCCTCCGGTCACGTCCCGTCGATGCCAACTGCCCCTCTGCTCCACGTGCGTCACCGTCCACCGCCCATCCAACGTCACGCCCTCTGCGCATGTGCGACAGAGGCGGATGGAGGAAGGAGACGACCGAAGTGGGCTGGGCTGGGAGGCGGAGGAGAATGGGCCGTAAGGGCCCATGCGGAGGGGGAATGGGCTACTCTTTCTTTTTGTTTTATTTTCGCTTCTGTTTTTTTTTTGTTATTTGTTTATTTATTATTCGAAAAAGATAAAATAAAATAAAATAAAGTAAAATCTAATTAATTAAAAGGAAAATTTAGGCATCAACACGTATGGACCCACACTTTCAACTTCATCTCCTCCATGTCCCTCAAATGCGCCATCGAGCTCGGCATCCCCGACACCCTCCACCGCTGCGGCCATCCCATTACCCTCCCTGACCTTGCCACAGCGTTGTCTGTCCCGGCCTCCAAGGCAGCCTTCCTTGGCCGCCTCGTGGCCATCCTCGTGCACACCGGCTTCCTCTCCTGCCAGAAGCTCGCCCCTGGAAACAACCAAATATCTGAAGACATGGCCGACGAACTCGGGTTTGAGTATTCTCTCACTCCAGCTTCACGTGTCATCGTGAAGGGCCAACCATGGGACATGTCGCCGATCGCAATGGTCATGCTCAACTCATTGTTAGTGGAACCATTTCACTGCTTGAGCGAGTGGCTCAAGAGCGACAGCGAGGTTGGCCCATCGTCGTTGCGGACACCCTTCGACATGAAGCATGGGAAGGGCCTGTGGGAGTACGCGAGCCAGGACGAGAAGCTCAACCGGTGCCTCAACGAGGGGATGGCGAGTGATGGGCCGATGATGGCGAGGCTTATAATGGACAAGTGTGGTAGACGGCTGTTTGAGGGGCTGAGGACGGTGATCGACGTGGCGGGAGGCATCGGAGGGCTGGCGAGGGAGCTGGCAAAGGCTTTCCCGGAGATGGAGTGGACGGTACTCGACCTGGTGCACGTGGTGGCCGGCATGGACGGGACGAGGAATTTGACGTATGTAGGTGGTGACATGTTTAAGGCTATACCTCCGGCGGACGCCATTTTGCTCAAGGTCGGAGAGATTTTATTAGGTAGAAAATAAATAATTTAATAAATATATATATACACACACGGAGAAAATTATTCAATCAATTATTGCACCGATGCTAATTTAGTTTTATTTCAATTTTATCAATTTAATCCTAAACATTTATGTGAAATACTAATGTAATCCTTCCAATTGTCATAACTCATTGATGTGGTGGACCAATCATCACCGACTGTCCTACGTAACACACCATCAAGTCAATGATTTCCAGCGGAAATTCGAAACTCACTGATGTGGTAGTCCAGTCATCACCAATTGTCCTACATAACACACCATCACGTCAATGATTTCCAGCGGAAATTGGTCGGAAGGAATACGTTGAAATATCATGCAAAAGTTTAGGATTAAATTTGGCAAAATTGAAAAATATAAAACTGAATTGGTATTCGTATAATAGGTTTATGACTCGTTGGACAATATAAAGCTTATATAAATTATTGTGCTAAGTATTTTTTTTATTGGTGCTTGGATATGATTTCTTTCTGCCATAATTGCTTGTTTCTCGTATTTCAATTTTGAATAGTACAGTCAATAAAAGTGACATCCTGTCACTACTATGCTAATTAGAATTACTCGGTATGTATTTATGAATGATTAATTATGCAGTGGATATTACACGACTGGAGCGACGAAGAGAGCGTGAAAATATTGAAGCGGTGTAAGGAAGCGATCACGAGCACTGGCAAGATGGGAAAAGTGATGATAGTAGAGATAGTGATAGGAGATGAACTGGAGGAATTCCATACCACGAAGCTCTTTCGTGAAGCTGGTTTTAGTGACTATAAGATTACTCCTTTGGCGGGTTTTAGATCTCTCATTGAGGTTTATCCTTGATGATTGAGATTAATTGGAGTAACTGGTGCCGGTATATGAAGCTTGGTTTTTATTGGTGTGGTTGCATTGCAATTTTCCTTTCTTTTTTCTTCTTTTTTAGCGTGATTTAAGAGTCGTGTCTTTAGTTTGTTTGGTCTACCATTCAAGGAAACCTGACCTTGAATATCTATCTATCACTGGATTGTGCTTGAATATGGGTGTAAACTAAGTACGTTTCTAAATAAAAAAGATATACCGTGCATGATCTTTTAGTACGAGACGTTGATGTTTCTGAGTGATGTGCTTATAACATTACATTGAATCCTTTCAAGTTACGTAGGTTGTCTAAGTCAATTGCTCATAGAAGTTGTTCTATAATCGTCGATATGGACATCGGAAATGATTGGCTAACCTTACTGTTAGCTTGGAAAACAAACGGTGAACCCTCCACCACGCATTTTCTATGAGAGGGAGAAAGAACTCTGTTTTGCTTGGCAATTTCCACACACCTGTGCTGGAGAAAGAAAACTTTTGTGGCTATCCTTTGGCCGTAAGATCGTCATGCTACATGGGAAGTTAATTGGGTACATAAAGACACGACTCTTAAATCATGCTAAAAAATCAACTAAATCATGTGTGGAAATTGGGTGTAAGAGTCGTGTCTTTAGTTCGAAAATCATATTTTAAAGGTAAGTCTATATAATTGGGTTTATCGAACTCACTTAATTAAAAATACTTAGAAACGATCTATATAGATATATCTAGTGCACCCAAGTGTTAAGTCCTAGCCCAAACCGCTGCCATCTTGAATCGACCTTAATCCAATTGTCGTGAATGCTTGGCGATAGCCTTCGATGCCAAGCATAGGGAGCTATGTGAAAGAGAGAGAAAGAGAGAGAGAGAGCTGTGGTACCTTGATTTTGTTTTTTTGTCTCGTATCTAACTCCAATATGAGCCACTTAATGATTAAATCATAGGAAAAAATCTTTCATTGATACCCCTATGTTGTGACTGGATCTTGGCATGGTTCACATTCCCATGTTTTGTGAGTTCGCTAAAAAAGAAACTAAATCACGTGAGTTCGATAAACCCAATTATAGAAAGTTACTTTCCAAAATTAATAGTGTTACATATGGTTTTCGAACCAAAATCCCAAACCTTTCAATTTTAAACTTGCATCAATTTAGTTCTAAACCTTTTAATTTTGTCAATTTTACCTTAACATTTCAATGATTTACTAGTATAATTTGTCTGACGTGGATGCCGCCATCTTACGTGGTATGGACAATATTAACGTGATCATTTTTATAATTTTTTAATATTTTTTTGTCATCTTGGCCGGCGGAGTAAGGGCTTGCGATCCCTCACAAGCCACTAGTGAGAGTCACAACTCTTGCCTAGATCCTAATCGCCCACAAGCCTCAGATCTCAAGTTTTCCACACAAAAGAAAAAATTGCTTTCATTTTGAGTTATTATTTTGAAAGATCTAAGGCTTGCTTGCTGACAAAGCTTTCATTATAATTCTTCCCGCTTATTCATTGACAAATTTGAAGAGAATTTGCCTTTGCATATGCATCCAGTCTATATAATTGGGTTTATCAAACTCACTTAATTCAAAAAACTTAGAAACGATCTATATAGATATATTTAGTGCAACCAAGTGTTAAGTCCTAGTCCAAACCGCTGCCATCTCGAATCGACCTTAATCCAATTGTCGTGAATGCTTGGCGATAGCCTTCAATGCCAAGCACAGGGAGGTTGAGAGAGAGAAAGAGATGGGGTAGCTTGATTTTGTTTTTTTGTCTCGCATCTAACTCCAATATAAGCCACTTAATGATTAAAACATAGAAAAAAAAATCTTTTATTGATACCCCTGGGTTGCGATAGGATCTTGGCATGGTTTACATTCCCATGTTTTGTCCCTTTTATTAAAGAATTTATCCAAAAAAATTTTAACCTATTATACATTTTCATATTTTATCGATTGAGTCCATTCGACAAAAATCATTGAAGTGAATGCTAGTCATTCTACATGGTAAGACCAACTTAACATGGACAATTTTAAAAATATTTTAATTTTTTTCGTTTGTTTTATTTTTTTAATATTCCCTTTATTTTCTTTTCATGTCTTCTCTTTCTTTTCTTTTTCCCTTTTTCTCTTCTTTTCTTGATTTTTTTCTCTTTTTTCCTTTTTTCCTTTTTTCCCTCTGTTGGACACCACCTCACCTGGGCAAGCGAGGGCAATCCTCGCCCTCACCGGCCTCAATGCTCTCTACAAGCCACGATGACAAGCTCCAGCTTACTTGTAGCGACGAAGCCCTGTTCCAACACAACCTGGGCAAGCATGTCATGTAAAATGGTTAGCGTCCACATCAGTAATTTCCAACTGAAATTGGTCAAATTTACTTAATTGGCAAAGTACAAAAAGATTTAGAACTTAATCGGTAAAATTAAAAAGTTGATAACTAAATTGATAAAAGTATAATTGGTTTAGAACTTTTGGACAATTTCCCCCATTTGATTACATAAAGTCCACTTCAACTTCTGTGACGGCCCAAGCGGTGCGCGGGGAGGAGGGATGGTGGTGCGTCCGCACTTCGGTCCCCGGACGTCCTCTCTTATCCCACATCGCTTAGGGAGGAAGTCCTAAATTAGTTTATAAGGCTTGGGTCCCTCTAATATGTGTAACGCGTTTTAAAGCCGTGAGGATTCAGTATCCAAAGTGGACAATATTACACAGTGGGGCCCGAGTCCTTACAAATGGTATTAGAGCCGACTCCCGACTGCGTGTGGAGCCACGGTGAGGGCCCTACTAGGAGGGAGAGTATGACGGCCCAAGCGGTACGTCCGCGCCTCGATCCCCGGACGTGCGTCCCACATCACTTAGAGAGGGATGCCTTTTAAAGCCGATTTAGTATCCAAAGTAGACAATATTACACAGTGGAGCAATAACTATGATTAGTGGCTATCTCACGTCAATTAGCAATTATCTTGTTCAAAGACTTCCTAAATGATTGAAGCTATAAAATGAAGATATTCATCAAGAATTTAAAAAGATTGTTTAGTTGATCTATTAAGGCGATTGTCACATTGTTTAAAAGAACTTATAAGCCAGGCTTAGTCAAATAGACTGAGGTGCAACTTCTGAATTCTATATGACCTGCGCACCGCAGTAAGAGAACTTTGCGAGTTAGAAGTGAAAATAAAAAAAGGTTTATCTTATTCCTTATGCTCTCTAATGTGTTACAATTAAGGGGTGTTTGTATCCGGACAATGGGCACAGAAAACGAAGTAATCTAATAGCACAAGAACACTAAATATCCCGATCTGACAAGGAAATTACTTATCCTAAGATATAACGAAATTTTGATTGATATCCCTAAAATATAACATTGAGTTTGCAAATATTGTTTTTGAATACTGTTGACACTTGGAAAAAAAAAAAGTGCAAGAAGCAATAATAATTAAGTGCAAGCACTCCCGCTCAATGTGTAAGCCGGTCATTACACAAAATAGATATGGATGTAATCACATCAAATAAATTATCAAGTTGTTGATTGCCAATACCATCAAAAGTAGTACAAACTTTTAACTAACTTTGGTAGCACCAAATTTCCAATACCATGAAAAGTTGCACTAATTCTTGACTAACTTGGGCAGCATTGCATCAGATCCAATTATATCTTTGTGTATAAGGTGCAAGTCTATACTTCCAATCACGTGTAAGCATGAGCCTTACATGAAAAACGAAACATATACGTAATCTCGTCAGTACAATATGTGGGAGTGACAACATCTTTGAATTGAGTAAAGATTGAACTAATGGAAAGTGAAGAAATTGCCATAAGATCACATTGCTAGAGCACAGTCAAATGAGACAAACAATGTTGAGGATTGATATCAAGAAAGCAATATTAGTAGTAATTGAAAATGAGATTCGAGATATGTTTTAGGTATGCTATTGGTGTGCACTCGAGTGTAATTTCCTCAAGATTGCTTAGCTCTAATACCAAGTTAGAACCAAAATAAGAAAAGGGTTATTGTATTACTGAACAAATATAAAGTGTTACAATCAACACGTATTTGTACAGGTAAAAGATAACCTAAGTCTAGCTGTCCTAATCCAACATAGAAACTAGCTATATTACTGTCACGGATCAGAGATTTCAAGGCCCTCCAAACCAAGGAAATAGGCCAAGATAGCCCAGGATTGGGCCCAAAGAACCATGAAACCAAGAACCTTCTTGTATATAGGGTTTCCTAAGAGACTTTAGAATATTTCAAGGGTATAATAGGTGACGTATACTTGTAATTAATAGGTAAGTTGTAAGCATATAGATTGGATCTTCACCTTTAAATTCAAAGCGAATTAACGATTGTAAAAAGACATGGATTCATGTATAAATAAGAATACCTTCCCCTCATTTTGATCATCCTAGAACTATACAAGGTAAAGTATTCTTGAGAATTTCTTCCTCTAAACACTTTTTTCTCTCTCTGACATAAGGATATCACGAAATATCAAATAGTACTCCCAATGTCTAACAATTTCTCAGAAAATATTCTTCAACTTTGCACAACTTGAAGTTTCTCAAGTTGTAATTGAATTATTTTATCATACTACACAAAAATATCACGTAACATCAATTTTAAAGACCAATCAAACCTAAGTTAAAAATAAAGCTAAGTAAAGACAGGATCATATATACAATGTATTAATTGACGTGACAGATACTTATTACGTATTTGATATAAAATAGATCATTTAAACGCTCAGTTATAATGCCTCGTGTTATTGAATAAATAAATATTGTGGAAACCTATCTTTTCTCGTTAGCAATAACTCTTAATCCAATCTTTACTCCTCCTGACGACGATGGACTCGGCTAATAACGAAGAGATGAGCGAGAGAGAGAGCGAGATCTTCAGAGCCCACGTTCACGTATGGAGCCACACTTTTCAACTTCATCTCCTCCATGTCCCTCGAAAGCGCCATCGAGCTCAGCATCCTCGGCGCCCTCCACGGCCGCAGCCACCCCATGACCCTCCCTGAGCTTGCCACAGCATTGTCCGTCCTGGCCTCCAAGGCAGGCTTCTTCGGCCGCTTCTTGGCCGTCCTCGTGTACACCGGCTTCCTCTCCTGGCGAAAACTCGCCGCTGAAAAAAACCAAGTATCAGAGGACAAGGCCGAGGAACCAGGGCTTGAGTATTCTCTCACTCCAGCTGCGATTGCGAAGGGCCAATCCCTGAACTTGTCGCCAATCATACTGTTCACGCTTGATCTGATATTCATTGAACCATTTCACTACATGAGCGAATAGCTCAAGAGCGATAGCGAGAATGGCTCGTCGTCCTCATGGTATGAGATGTTTTATCTGTAAGAAAGTACGAAAAAGATTAGCTTAGATTATATTTTGTTGGTACTCCTATGTGATTTCTTTGTGCCATAATTGTCTGGAAATAGTCCACCTTTTGTTCTTCTTTAATTAATTTTCGAGTGATGGTACCCTTCGCAAATGCATGGTCATGATAGTACAACCAATCATATTTGAAATCCATATAGTAAAATACCTACTAAATCGTTGATGTATAAATTGATATGATAAATTGTAACTAGATCATTGATGTATAAATTGGTATGACAAATTGTAACTAAATCATATTCAACACTCTCTTAGAGTCTCTTGCGTCACTCTGTGAGTCAATTTTATAAATCACTTTTAATGATGCCTACCAATATTCTTATACATAGTTTCATTTCAATGTTGGAGGCCAGATAGAGGATTCCAAATGGTCAGTAGAATTTAATCTTCCTCCCAATTTATCACTACGGATGAAAAAACCAAAGAGGCCAAGGACAAGTTCAGACCGATGAAATTTTCCAAAAATGTGTACAATAAGATTTTCCAGAAACGTTAAGTGCTCCCGACACTTAAAAGAAAATCAATCCTCAGCTGTTGAAACAGAACTAAAATTCAAGATTCATTCGGAACCGGGCACAATCTAATGAGTCATAGCTGCTGCTTCACAGTTGAGCAAGAATTTGGTCTAAATACTTCCACAACACGCAAAGCACGAAGTAATATCTAAACGAACAAAACAGTAGCTTCAAGTATAACCTTAGCAGAGTATTCATACAAAAGGGATCCAGACATACCGGCTTGCCTTAACTGAAGTCAACACATTAAACAGCAAAAACAAATTTTGTAATTCATTTGTGCATTTGTCCGTGTCATCATGTAAACACTAAACAGAGCCCACAGAAGGGCGAGATGGAGACTTGGAGTCTCGAGCATCATTTTCTACACATCAATCTAAGATAGTACTAAACAATGTTTGTTATGAGGTGACACTGGGTCAGATGATTCAATCTAACTTCCTTTGATCGGGGTTGTATGGACAACTGAAGCTGTTTCTGGAGATAATTGAGCCAGGAGCATCAGGATGAAGCATGCATCTCCAGCTTCAGCAAAGTTCCAATTTTGATCCTCGACAAGAAATTCTCCCACGTCTCACATCTGTGACAAAATAACATCAGAGGCAAAAAATTTCAGCACAACAGCTATAGTTAAGTGAGAGACAAATGATGATAAGGCAAAGGATCTAACAATATGTGACTGAGGATGATGGTATGCAACACACTGGTTCGATTTTTCGAAACAAGTACAATTCTAGTCAAGTCTGTACATTACAAGATTTGCCGTTTCTCTACCGCAGGAGGAGGATATGAAACGACATGGAAGTGAGACATATGCTAACAATCTTAAGGGTTAGCTGCACTTAAATTCTAATAGACCGTTAGCTGAAACTGCTTCAGATTGAGCCTGCGAAAAATTTTCACAGAGCTAAGGTGCTCCCTGTTGCTTGGAAAAAGAAATCTGCAACTCATCATTGAGCTTCCCCAAGCTGATAAGAACAAGCCCATGAATAAAACTCCTGGGAGCTGTTATTTGTTCTTATCTTCCTTCATTGTCCTAATAAACCCAAGAATGACTCTCAAATGCCAACTCCAACCTCATAAAAATAGCTAAAATGCTCTATATGAGCCGTGGTGCTGAATTTATCAAAACTATCGATACAAGCCTTAAACAGTAGTTTGATGGGCATTGGAACATCAGAAAAAAAGAATGCAATTATTAGCTTCATTAGAACTTGGCAAAATTTATGGAACTCAGAGGAATGAGTGTCTAACAGAGCTAACATTTCAGTTCAGTCTTAGGAAGCCAAAAGGCTACTCAGTGCAGTTTTGCCTATCAATATCCAAGAAGAAAGATATTCAGGCTTTGCACAATAGGAAAGTGCAGACATATGATGATAGAAACAAATAGAAGCATGTGCAAAAGCAATTCAGACAGGATCAAAGGAAGACAAACAGACAATGACCACAAATATGTCCAATATGATCGTTCCAACCTGGTAAAGTTTAAAGAAAAAACAATGAAAGATAACGAAAGTGTGTGCTCTAAGGTCCTGATTAACAGATTTTCTATCTTAACAGGCCAACATAGTGAATAATTGTTCTGGGTCCACAGAACTATCCTAATCTAGATGTTCAAAGGCCAGGTTATCACCAAAATCAAGCTCCAATTATACAAGATGCGGTCATGGATTCTTGCACACCTTTGAAAAGATTCAAATGAAAGCCAAACCAATAGTGAAGTCAAATTAAATATAAATTCTCTACATTTTATTTGGTTTTATGCCACATATCACATCATCGATGATACTTTGCCAAATGAAACACGATGGTATCAAATTACGCCAACACCATGTGCCTACCCATAATTAAAATTCCTCTTCCGTCCTTCACAAGATTACACATAATAGAAGAACCTGAGTAAGCACCGTGTATGCACCTCCGCTGACCATGCATCTTCAAAGAGTAATAGCACATGGCACATCAAACAAAGAGATCATTTTTGCCAATAGACAATGGGAATTCCCAGTTTAGAATGAACAAAACAAGAAAAGAAGTCTTGGCTCAAAGACAGATTAAAGATTTGGAAGATTGTCATGCCAACTATCACATCTGGAAGGGCGAATATAGGAAAGATTATCTTTGTTCCTCTACCTAAGTCTCTACAACTAATGTGGTCCAACTCCGAACATTAAGAGATTGAGAAAGCACAACCGCTCAAACTTACTTTAAAAGTATGACAGGTCGACAAAACAATTAGACGTCACACCGTTCTACATTCGCTTCGCTGTCCTAGCTTCCTGTCTTAGAAAGGAACAAACAATAGGTAATTATTTTAAACATTCTTTCATCCATCCTAGATGTTTACCCAAAACCCCTTTCCAAGTAACCTGGCTCATCAAACAAACCAACCAACTGCAACATGCTTCACTATTCTCATGCTAACATACACATCTTGCCGCATCAAGATCATCAATTCGATGTGGAAACCATATCAAATGAACCCATCAAGTAAAATCCGAATCATCTCGCAGCCACGAGACAAGATTGACAAATGGATCGGACCCAGACTCAACCCGAATCTCAAAAAATGAAAACAGCCCACGAGAGTACAAAGCAAAACCAACACAAAACGGAGATGAAAAAAAAAATAGAACTTCATGTTGAGGGTCATTACCATCCGCTCGAACTCGGCCTACTCCCAAACGAGCTCGCCCGGTTCAGATCCGCCTCGCCGCCCCTCCTCACCGCGTCGTACCCACCCGATTTGGGCCGCCCATCCTCTCCGTACCGCCCGGGAGATCCGTAATACCCCTGCTGCCTCGGGACCGGCTCTCCTCCCCGAAAGCCGCCCTGCTTCTGGACGTCCGGTCCGGGCCTCTTCTCCCTCCCCGCGAACCCCGGCCTGAGGTGCGGCGGGACGAACTTGTCCGGCTTCGGCGACGTCACGGCGAACGAGGCCTCCCTGTCCCTCTCCAGCGCCGGGGCCGGAGAGGAGGGGAGCGGCGCCGCCGGGGGGCCGGCCCCGGTTCGACCGAGCGGGCGGAGGGAGATGGGGTCCGAGTCCGGCTCGGGCCGGTTCTGGACAGGGTGAGGAGGCGACGGGTCCGGCTGAGGAGGAGGAAGGGCGGCGGCGGCGACGGGTTTGGGCGCGGGGGCGGGGGCGGGCGCTGGCGCGGGTCGGGTCAGGACGAGCATGCGGCCATGGGTGAGGTGGGCCTTATAGGGGCTGCTGCTGGGGGCGAGGCCATTATGAGGGGATGTTGCAGAGGCATAGGAAGAAGAAGGGGAGGGCCTGGAAGACTGGTTCTTGGTGGGGGTGGCGGAGGAGGAGGAGGAGATCTTCTTCTCGTAGATGTCGTTGAAGTTGATGGAACTGAACTTGTTGCTTCTTGCCATCCACCACCAAAAAGCACTCGACAGAACACAAGTACAGAAAGAGAGAGAGAGACGGGGGGATCTGAAGGAGAGGAAAGAAGGAAGATGAAGAAGAAGACGACAGAAATTAGTAATGGAGCTCGGTGGTGGCCTTGTCTGTGGGCTGCGCTTAGATTGTATCGGGAGCTCAATGATTTCATTTTTAGATCGGCGTGGTGGGGGCCACTCCGGGCCCCACCCACGGAGCTCCAGCTGCTGCTGGCCAGCTCCCATTGGGCCAACAAATCAAACAGTTTCTTCTCCGAACGGGTTTCCTCGTTCCGGTCGTGTTTTTCATCTTCTTCTTCCTCCTCCTCCGATTTGCGAAAGCCAGTTTGAGAGCTCGGCCCGGTGATGGAACTCCAGGAGATCTCGAGGAAGGGCATAAACCGCGGCGGATCGAGAGAGCGCCGGCGAGGCCCGTCGTCTCGTTTACGCCACTTGTCGAGCAATCGATGCGGACGTACTTTGAGGGGGGAGAGGGGACCACGTTTTTCCACCTGGACACGCACTAGCTCGCTATGTCTCAAGCCTGTTTCATCATCATTACGTGGTTCGCTTTCCAATCCCACTACCGCTATTTTATAAATATATGCCTAGGATTGATCTGTGGCTTCCGTAGAGATCGACTGCAGGGGGCAAACTTCTTTTATTAGCATGTTGACTTTTTTTAACTTTCGAAATCGCTTTATGCTGCCGACCAAAAAGGAGAGAGAGAGAGAGAGAGAGAGAAATCGCTTTGGGCCTATATCCAGGTTATCAAGCCCAGAGGCTTGCCCTTTGTCGACTGGGCTCCAAATTCGTAACAAGCCTGATACGAGGCCACAAAATGAATCAAATCGACCTTGATATATGAGAGAGAGAGAGAGGGAGTCGCTTACTTCTAGCGAGAAGGATGAGGGGATGTGCGATGGGGAGCGGCGCCGACTTAGACAGAGGTGGTGTGGTTGCAGACTAATTGGCCTGACATAGAAAAAATTACCTAATTAGTCATAAATTTATTTGAAATTTAATATAAAAATTTATGACTAAATTGACAAAATTAGAAAATTTTGGAATATATTGGCATCCGTATAATAAATTTAGGATTGAATTAACAATTTTTAGGGCCAACATGGGAGAATTGCCTTTCATAAGATAGAATTTTTGGGTAGAGAAAGAAAATAGGCACTTTTTTGTTTTCTCGCATGCATATAATTCTATTTCTTGTAAACAAAACAGTTCTCAAGGTCTAAAAACCAAGATATGCAAAAAAAAGAAAGAAAGAAAGAAAGGTCTAGAAAACTTATTTTTTTCCTATAACAAATCGAAAAAAAAAAAAGATGACCTGACAAGACCACAAACCAATGACCAGACCAGAAAACAAAAAAAGCCCACAATAAAGTGCATACATCCTCGCAACCTGACCAAGTGGAAATGCACAAGGGAGATTCTTCTTGGCTTTAGGCTTTAGCTAAGTGGCCGAGGTGGTTGGCAGCGATAATGTTTCGAGCTCTACGCATGTTGATATGACCCTTGTCCGGTCCAAATACTACCTGTGTGAGTATGATTGATCCAAATCATTATTCGGTTGGTAGTTAACATTTGTATGTTCCGGCATCGTTGTCGAAAAATGTCGTATTACGAAGATCCACATAAATAAAAGAATAGCCAAAGAAGAATCATTATCATAAAGTCGGACTGCTACTTTTACATGATCATCATATTATTTTTATGCACCAATCGTATTCATGAATCATGCCTCTACGTTTATTAATCACCTATAAAAGGGAAAACATATTAATAATGCGGAAGTGGTACCAAGATCCAAATCTGGGAGGGAAAATTACTATGTAAAGAAGTTGTAGAGGCGAGAGATCGCTCCGAGACAAGTACGAGTATTTGGAGAAGACAATGGAGAACCAAGCCGACCAAGAGAACTCCTCCTAGCCAAAGAAGAGCGAGAAGAGCTACGGGAAGCGGACTGTGGACAAGGACGTAGAAGGGCGAAGATCGGAAGAGCAAAAAGAATGGCGAAGAAGAGAATGACTCCAGAAGAGATCGCGAGTGGAAAAGGAGACAATGATCAGAGCAAAAAATTTAGATATGGCGAAGAAGGAGACAATGAACGAAAAGGAAACAAAAAAGGAAAAAAAATCAATTATTTTTATAATTTCTCATAACAATGTCATTTGAATGGATTAGTATACATAAGATTGCCAGCCTGCGATGTAGAACGATTGGTGCCAATTGGACTTTCTCGGCCTAAATTGGTTATAGATAGATTACATTGAAAAATCGTCAAAAAATTTTAGACTATATCGGCTAATTCGAAAAATTTATTATTGAATCAGCATTCATAAAATAGATTTAAAATTTTTTTAGGTAATTTCTCCAATTTTTAACTATCATCTCAAAGCTTAATGCTATTCATTTTATCTAAAAAGTTAAATTCTTTATACTGATGGAGCTTTCGAGACTTTTTGAACACTTTACTAATTCTTATCAGATACAGCAATCCCTTGTTGCTTATAGCAAATAATTATTGGAGATACACAAGCTTTTACACTCGAGATGACCCCAAGAGAATGTGCAAGTGTGGGAATTTCAATCTAAATGTGGAGTGAAAAGGACAAACATCCAATATACCAGATAATGTAAGATATTATCTAAAAGTTTAGTTCTTAGACAATGGTGCTGATAATAACGTTGTCAAAGGATAACACTCAAATTGTTTAAGATGAGTCCTACTTACTTAGGGCGCGTTTGGCAACGATCTACGTTAGGGGAACCGATTCGACTAGAAATGATTATTTTGATTACGTTAGGGAACCGATTCTCGAGTAAAAATACGCGTTTGGTAAGCGTACAAAATTTTTGATTCTGGAATAGAATCGCGTTTGATACCGTGCTAATTGATTCTGTTCCAAATTAATTTCTTTTGATTTTTAAATAATTTTTAAATAATTTTTTTACTTTTTTTCCTTTTTTTTTTTTTTCTTTTCTTTTTCCCCTTTTCTCCTATTACTCTTCTTCTTCATCGGGTCGGTCGCCGGACCGGCGCAGCGGAGCAGACGAGGCCGGCGACGCTCACCGGAGCGTCGCAGGCCCTCGGCGAGGTCGGCCCTCGTCGGCCGAGCCTCGCCGGTGGCCGGGCCGGCCTCGCCGGGCCGGGCGAGCCCGAGCCGGCCACCGGCGGGCCGGGCGAGCCTCGTCGGTGGCCGGGCGAGCCTCGCCCAGCTGGCCGGGCGAGGCGGGCGAGCCTCGCCCTGCCGGGCGGCGAGGCTCGCCCGGCCACCGGCGAGGCTCGCCCGGCCCGCCGTGGGCGGGCTTGCCTCCGACGAGCTCGCCGGTGGGCGGGCTTGCCTCCGGGAGCTCGCCGGACCTCGCCCGGCCGGCGAGCCTCGGCGGCGCTCGCCGGACCGGCGACCGGCGGCGGACGGCGGCGGCGGGCGGTGGCGGACGGCGGGCGGGACGGCGCAGGTGGTGGTGGACGACAATCGTGGGATGACGGAAGGGAAAAATGAAAGTTTCACTTGTTTTGATTCTTTTCGATTCTCGGACGAAGAATCATATTTTTTTATTCTCAATTCTCTTCCCACGTGTTCAGGGAACAATTTTGTTCCCAGGGAACAAAAATTTTACCAAACGCGATTCTCGTCCCAAACCGATTCAGGAACAAAAATCGGAATCGATGCTTTTTGACGCGTTACCAAACAGCACCTTATACACGGGGGGACTGGAAAAGGAGCAAGTCCTACTTCCCCAGATTTCTTCGAGAGTCGGCAAGGGCACAAATCATACCGTCCAACTCAAAGACAAGGCATCATCATCACACATAAATAAATAAATGAATGTGTAGCAACCTCCGTTGGTAAAATCATGTAAGAAACGAAGTACATAGATAGAAATAAAAACAATGCCGATAAACCCAAACTAACTTACCGAAGCAGTTTCTAAAATGAGATATGAATAGACTGATGTTGGATGTTGGATGCCGGATGCATAAATTACAAGTCACTTCCTTTCACTCTATGCCATAGTTCTGGACATTATTTGGTGAATGAACTTGACAAATCATTTCTCATGTTTCTAAAATTTATTCGTTAGTTAAATTCATATGTATTGTAGATTGTTATTCTCCTTTTTTTCTTCCAGCATATATCTGATCATTGGCATCAGTATCTGCAGAGTAGCTAGTGCGTTCCCTTCATGCCATGTTTGCTCCAGCGAGGCAGCCAAACAGGGAATGTGCAAACGCTCCTTGTCCGTCGACAACACAATTTAAAACAAAAGAAATCAAATTGGCGGATGTTGGGTTGCGATCGGACCCGACCCCATTCATTCTTAGCAGGAGATTACTTCATATGATCAATTTCTATGAAGTTGACTACGGAGTGAAGAGAGAAAAGCTAGAGAAAAGGGTGAAAGATGAAGTTTATTATTGTATTAGCATTCATATAATAGATTTAAAAAAATTTAGGTAATTACTCCAATTTTTAACTATCATCTCAAAGTTGAATGCATAGTCATTTTATCTAAAAAGTTAAATTCTTTATACTGATGGAGCTTTCGAGACTCTTTGAACTCTTTACTAATTCTTATCAAATGCGACAATCCCTTGTTGCTTATAGCGGATAATTATTGGAGACATACATGAATTTCAATCTAAATGTGGAGCAAAAAGGATAATAACGTAATGTAAGATATTATCTAATAGTTTAGTCCTTAGACAATCATGCTGATAATAACGTTTTTTTTTTTTTTTTTTTTTTGGTGACCGAGGATCCGTCGGTCCACCCTTGTCGGCTTACGCCGATTTGGGAGTCCACGGGCCTCCGAGAGGCCCTCGCAACTATACCTCGGAAGAGGCGGCCCAAGAACTCACCGTCGAGGCCTCCCGCTTGAATCGCTACCAGTGCAGGGTTTCAAACCCTCAACCTCCATCGAATGGAGGAGAACTCTCAACCAACTGCACTGCCCATAGGTGGATGTGCTGATAATAACGTTGTTAAAGGATAACACTCAAATTGATTAAGACGAGTCCTACTTACTTATCCCCCAAGGGGGCCTGAAAAAGGAGCAAGTCCCACTTCCGCAGATTTCTTCGAGAGTCGGCAAGGGTACAAATCATACGGTCCAACTCAAAGACAAGGCATCATCATCACACATGAATAAATTAATGAATGGGTAGCAACCTCCGTTGGCAAAATCATGCAAGAAACGAAGTACATAGATAGAAATAAAAAAACAATGCCGATAAACTCAAACTAACTTAAGATGCGTTTGGTAACCATTTTACATCAGGGAACAATTTTTTTATCATAAATGGTTTTTTCTGATTCTATTCCCAAAAATAATTTCTGAGCAAAATAACGCGCTTGGTAAGTATCCAAAATTTATATTCTTTGGATAGAAATGCATTTAGTAAATTTTTAAATTTTTGTTTCTTTTAATTTTTAATACTTTTATTATATTTTTCTTCTTTTTTTTTCTCCATTTTTTTTTCTTTTTCTTTTTCTCTTCTTCCTTCTTCTTCTTTACGGTGGTCGGCGACCTATTAGGCAAGGTCTAGCAAGCTCACCGGGGGCTCGCGGATCTAGGCAAGGCCGAGCATTGCCATGGCTGGGCAATGCTCGGCCTCACCTTGGTTGGGCTGGGCTAGGCTAGGCGAGGTCAACCTCGCCGAGCCACCTCCAGGTCGGCGTCAACCTCACCCAGATTCGACGAGCTTGGCCTCACCGTGGCTCGACGTCGCCGGGAGTCGGCAACGCTCCGGCGAGGTCGCCGGCCATAGTCGAGGTTGGTGACCGACCAAAGGGAAGAAGAAGAAAGAAAAAGAGAAGAAGAGAAAAAAGAAAAAGAAAAAAATAAAACCGATTCTAGGGATTATTTCCGGGAACAACAAGCTATTTTTTTCTACTTCAGATTTTGTTCCAAATCTATTCCCAAGAACAAAAAAGTAGATTTTTGTTTCCAAGAATAAAAATTTTACTAAATGGGTTTCTGTTCTTTTTTTTGTTCTAGGGAACAAAAGATCATATTAGACACTATTTGGAGTAAAAACAAACAGGCCATTACCGAACCAGTTCTAAAATGAGATGTGAATAGATTGATGTTGGATGTCGGATGCATAAATTACAAGTCACTTCCTTTCACTCTATGCCATAGTTCTGGACATTATTTGGTGAATGAACCTGACAAATCATTTCTCATGTTTCTAAAATTTATTCGTTAGTTACATTCTTATGTATTGCATATTGTTATTCTCCTTTTTTTCTTCCAGCATATATCTGATCATTGGCATCAGTATCTGCAGAGTAGCTAGTGCGTCCCCTTCATGCCCTGTTTGCTCCAGCGAGGCAGCCAACCAGGGAATGTGCAACTGCAAACGCCCCTTGTGTCCACAACACAATTTTAAAACAAAAGAAATCAAATTGGCGGATGTTGGGTTGCGATCGGACCCGACCCCATTCATTCTTAGCAGGAGATTACTTCATATGATCAATTTCTATGAAGTTGTCTACGGAGTGAAGAGAGAAAAGCTAAGAGAAAAGGATGAAAGGATGAAGTGATGTTGGAATCAAATTCGAGATGATAGTCTTAGATCGACATTCATTCTGAAATTTAAATTATTTTGTATCTTTTTCATTCTATTCATCGAGTTTTTTTTTAGTCAATCTCACTCAACTCTTACTCTAAATTTTAGACTTTTGCCTTATTTTTTGAAAAATGTGAGAGTCGAAACCCATATTTAAAATTAAATTATCTCCACCACAACCCCTCTTGATGAGGTTGGGAATCAAACCCCACCTTCCACCCACCTCCCCCTTTCCATGTGAAAATGGTGGTTATTGAGACAAACCTAATGATTTATTGAGTTGAATGTTTACTAATTGAATATTTCATAACCTAATATGATCCATGAAGAATGGTAATTTGTTCATGGATGTTTGACATATAAAGAACTAAAAGTATATAAAATCATAGTCCACATGAAAAGTTGAACATAACTAAAGGGATATCCGGAATCTTTCTTTAGAGAAAATTTAGGATGTGCCATAATATTAATTACCAAAGTGCATTAGAATCTTCATTTGTATCATGTTGACATACTCAATGCCAATATGTGTCCACCCCACCTCCTTCACAATGCACAAATCGCATCCTAAATCCAAATAAAGAACCCAGATTTCCCCTCTCCCCTCCCCCGCACGCTGTCCCTCCCGTTGCAGACACTTTAGAAAAGCCTCCATCCACTTTTGCCAAATTTCACCACGTTTCAATTTAATTTAAACTATTTCACATTGATACCAATTTAGTCAATTTGGACAATTTAGACCAAAAATTACTAATGTGAATATTGGCAATCCTACATGTAGTATGATTGACACCGATATAGATATTTAAAAAAAAAAATTAATAATTTTTATTTCTTTTTTTTCCTTTCATTTTCTTGCCTTTCTCTTTTTGCTAGCCGGCCATCGACCACAAACCATGGCAAACAAGGGTCAATCTCGCCAAGCGATGCCTAGGCGAGGGCGAGTGCTGGTGAGGCCCCCCTCCCCTCATGCCAAATATGGTGAGGGGACCTTGCCCAGCCCTTGTCGGCCGTCAACGAAAAGAGAATGAAAAGGAAAAAAAGAAAGAAAAGGGAAAAAATATTAAAATTATCAAATAATGTCATTGTCAACACAAATGTGCCATATAAGACGATCGGTGTCACATTGATAATTTCCTACCTAAATTGAATAGATGGATTGAATTGACAACAAAGTGAAAAGATCTATGATTAAATTCGTATAACTAAAATGTTTATAATTAAATTAGTAGCAATGAGACAAATTAAAGCTTGGCACTCACTGACGAGTTCAAGGGCAGCTCGATCCTTAACTCGGTACATCAGAAAGAGAGAGAGAGCCCAATTTTTTTTTGTTAGGGAGAGGGGGACCACTGTGGAGGTCGCAATCTCCTAAGCTGCGTGGTTAGAGGCTGCAAAGATGGCAATTGCAAGAGTCAGGATTGGGTAGGGTAGGAAGAGGAGAAAGAAAAAGGGGGAATGGAAGAAAAACTAGGCTTTGTGTAGGACTATTTCGGGTGTGATCAAACTCAAATAAGATATAACCTCGCGCCATAACTTCACAATTAGAAAGGATCCCCGTAGTACAAGGATCCTCGTCCCAAGATTTGGATGCTTCAAACGTGCGGGCACGCCGGGCAGTGCAGCACCGACGAAAGAGGTGTTGACACCACTTTCATATCGCCGGCGCTGCCTCACCTGGGGCTACTCTTGCACCCAATCCCCTTCGTTTCAAATGGCCACCACCACGTCTGCTGGCTAAGTATCCAGCCTTGGAAAGTTTCACGATTTTCACATCAGAAATCCAAGGACGCGATTGGCCGAGAGAGGTTAGGTCAACCTTACAGTCTGCGAATGGAAAGCATTCTAATTTTCTCACATGGGAAAGGATCCTCTCCTTGCTACTCCCAACCAAGGTTTGTCATTACTTAAAAGTTCAAAATGATTTAGAACTGGTGGTTGTCCAGTCTCTGTAAATGGTGGTTGGAACGTGCTTATATTCCCTAGAAATAAATATGCATTACATGCATGTTTACTGGTTCATCTGGTAACTAACTGAACTTATTAAATGAATGACGTTCATTCATGTTAAGTTCAAATTGCACCTATATCATTTAATAAGTTCCAGTTAGTCCTTGCCTCCAGAAAATATATAATCTAATGTTTTGAAAAAAGAAAGTTTCTCCTATCGAATTTGAAGCGCCATGGTATTATTACTTAATATTCTATTTTGTATTGGGAGTTCAATAAGTCCAAATTGAAAACGAAGTGGTGCATATAGCATGGTATCGAACTCAAACATGAAGGTTTTGAAGTCATAGAAAAGTCCATTTCCTTATTTAGGTACTCTACAATTGAATTTGTAATAATGATTTTTGAGTTTTAAGATCCTCATTCAAGATAGTAGAACTCCCATTTCAAGCTTAACTTTGACCAGAATTTTAACAGAGTTCTATTGACAAATGTCCCGCGTGCACTTATTAAGCAATAATATAATTCTCAAGCTCATCAATTAGGTAAAACATGAGGACAATCAATATATTGAAAATCGTAAAATTTATGTGATTAATTGCTTAACAAGTATTTTGGGACACCATGTAATGAAATCTCCTAATAACAAACACCTAGGGCTGCTTTTCAATGATAAAAGTAGTCATGGTGCTGGCATTATGTAATAAACATGATTGTATCTACTCCTTCCAGTTCCTGTCTGTCTATACATGATTTTGTCTTGATCCGGGCATCGAGGTTAGAAGCCAGCTCATGCCAACGATGTCACACCCCCACATCCACCCATTTATATTCCCCTCCCGCAGGCATCACTCTCATCATTCCACTCCCAGGAACACTCAACACCACACCAATGGCTTCATCATCATCTTCTTCTCCTGCTCTCTCTCTCATTCTCATTGCCTGCATCTTCTCCCTCACTCTCTCCCCACCTCAAGCCCTAGCCCAGTCCCCATCGGCCCCAGCACCGTCCCCTTCGGGCCCCGCGAATCTGACAGGGATCCTCGACAAGAACGGGCAGTACACGGTCTTCATCCGGCTGCTCACCGCCACACAGGTTGCCAATCAGATCGAGAACCAGCTCAACACCTCCACCGAGGGCCTCACCGTCTTCGCCCCCACCGACAATGCCTTCAACAACCTCAAGGCCGGCACCATCAACGGCCTCAGCAATGAGCAACAGGTCTAGACCCTGAATCTTCCATTTCCATTGTCGTTAGATTAATGCTAAACGTAAGCTTGAGTGAGGCTAGATTGATTTACAAAATTGATTTGCCGAGTGATGTATTATAAGTGGGCCACATTCAACACTCACTAATAGTCTACCACAACAATGATATAAATCAAACTCAGTCTGACTTATACTTTGACTATCAATTATCATATTGCCTAGTAAATCGATTTGACAAGAAAAGTGCATCATCGTTCATGTCTAGCAATTATTGCTCGATTCGCATTCTAAATTGCCTCTATCCATGATTAATCACAACAGGTCCAACTCGTTCTCAACCACGTCGCCCCGAAGTACTACAACCTCCAGTCTTTCCAGAGCGTCAGCAACCCGGTAAGAACGCAGGGCAACTTTGCCGGCCTCAACTTCAGCAGCCAGGGCAACCAGGTCAATGTCTCCACCGGCATGGTCCAGACACCGATTAACAACGCCCTGTACCAGCAGTCCCCGCTGGCCGTGTACCAGGTGGACAAGGTCTTGCTTCCACCGGAGCTGTTCGAGGCTCCAGCCCCAGCATCATCCACTTCCGCTGCACCGAAGAGCTCCTCCAGCAGCAACTCGACGACATCCACGAAGGCGCCGTCTGCGGAGAACAGCAATTCGGGCGCGAGTGGGAGGAGCAACATGTGGCTAGGGTTTGTTGTTGGGGTTGGGATGATGTGCATGGGATTTCCGTCGTGAGAGGTGAAGATGAAGTGAGTTCTTGCATATAAAGCATGTCTTGGCACATCTTGTGTTTCTTTCTTCTTTTGTTACATCTGAGCTTCATTGAATTTCCATTGCTATTTGTTTGAACTTTGGAGAACCTTATTCAATTATACTCCATGGATCTCTCTCTCTCTCTCTCTCTCTCTCTCTCTCTCTCTCTCTCTCTTTGACTGGTTGTAAGGTGTCAGACTGGAGTGGGAACCAAAAATTTGGGCAGTTAGATCAAATAGTACAGAAATGAATTGATTAATGGTGGCAACTTGCGAAATCGGATATCGCATATCCACAGCACATGAAATTGCAGCTGGAACTCGAATTTTATATGAGTGACGACGCCATCAGTTTAATTTCCTGCCATGCACATTAGTTTTTACGTAGCACGTGAATTAGGTATGCTTGTGATAGTATTCTCAAATATTAAATCATGTTACTATCCAATAGTTTAAATTATTAAAGAGAGAGGGAATGGAGATAAACAACGGAGGTGGTGTGACAATGGAGCCATGGTATAACCTGATTGAGTGAAAGTGGTGGTTTGTGTGTTAGTCTAAGCCAATAAAATCAATTTGGACATATGAGACCTGCCTGATAAAGTAAAATAACAGTCGAGAGACGAAAACATGCCAATATAAGATGCTCATCTTTCAAATCACATAATCTTAATAAAGTCTATGTGATAAAAAATATTTGGATTTTCTTTTCCGTACTAGTATATTTTGAAAAGCGTAAGTAAGTCTCAAAACTATTAATGATAAAAAAAATGACCCTAACTCTTTTCTATACATAGTCAATTGCTGCGTTTGTTTTTATTTCTTTTTTTCTGTTTTAAACACTTTTTCTGTTTTTGTTCCTAGGAATAAAAGAAGGCAAACGCGTTTGGGTGCGTTTTGTTCTTTTTTTGTTTTTGTTAAACAAATGTGGAACAGAAATAAGAAACAAAAAAATTTTGTTTCTTATTTCGAAACACATTTGAAGAACAAAAAAAGAAACAAAAATTTTCTTTTCTACTTTTTGCTCAACCCTTCGAACAGCGCCTCTCCTCCTGCATCTTCTCTACCGTCGTCTTCTCAGGCGCCTCCCACTCTCCGGCGCCGACGACCACCTCGTCTCGAGACCATCCGGCTTCTCCACCGTCGTCCTCTCCGGCGCTCGGGCGGTGGCAAGCAAGGCCGAGCCTCGCCGCCGCCGGGCGAGCTCGAGCTCGCCCCTGACCAAGGCGAGGCCGAGCCTCGCGCTGGCCGGGCGAGCTCGATCTCGCCAGATCCGGCGAGGCCGAGCTCGCCCGGCCGGCGAGGCTCGGCCTCGTCGGCCACCACCGCCAGTCGGCGTCGCAGCGGTGGCCGGCGACGCCGAGCCTCGCCGGCCGGCCGGGCGGCTCGGCCTCGCGAGATCCGGGCGAGCTCGAGCTCGCCCAACCCAAGGCGAGGCCGAGCCTCGCCGGCTATGGCGAGGCTCGGCCTCGCTGGGGGGCGGCGAGCTCTCGCCGTGGTCGGGCGAGGCCGCCGGCCCTCATCGGTCTGGCCGCCATGGCCCGAGGCCGGCGACCGGCCAAAAGAAGAAAAAAAAAAAAAAGGAAAAAGAAAAGAAAAAAAGGAAAAATAAATGAGAAAATAAGAAAGAAAATAGAAAAAATAAAATAAAAATATTAAAAAATTAAAAGAAATAAAAAAATTATACAAATTTAGCAAACGTGTTTCGTTCATTTTTATTCCCTAGGAACAAGTTTACTAAACGCGTTTTTATTCAAAAATTGTTCCCTCGGAAGTAAACACTTTTTCTATTTCATTTCTAGAAACAATTTTTAAACGAGAATCATTACCAATT
This sequence comes from Eucalyptus marginata, assembly GCA_014182565.1. Lineage (NCBI taxonomy): Eukaryota > Viridiplantae > Streptophyta > Magnoliopsida > Myrtales > Myrtaceae > Eucalyptus > Eucalyptus marginata. The sequence continues at coordinate 28,071,411 of CM024585.1, read as the reverse complement.
CGCACCCTTTGCAGTAACTTACCAATGCTTTTATAAAATTATCAATTGTCTTTGACAAAAGCAACTTTTGTACTAACTTACTGACTTTTATCTCCGTACCTTACCAAACTTCAAATTTATCAACTCTCATAGGGAACTACCAACATATAATAGTGATTTACCAACTTTTATTAGATCAAATTAGAGATAATTACACAAATGATCTTTGAACTTTGGCCCGATGTGTAATGTGATCCTTGAATTTTCAATTAATTAAATATGGTCCATGAACTTTCGCTGCATGTTCAAATTAATCCTTAAACTTGAATTAATGGAATAACAACATTGAACTTTTTTTATATACTTCAAGAACTAAGTTGAACATATGCCAAAAGTTCAAGGATTAAGTTGCACATTGGGTTAAAGTTCATGAACTATATTGAACAGATTAAAATTTTAGGGACCACATTGTACATTGGCCCAAAATTTAGAAATCATTTGTATTATTTTTCCATAAATTACTATATAATTTTGTTATGCCAACTCTCATTTAAATTTCGACCAAAAAACATATTCTCATTTAAATTAGTTACCAATTAATTCTTTGAAATTTATCAGCTACTCTATCAAGTTGCTAATCTTTATTTGCCCTGGGTGGTAACCACACATATTTTTACCCACTCCTTTTAGAAATTACCAACTTAATTTAGTGTGACTATCAACTTTCTTCCATTAAATTCACGTGGAGATATCCTGTAAGTTATTATTTACGACACACGTAACAAAATTTCGTGTGAATTTACGTTGCCAATCAATTTTCATAAACCTATTTTTCCACAAACCAAACGAACCGTAATAAGTGTTATGAAAGTCCTTAATTTTCTTCAAAGAAGAATCACTGGATGAAACGGGGGGATTATTTTGGACAGGCCCATTAAGGAAGCTGGTATTGGGCCCGAATTTGCCTCTCCCGGGAGCCCAAGACCGCTTCCCTGGCTTTTCCGTCACGGCAGAGAAAGGAAGCCATTAAACCCTTAAAAGTTAAAACCTCTCTCTCTCCCTCTCTTCTCCTCGCTCGGTAGGTTCCGGCCGGTTCAGTTCAGCGTCGACTGCGACCCTGTCTCCGTCTCGCTTCTCTGCCGCCTCCCATTTCTCCGGTTCCTCCGACCGGTCGGCGAGTTCTCTCGGGTATGCATGCCGTACCGAACTGGGTATCGGGGATCTGCTTTCGTTTCTCTCGTTGTGGACCAGTTTTTTTCTTTTTTTTGTTTGTTTCTCCATTTGGGTTCGTTCGCATCGCCTGTGCGGTCCAATTCGGAGTCAACTGATGTTTCCCGGTTGGAGGTAGAGGCTAGAGCCGTTGTGGTGCGTGATAATGAGGCGTGTGAGCTGGCGGGGGTCGGGAATCGCGTGTGGGCTCTGCATGGGTGCCTTTTTAGTGGTTCATTGCCTGAGGATTGTGATAACCGGAAGTGTGTGTGCTTGCGGTGAGCTTGTTTTCTGGAGCTTAGAATTACTTGAAGAAACTTTCGAGCTCCGCATTTTTCGTCCTGGCTGGTTCTGCAAGGGCAAAAGAAATGTTGAGGGATTTTTCTGGACGCCTGTTATGATATTTCGGCTTGATTGAATTGGAAGATTCTCTCTTTTTCTTATTGCGGGTTGAGCTCGAAGACAAGTGCCCGGAAAAATGTTTTTATGTTTTTCGTTATGCTTTGTTTGAACCATCTGTTCCTACCACCAAGGATGAGCGGATTTCATAATTGCGGGGGGAAGCACTTTTGGTTTTGGTCAAAAGAGAGAAATGCTATTTTCTTCTGTCCTACTGGACATACGATGAAGAGTCTAAGATAGCTGAGATGGAATTTTCTTAACTTTCTTGCTGTCTCGGTTGGGATATCCTCTGCTGCTCTTATGCTGTTATGCTTTTTACAGAATATTGGTCAATCGATTAGCATTTTGTATTGGGGAAGGGATATAAAAGTGGAATCTCACTTTTCTCTACTTTTTCACTTGGTAGTCAGTCTTCTCATTCAGTTCATTAGCTCATACGATGCATGTTCTTAAGTCCTATAGTTATTTACATATTTACTCATATTTTATGTTGTCATTGAGGTTTTAATTTGAGTCATGCTGCACTTCATCATTTTTGCACTTGGTGTAGGAAATGGATTTTAGAAATGTCAAAGTTCCAAAAGTGCCAGGAGGAGGGGCTGCTTCTGCTTTGCTCAAACTGGGAGTCATAGGTGGCATAGGCCTCTATGCAGCCGCAAACAGTCTCTACAACGTTGAGGGAGGTCATCGAGCCATTGTATTCAATCGGCTAGTCGGTGTAAAGGACAAGGTTATCTTTCCCCTTGAGGTTTAAAATTCTTATTAGAAGATTCGAAGCAATTGAAATATACTTTGCTTGATTACAATCACCAATCCTATGATTTTTGTGGTAATTCCCATTTGACTTGCATAAGAGCTCAGCTAAAGTGTTGTTTAGTCACAATTTATATGATTTTATCACCTTGTATATCATTTTTTTTATACACCTATGGTTGTTTGAAATAAGCAGATAGAAATTTCTTGCCTTGTTTAGTATCTGATCTCATCTTTCTTCTTCACATGCCTTCTTGTAATGTTTTGTCCTTATTATTCATCATGCTTCTACTTTTAAGGAGTTGGACAAAGAACTAGAGATGAAATTTGAAAACTCTTGTATGTTGGCTTTGTGATCTTGAATTATTTGACTGGACCAGAGTCTTAAAGCAGCAAATGGTTTCGAAATCTTTGCCAAAAGAGGTGTTGCTGTTGCTTTCAAGTTTCATCCCATCTGAAAAAGATTGGTCTATGTCAGAATTGGTTTAGCTGTATCTGTCATTTTTGTTCAATTTTCTTGGAACAACTGATCGTTAGAACAATATCGACATTTAATCTTAATGAATTTTGCATATGCTTTTCTATAACCCCTTAACAGGGAATGCTACTGAGTTTTATGACATTCTTGGTCCAAAGATTACCTGACCTATGAAGTTCACATTATACTATTCATGCATCACTGATTGCAGGTTTATCCTGAAGGGACGCACATAATGATCCCGTGGTTTGAGAGGCCAGTTATCTACGATGTCCGTGCAAGACCTCATTTAGTGGAGAGTACTTCTGGGAGTCGTGATCTCCAAATGGTAATCTCCACATTAAGAAATAGTCTTAACGGCGACATTTGGTTGTGGAATGTTTAAAACATATAATTCTTACTTGATCATGATACTGAGAATGTCATTTCCCTTTTATCGAAGTCATACAGTCACTTTGCTTGTAGGAAACTAAAGGTCAGCTTTCCCTATGGTAATTTGGCACTGGATTCTTTTATGATGTTATTTCCCCAAATAAGGTTTTTATGGTTGCATTGGGCACTGGACAATGCATTGGTGGAATTAGATTAGCCTTATCTCTGAATTTTTCTTGCAAGGATGCCTCTGCTTATCTTAACTAATCACTTAATATTACTTGATTTGTGGGACCTTGACTGGGTTAGTTTTTATTCGTATGTTCCCAGATGATCCAAGCTTGTTAATATACTTGCTTTTTACAGTTGGTTGTTGGACAGGGAAATACACATTGAATTTCTAGATTAATCTTTCAAAGGATTCAGAAGGATGACTTGATCATGAATGAGACTGAGAAACTTGGATTCATTTCGATTCTAGTATTTTGGCTAAAGCCATTGAAATTTTAAATAAAGAGCTTGAGATTTCTTATTGCCGGACTTTGCTGGTGAAAGAAGTATATCACTGTCCTCCATTGTGTTCTTAAATTTCATGCCTTCTCATTTCTTTTGGATAACGTAAAGTTTCTACACATTCAACATAAACTTAATTTTCTTGATCTGCATTGGACTTAAGTTATCCTGAATTATGTCTTTCTTCTGTAGTGAAGTTTTGATCTAGATGAAGTATGTACTTTCAAATCTTTGGTCGATTGTGATTTGATCATGGGATTTTTTATTTTTTATTTATTTTGCCCTGTCCTATTGGTCCCTACCCTCAACCCATGCCAACACCCCCCAAAAAAAAAAAGAAAAAAGAAAAAGAGACAAAGAACTGCTTCTTTCTCCCCTTTTCCTTTGTCTTTTGAGCTTTTTAGTCTGTACTTGTGTGCTCAAACCAGTCTCCTGGGACAAGTCACGTGTTACTTTCTGTTTAGCTAAGTAGATAATACCCACCATGGAATAGAAGTTTGAGTTGCAGGATATAAATAAAAGCTTCCATTAGAAGAGGCATGAATTTTCTGATTGAATGTCAGTGGTAAATACCTCCACACATGTTGTCCTTCACAATTTGAGAAACTATTCCAGTTGAGTATCTTATCTGGGTTTAATTCAGCCTTTGAGATACTTATCTGTTATCTTTCAATACTACCGCTCTTCTAAATTTTGCTTTTTCCTTCTACCTGCTGCTTGATAGCAAGGATTCAGATAGATATAGTCGATAAATGTGCTATTTGTATGTTCTTTGGTTTTTTCTTGGTAAATTGCTATTTGCTTTTATGAAGTCAGTGTAATGGTGGTGCCATTTGATTCAAACAAAGGGAAACTATCATATGAAAATAGTTGGCCCATTGTGAGATATCCTCTTTTAAATCTATTGATTGCATTGAAGTCATTCTGCATTTTGTCTCATAGGTTAAAATTGGGCTTCGGGTTCTCACTCGTCCCGTGCCAGACCAGCTACCCACAATATACCGGACACTGGGTGAAAATTTCAATGAAAGGGTTCTGCCATCAATCATCCATGAAACTCTGAAGGCTGTAGTTGCACAATATAATGCTAGCCAACTCATTACTCAGAGAGAGGTATGCTCAAAAGGCAGTTGACAATTGTTTCAGTCACCAACTCACTGCAAATTGAGAATTTTCCATAAGCTGAAATAGCTCATTATTTTAGTGGCTCTCACCTGTTAATTGGCGAGGGGGCTAACATGTTAGAAATATGAAGGCAACAAACTAGAGTCACTGGTGCACTTGTTTAATAGCGTTTTCAGCGCTGTAAGATGCCAAGAACAACATAGGAGTGGAGATTCTGGCATTTGCCCCTCTTTTGTGGGGCTTGTGTGTTCAGGTGCTCCTATATTTTCTTGCATTTGCATTTGCAGGGCTTTTCCTATTATGTTTGTCCAACAGTGCTACGTGTCGAGAACAACATAGGAGTGGAGATTCTGGCACTTGCCCCTTGTTTGCAGGGCCTGTGCATTCAGATGGTCCTATATATTAATTGCATTTATGTAGTGATCTGTAAGAAAGATTTTCCTATTTTGATTGTCCAATGTCGCTGTACATTGCCAACAACAACATAGGAGTGGAGATTCTGGTGTTTGTTCCTAGTTTGCAGGGCTCTAGCATTCAGATGCTCCTATATTTTAACTGCAATTATTTAAGCAACAATTTATTTCCTAAAGTATGATGGAGAAGAAATTATTTTGTTGATCTCTTTCCTTGTCCATCTTATTCTCTACTCCTAGTCCTAGAATTTCTGTAATTTCTCACTTTTCAAACAGAGAATATTCTCACAATCCCCTTCTCTACTCCTATGTCCCTTGCTGAATGTTTTTTCCTATCTATTTAAGGCTGTCAGTCGAGAAATACGGAAAATTCTGACAGAGAGAGCTGCTAATTTCAACATTGCCCTGGACGATGTGTCCATCACGACCTTGACTTTTGGAAAGGAGTTTACTGCTGCTATTGAGGCCAAGCAAGTAGCTGCACAAGAAGCTGAAAGAGCGAAATTTGTTGTGGAAAAGGCTGAGCAAGACAAGAAGAGTGCTGTTATCAGAGCGCAGGTGAGTGCAGAAAAGTGTTAAGAAGTCTATTTAGTGAAACATTTCGAGGACAAGAAAGATGTTTCTCTTTGATGACGAGCTTGATTGTCGGGATGGCTCAGGAGTGTAAAACAGAAAAGGCGGCTTCAGTGGTCTCACAGCTCTTTTCCTGAACTAACTGCTGATGTGCATTTTGCTGTTTACAGGGTGAGGCAACGAGTGCTCAGCTAATTGGGCAAGCCATTGCCAATAATCCTGCTTTCATCACCCTGAGGAGAATCGAAGCTTCGAGAGAAATTGCGCAGACGATTTCACACTCAAGCAACAGGGTCTTCTTGAACTCCAATGATCTTTTGCTGAACCTTCACGACATGGATTTGGAAAGCTTAGACGGTGGGAAGAAATAAAGCATGTAGGAACTCATCGCTCTGTTTTCCCTTCTTGATTGCAGTCTTATCCCGAGCAAGGATTTCAGAATGGAGCGGACAAAGTAAATGGCCGTTGCCGTTTTTTGGATTGGTAGAAAAACCAAATTGTTCCCGGTGAGTTATATACTATCCCTTGATTAACAACTCCATCTCCTCCGGATCGTTTACGTACTTCTTTGATCGTGTAAAATGCCATTCAGTCAACTTTTGGATATTTAGTTTGTTCTCCCATATTTGGGCCGCCTCTGTCTCTCTCATGGAAGAGCAAGGGAAATTCTTCGAACGGTGATGCTGAGAATTCCAAGCTTGTTGGTTTCGTGCGACCGAAGCGAATTCTAAAAGTATAGTCGGTTTTCCGACTTCCCTTCCAGATCCCAAATTTGCCATGTGAAACCACAGTGAATTTCCCAGGTCTTTCCGTTGATGCACTCATCTTCTCCGTGCATACATGAAGGCGTTGCTTCCTTTAACAGTGCGTGATGCATATGGGTACATACATACATCCTCTGTTCCTCCCGCTCCTGCTTCTCTGTAATGACTCTAGATTCGGCCCTGTTTCTACCATGGTTTTAGCCCCCCGGAAAATAGTCCAAATTTTGCGTGGACCGTTTGTTCAGTGCCAGCGTCACTCGGATAACATTTTCCTTGGGCGGCGCAAGATGGGTCTCCTGACAAATCGATGGCCTAAAAAATGATGGGCTTCTAGAATTCTTTTGCGTGTACCCTGTCCTGTCCTGTCCTGTACTCTGTCCCCTTGCTTTTCTTCGAAGGGGGGAGGTCCCTCCTTTTGCCCTCTTCCTTCACCGTTTTATATTCGGATTCTCTCAGATCTAGCAACGCGTAACAACAAAGTGTGAACGAGCTCGGAGGTCAGGAGAAATCGGGCCGTATGGGACTCTTTTCTGCGATCCTACTTTAATGATGCACCCTGTTGCAGACTAGCAATGATTCGATTCGGCCTGTTCACAAGATAAGAGCAGCACACAAAGGCGGAACACGAGATACCAAGAGAATCCGAACACGAGACGTCACACATCCCTCGTTCACAATCTTCCCGCGAACCACTCTTTAACGATACGCGGTCGCCAGCACCCATGATTGATAAGACGAGCAATCATCCATCCGAGAATGTTTCCGGTAGAATTTGGCCAATCTGGGGTTACCCGAAAGACAGGGCAACAACCACCGGCCAAGCCAGCGTTGCTCCATGGGATTCTCAACACGTCGGTCGCTACTGTTCTTCAAACTAAAAGGCGAAGCAGATATCCGGTGCGCGCGTGTTCAAACCTAATCCTGGCGTCACGTCGAGTTGACGATTCATCGGGTCGGCGTCGCTTTGCATGTGCACCACGCCTTGACGTGTCGGAGCGCCAGCTTTTTCATCGAGAGGTTTTGGCGCATCCACGCCTGCAACGTAAAGATACCTTAAGTAAGACTAAAGGTAAAATAGATATTTGAAAACGCATCCCCCCTACCCCGCCCGCCACCTACTGCTTGCTCAATCAATGCCGACGACCTTTTTAATTCGAATTCTCCATTGATCTTTTTGTTTAAATGGGTTGCTTAAAAACGCGATTAGTGTCGATCCCACCGACTTCGAACGGCCCAAACTCCAGCGTTTCCACCGCTGACCTGTTTCCTACCGACACGCCCGAAAGTTGTCCAAAGGCTTCCCCTTTTCTAACGGAAAAAAGAGAACGAAAAGCAAAGGGAAGAAAGAACTTGGAAGAACCGTTTACACCTATACATGGTTACGCATAAGATAATGTACATTTTGCTTTTAACTTTATTGTCTTCTTAAATTATTTCCCCATCCCTCGTAATTTGTTGTTCATTTGAAGTAAAACTCGGGAAATCTTTTGAAACGTATAAATATTTTCACGTCACATCATGCATGATTTTTTAAATCTTGAAGCACCGATTACGTTTTCCATTTTCAATTTCGTTTTATGGGCAATGTCGTAAAAGGTAGGGAAAAGGTTTTTCTGTGGGGGAAATCAGACCGGGAAGTTTATTTAGTGAAATAGAACGGTCAAGGTTAGGAACTTAACAGCGAAAACGGTTGGGGGACCATCTTGGCTTCATTGATTATGCGCATAGCACAAGTTCATTACGCCATGTGACCTAAAGAGATCCAATTTCGACTCGCTTCTTACTAGATCAAGGACATACCGATAGAGCATTGCTTTAAAAAAAAAACTGACAATGATTTGCTCTAGTTAATGGAGCTTATAATGAGGTTCCGGTGAAATAAACTATTGATGATATTGATTTATATAGGTCCTCAATTTAAATGAATGAATCGGAAAATAGGTATTGCTTAAAATAGAAAGGCAATCAAAATACTTTCATTACCGACAATGTATGATATTCGAGTCTTCGCTCAACGAAATCGAATGCTCAATGGTCAATGCCACACCACCAAGTTGGTCACGAGACCACACCATCCGCGTCACGTTTCGCCATGCCTCATCGCGCCACCACGAGGATTGGACACCTCAAGCCACGCCAAGTCACCAACCGCGACATCTCAGCCTACGTGCGATGCCACCTCAATGCACACCTTAGCGCTGCGTCACCCTCGGACCGCCACGGTAGTGACATGCAAGCCCCGCCACCTCACCACCAGCCTACCATCGCGACACCATCTGCTACCCTGTCCACCTTCCTCCCGTGCCATCTGTCCTTCCCTCTTGGCGACAATCCCCCTCCCTAGCTGGCGCCGCTCGAGGCAACCGCAGCAGCCACTTCTTCCATCGGGCGACAACGCAACAATCCAAGCGGTGGAGGAAGCGAGGAAACGAAGCAAATAAGTGGAGAGCGACTCGCGTTCTCCCCCATCCTCTTCGCCCAGCCGCACGACTCACTCTCTCACACTCTCTCAGCGTCGCACCAATGCCGTCGACCGCCCGCGACCGCCCAGCAGCTCACGTGATGCTCTCTATCCCACCTCAGCCAGACTTCGCATCATAGAAGGCAGCCGCGACCTCTGGACCTCCGAAACTCCATTAAGCAGTAGAATCCACTTGTTTCAGACTCGAGGCAAGTGAATTACTTCCTGTTTATGCTACATAGGTTAATTTCCGTATCGAGGTTGATTTCTTTGAGTTTTAGTCACCTTGGTTAATTTCGTGCTTAGTTGTGTTAGTCGACGATTTCGGAAAATGTGCATTGTAGTATGTGTATATGTTATGGAATTGCTGGAGTTTGAAATGTGAGCTGGTTTGAACTTAATTGACACGAGTCGTGGACAAATCCCAGATTATGACTATCTCCGGATTGATTTATTGTAGGTAGGATTTTACTAATTTTGTGTAAGCTTTGTGGTTCAAATTTGGAGGGACTTTCTTCACGAAAACTGTGTGTTCTACCTTTTTTTATGATATACTTTTAATTTCGAATTATTCAAACTTCATACGTGCAAAATATATTTCAAAAACTACGCAGGTCCGAATCTGTTTTCATAACCCATTACCGAACCTTTGCTCGGTTTCCATTTTCTACGGAATTTTCAATAAACAATTTCCATTTAGCTTAAACTATAACATGAAATTTTTGCATAATTTGAACTAAATATTTGTATTATTTCTATGGCTTATAGAGGTAGTTGATGGTAGATACTAAACTATTCCTGAACATTAACTCAATGGATAGCATGTTTAAATTGAGTTATGGAATTGCTGCATCATGGGATGAGTGTGTGATTTGAGAATGCCGTCATTTTTTAAGACGATGATGCCCCATATGGTAGTAAGGATGCCTAGAGGGATAACTGGATTTCTTCGGATGTCTGGGAGGAGTAACACGGTTCCCCCAGATGTTCTTGCGATGCTGGATGAGTGCAAGATGCCGGGGTAACGGGTTTCCCAAAAGATGATGGCAGCTAATTATTAGTAAAGATGATCATTGGCATTTTCATATTCAGTCAAGTTTTGTTGGGTTATTGTTTTCAATAGAAATGTTTTCCACTTGGTATCTTGATTTTGGGAAAGACTCTCAAATAAGTTGATATCATGATGATCTTCTATCTTTTATGTTTAAACTTCCTTGCACATGCTATTATTGACATATGTAGTGTAGATTGGGTAATAGTTTGCTTGTTGAGTGTTATGCTCACTTTTGACAGATTATTGTCTTTCATATTAGTAGACATGTCACTTCCACCTGCCTCTCCCATGATCCAACATGGTGCCCCAATGGACTTTTCATGGCACCAGACCGAGATCATCGACCGCACCTTCTCAAACGTTGTCTTTTTTAGATTCATATCTGCCTTGCCTATCGATAGCGGAGCACCTTTCAGGGCCAGTGCTCCTAAGCTTTGTTGCGTCATACGCTCGAGTTGGCGGGCATCTCATGGGCCCCCTCCCACTTTATGACGACAATGGGTCGGGGGACAGCAGTAGCATTGTAGAGTGATGGAGGCAAGAGGATAGAGGAGTTTTGAGGATGTGGAAATTTTTTTGATGTAACTAGGATAAGGAATAGGTGACTGTATATAGTTAGATTGGGATGAGATAACTGATGTATTGCCGGACGTCATTAGGAGTACTGACTCTTTTGGTTTTTCCTTAGTGTACCCAACCTTGTCACCTAAGATATGTAAATAGGAATAAATAAATAAAAAGAGAGATTGCCCCGTTCACATGCATTCCTTTATGTGTCATTTGTCTTGGGTTGTTTTAACCATTTATGCTTTTGCATGCTTTAAAGGTGGAAAGAATTAGATAACTACGTTAGTCGTGACGTGTTGGGGACGTTACATAATGATTTATATTTAAACATTTTCGCCAATGAAAAAAGTATCTTTTTCTCGTACATTTTTATATGCAATATATGTAATTATTTTGAAAAATGTATGTTTTTTGAAATGGTTCATCTTTTGCTAAAAGACTCGGATTCTGATGGATATCGATGCGATAATTCAATACGCGAGAAATGAGTGCACACAATGTTTTGTCCCAAAATGGATTAAAAAGAGAAATTAAGAAGAAAACCAAAAACGATCGCACCGGGTCGGAACATTCCGATGGCCTAAGCGACAAGGACAAGTCTCGTGAAGGACACGACGCCGTATGTTGGCGTGCGTATCTGATGGTAATCCCCGGATTCGACGCGGGTCCACCAAAACCGGGGTGCTCCTCCGCGTAGCCAATCGGAGCGCTCCCCTCCACTCTCGGTCCCGGCCCCGCGAAAACGTGGGCGGCCCCGCGGCGTGACGTCACCGCCCCCCGGAAATTTCCGCGTAGCTTCTACGTGGAGGAAGGGATAATGGCGGGGGCGGAGGGGTCACTGCTCGGTTCGGCGGGTGACGTCGACGGTTGCCTGCCGGTGGCCACGTGGGGGCGGCCCCATGCCCGCTGGCGTCACGACCGGGGATGATGACGTCAGGGGCCGAGCTCGAGTCCCGAGGTGGAGCCCCCCCGCCCCCACCTTGGCCGTGACGTCAGCTCTCGCGGACCGTCCGGGGGCGGCTGATTTTGCGGTTGCCCCCGGATTCGTTTTTATAATGTTTTTTTTTTGTGTTTTTTTTTTTGGGGTCGCCAGTTTCACACGTGGCATTGACATCAACAACGATGAATGTGATAATTCCAATGCGCGACTGACGTGTGATGTTTTGATGCTTATCAGTAATTGCACCGTAGGCCGGCTTTTTAAAGCTTCTTTTTATTTTAATTTTAATCAATTAGTGAACAATCCAAATCGGGTTGCGTCGAAAGAAGTAAAGTAATTCCAATTTGGAAGGTGAATTGTCAATTTGAACATAACTTGATAGTAAAATTACCGTTGGCGACTTTTCTTCCCTTGTACTTTGGGGAATGCATATTTGCTCTCAAAATTTAACCCGTTGCATAAGATCGTGTGACTTTTAAGGAACAAAAATGTCTTCATCTTGTTTGTAAGAAAATTTATCATTTTGCCATTAAAGACATCTAAATAGGTAGAGAAGGATATGATCGATCAAAGTCCAAGGTCATTTTATAATTTTCTTTTCACGCCTTGAAAATCGAAGAAAGGGATATGCTATTGTTGTTCGAGCCGCGAGTGCACGATAATACCGACACTAGATCATCCACACATCATCGCGGAACATGTTAAATCATAGTTAATGCGGATTGTCTTCCCTAGGTATAGATCGCGATACTAAAATATAAGTGCATGGAACTCTCGGGCATCATAGGCTACATTCCAACCCTCAAACCGCTCTCTCTCTCTCTCTCTCTTTGTCTCTTGCGGAATAATCAACGTGAAATCTATTTTTTTTAATATCGGCGATGTCATAAGCTATGACGCCAGCAACGTCGCCAAACTCGGTGTGTGGGCCCCACGCGGAAGCAGGAATTCCACGTTACGAGGTACGTAATCCGCCACCCCTCCGTGTCCGCACCTACGCACTCACCGCACGAAAAACCCAAAAAAAAACAAAAAGAAGAAATCATCAGCCCCCCCGGACGTCACCCGGTTCGTCATGACATGGACGTAACCGTTTTTCTTTTCTTCTCCTCAAATCTCATCAGAATCCGGCGACTTTTTCTCATCACGGGCAGCTTCGAAATCCGAATCGGGTCCGGCTTTATCTGAATTTTTGAATTTCGGGGAATCGAGGTTACTGTCCATGTAAATAGGCTTTAACTTCGAAAGTTGAAATTTGAAATTGAGTTAGGCCACAAAAAAAAAAAAAAAAAAATTGAAAATTGAGGTGTTCTGGATGTACTTTTGTTCTGTCCTCACGTTACCACGTTGTTGGAAGACGACAAAAGGAGGGATGACGTGGGTCGGACGTAAGCCACGCAGCATCCCCACACGCACACGTCCGGAAATACGAAATCATCGATCGCCCCAACCACCGTTGACGTATGACTTTTGTAAGTCTTCTCCTCATCCTCCTCCCCGGGCCTCTTCCCCCGCCATCACCATTTATACCTTCCTCCCTCCATCGCCCACCTTCACCATCACAACCACCCCTCTCTCTCTCTCTCTCTCTCTCTCTCTCTAACGCACATACGCTGACGAAAGCGAAACACTTAGAGGCACCATGCAGGAGGCGATCTCGTACAAGCCGTGGCCGCCGATCCACGCCGGCGGACCCCTCAAGGCCGGGCGGCCGCTGCTGCTCGGCGACAGGACGAGCCAGAGCAGCGCCGCCGCTGCCGCTGCCAGCGACGGCGGCAAGTGCGACGGCGGCGGGGCGCTCGAGCTGGGGGGGGAGGGGCAGGTGCGGCGGGGGGCCCCCCGAGGAGGCCGGACGGCGTGCGGGAGGTGGTGTCGGAGAACGCGCTCATAGTGGTGGGGAGGCGCGGGTGCTGCATGGCCCACGTGGTGAAGCGGCTGCTGCTGGGACTCGGCGTGAACCCCGCGGTCTACGAGGTGGACGAGGAGGAGGAGAAGGGCGTGGCCGACGAGCTGGAGAGGATGGGCGGCGGCGGCGGACGGGGAGGTCCAGTTCCCGGCGGTCTTCATTGGGGGGAGGCTGTTCGGGGGGCTGGATCGGGTCATGGCCACTCATATTTCGGGCGAACTGGTGCCCATCTTGAGGCAAGCCGGGGCCTTGTGGCTATGACTGATCAATGCGCTACTCAATGCCCCGTTTTCCTTTTTTTAACCCCTTTTTCCTTTTTGGATTTAGGTTCTTTTCCGATTGAATATAGGTCTAAATCGACTTGTAAAACGCAAGAAAGCTGTGTCTTTTTCCCCGGTTTAGGGTACCCAGAAATTCATCCAAAATATATGGAATTCGCAGGCGATGGAAGCAAATACAGAGAGATTTGTTTTATCTTCTGGGTATCTCTCTCTCTCTCTCTCTCTCTCTCACAGAGCTTTCGACCGATCGTTTGCGGGACCTGCTGCGAGAGCTTTGATTTCGTGGAAACGCACCGAAACCCGCATGGGAAAAAATGCCAGACAGCATTCACATGCAAAACCCACCTAACGCGTTGCGCACGGCACACGGGACAGAACGGATGGATGGATGGATGGATTGATTGCTTAATTGAGCACCTAACTTCACCAGTAGTTGGCTATTGTCGTGGACTTATCTGGCGGCCTGGCACTCGGGCCGGGTCGGTCGAATCGAAATGATCCAATTCTAATCGACTCATTACATCTATTTATATGTGATGTAAATTTAACAATTCATGCTAAGTTATTTATCTCTTTAAATTGTTACTTTCCTTAGAATGGGAAACTCCATGAATCGATTTACTCAATCGTCGAGAGAAATCGAGAGTGCTCGGGTCAAGTTGTGAAGTACGACTTCATGTGGCGCATGAGCAAGGGTGTCACGCTTAGGCAGTTGGGTTACAGGCGGGTTTTGGTTTGGTTACGAATTCCTATATTATTGCTCCTGGTACTTGCGGAGAATGCTATGTTTGGAAAGATATGTAAGCACTTAAAGATTTGAAAATACTTAAAAATTTAAAAATACTTAGATTCATCAAAATTTGTAACATTGAAAGAGAAAAATATGGAAATGGACCAAAAAATTAACAGAAAAAAAGGGCCAAAAAACAATTTAGAAAGGAAATCTGAAAAATTGGCAAATTAAAACATAACAAAAAAAATTTGGAAAATGAATGAAGTTTCATACGCTTAAGTTAGTTCGATTCTGCATAATATATACTATATACAACTTAGAATATATATCTAATTTTTTTCTGTTCAATTGAGAAGACTAATTTAAATTTTTTTGGATATTTCAACTGGGCCAAAACGGGCCAAGTAACAGACCCAAAAATGAAACCTGATCCAAACTTGTCGCCCAGAACGGCCTGTTCGCGTTCCCGCTCGGAATGAGTTCCTGGATCTACCGATTAGGCTCATCCTCCCATCCCCATTTCGCCCCTCCGCCGCTGGCAGTAGCTCCCTGAACAGAGCTGCCACCCCCGCCGCCGCCGCCGCAGCCCAGTAGCATGCCACCATCTGGAGCCGGAGAGCTAGCACCTGCTGGTCCTCGCTCAGATGGTATAGACTCAGGTGGAACACATCTACGTCGGCATCGCATCTGAGAACAAAGGATGGCTGTGGTGCTCAATTGAAGAGCAACGATAGCGAGATGAGCGATGGCAGTGAAGAACGATGGGTGTGCAAGCGATGAGCGATGGGGGAAACCACTGGTGCACAAGCGACAAGCGACGGGTGGACAATGGTGATCGGACGAGCAATGGCGGCGAGTCGTGTCCCTCGTCCAAAGCTTTGGAAGCTATGTTGGAGTTGGATTTCCATAGTTACAATTTGAGCTTGATCTCATTATCTAAATGGGTCCAATATGAATTTAGTACAATCTGTTCTGCGTCCAGGTCATATCCTCCCTCGCATTATCTCCACGTATTGAGGTCGAGCTATGGCTTACTCAAGCCAACACATTCATTCTCCTAAAATGAACTAATATCGAAGCATAATTATAATAAGATGATGACCACTTATCGTTATTACAGCCCCCAATAAGATGAGAAAATTGAAAAAACCATTGATAAAGGGTGATATTCATTTTCAGTTAGGCATGAATCTACAAATAACGTAACGGCATAACTGATGGAGAGATGGAGGGATCGTATTTGGAAGTATTACTTGATTATTCGATAATAAAGCATGTGGACTGCAATTATTACACCAACATAAGGTCCGAGGACCTATGTAAGTTGTCACGTCCAATACGATCAAAACAAGGAGAGAATGCATTTAACATCGTTTAACAGCAAAAGTTCAACAAGGATTGACCCTTCACAGATCGAATGAGTAGAAAGATAATTTAAGGATAAACCTCAATGAGAGATCGAAGGCCCAGGTGAGAGATTATCTTGTACCCGCTAAAGCCAGCGTCGACGAACAGCTTTTCCCATTCCTTTTCGTCCCTTTCTTTCGCATCGTACGTCATCATCAACATGTCCCAGAAGAGTTGCGTCTCGGTGGATCTATGATCGTCCGGTTGATTCCCTACTACCACATCGATTATGATCACTTTTCCAATCCCGTCACGCCCCGATACCGCTTCTTTGCTCCGTTTTAGTATATCGATGCATTTTTCGTCGCTCCAATCGTGCAATATCCACTGCATTCGAACAATGTTTTGTTTGTTTTCAACTAATTGGAGCTCATAATTCTTACAGGAACGTTAATGTAAAAGCAGAAGTAATGGCCATATGTGAAAGTCTGTCCTTTTCACTCTTCACGTTTGTTATCAAGATTTGCACTAAAATGGAGGCGTGTCCAGGTAAAAGAGTTGTTCGTATATGCACTAATAATGTTGAAAAATCTAACCAAATTTGGTCTTGTCATCTATATCATTAATTGAACAAATTTTATAGCCACTTTGAACTCCAATTTACTGCGAAAATATTTTATGAAAAAACCCAAACGCATATTCTGACCACACGTAACTATAAATGGACGAAATATTAATTTATTTTTTGATTAAGATGATTGATAAGTAAAAGGATTGTAAAGGAATCCACAAATCTCTCCCATTTCCTTTTATGACAATTGAAATGATATTTTAATAAATGACCAAAATCCTTAAATATTGTGTTTATTTTCTTTTATAAATTTAATCATTTTCCCACATTTTTTCATCTAGGCTCCGTTCGTTTCATCGAAAATGTTTTCCAAAAAATGTTTTCTGAATTTTTCGATGTTTGTTTCACGGAAGATGAATTAGTTAGGGAAAATATTTTTCATAAAGGGAAAAAAAGTCTTCTAAGATAAGGGAAAACGTTTCACACTTTTGGGAAAGAGGATAATATTTTCCTCACTCACTTTCTCTTATCTCACACTCATGTTAACCTTTATGTCTTTTTTTTTTTTTTTAAAAAAAAAAAAATCAATTTTTTAATTATTTTTTATTTTTTATTTTTTATTTTTTTAATTTGTCTTGGCCGATCCCCTGGCCACAACGACCATTGACAACTAGCCACAAGCAAGCCTTGAACCCTAACTCATTGCTCGCTCGATCGATGACAAGCTCAAGCACTAACTCACTGATTTGGCGAGTGGCAAGCTCGAGGCCTTAAGAGCCCACTCACCTGGCTCACCAAGTTCGAGCTTGGCCAGATGGACGAGCATAAGCCTTTGGCTCACTGATCTGTCGAGCAACCAGCTCAAGCTCGCTTCCCACCTTTAGCTAGTCACCGGCCATCACCATGGCCGGCGATTGGTCGAAGAAGAGGAAGACAAAAACAAAGAAAAGAAAAAGAAAAAGAAAAAGAACAAAATAAAATAAAATAAAAAATAACTAAAAAAATAGATTTTTCAAATATAAAAATAATTAAAAATTATATTTTTTAAAATAAAATAATTAAAAATATTGAAAAAGAGTGCATGAAAGAAAAATTTTTCCTTATCAAACAATGAAAAATATTTTCCGTTTTTTTTTTTTTTTTTTTTAATGTTTTGGCCAAATACTAAAAAATAATTATATTTTCCTAGAAAATGGCTTCTTATAAAATATTTTCTAGGAACGCCACATTTTCTATAAAATGAATAGAGCGTTAATTCATGTGCTTTTTAGTATTTAATTATAAGCTCAAAAAAGGAAGCGCTTTATGTTCTTTTCATTTTTGAGAATTTTTTTCTCTTCAATGTATATAAATGCACATTTTATAGGGAGAATAACAAAAAAAATCATTAACCTATTGCAATTACACTAATTTAGTCATGAACCTTTTTTTTTTTTTTGCCAATTCAATTTTAAACATTTTACAATTATGTCAATTTAATTCATCCAGCCAAGTTTTGTTAGTTGACGCCGATTGTTCGACAAACGTTGACGTAAATAATTTTTTAATAATTTTTCTAGAATTTTTTATTCTTTCCTTTTCCTTTTTTGTTCTTTCCTTTCGCTCTCTTTTTCCCTTCTTTCTTATTCCTTTGGCTAATGAGGATGACCTCACTGGCCAATGGTGATGGCCACACTTGCCAAGCATTGGGAGGCCGAGCCTTGTCAATGGCCATAGGGGGTGAGCCTTGCCATTGGCCTGCGGCGACTGACCAGACGAAGAAGGAAGAAGGGGAAAAAAAGGAAAAAGAAAATAAATAAAAATTTGAAAATAAAATAAAATTATCCATGTGAGCATTCATTGGCCAACTTTGGCCAAATGTATTAAATTGGCATAATTGCAAAATTTCTATGGCTGAATTAGCCACAAAAAATTTAGGACCGAATTAACACAATTATAATAGATTTATGATTTTTTTTTTTTTTGGTAATTTTCCCATTTTATGATTTCCAATTTAACTAGTTTATATATGACCTTTTTTTTCAAAATTTTCCTAAAATTCTATAGGACCAAAAGAAAAGGAGACTATGTTGTTCTCCACGGCAATGGAAAAGGAAAAAAAAAAGAACTCTTTTTAAAAATTCAAGTTTGTATAATTAGAATCAAATTAATCGGTAATGAACTGCCTATATCATTTGAATACCTAGAGGGAAAATGAAAAACTGCTGACCTCTTAAATGATAAGGTAAATTCAACTGCAACCAAGAACTACCCTATTTCATTTTCTTTTCTATGATCCCTGACCCAAACGGAGATGTAAGCTACTACTTTACCTTGAGTAAGATTGCATCCGCTGGGGGAATCTCCACAAACATGTCGCCTCCGACGAACTTCAACCTCTCACTTCCGACCAAACCATCCACTATGTTCGGCTGATCCAGCACCGTGTACTCCAAGTGGGGGAACGCCTCCGTGATGGCCTTGCCCATCGTCCCCGACCTGCCTCCCACGTCGGTCACCGAGCTCAGCCCATCGAACACTCCCCCGCATGTTTCCACCACCGCCTTCGCCATCAGTCTTGAGTCGTTATCCATCGCCCCGCTGAATAGGCCGTCGACCTCGGGATCGCGCCTCATGACCTCCCACGCGGGCCCTCCGTGCGCCATCTCGATCATGGTCGGGGTGACGCCTTCTCCGTCCCCCAGCCACGCGTTCAGATGCTGCCACGGCCCCATGAAGAAAGGATGGAACGCGCTGAGCACGAAGGGCGCCGGGCTCAAGGGGTTGTGCTTCAGGAGGAGCCGGGACGCGGCGGTGAGCGTGTACCCGCTCCGGCGGTCCGCATCCTCGAGGTCCCGTAGCTCGAAGTAGCCGGAGTGGACGAGGACGCGCATGATGCGGCGGAGGCCGTGAGCTTTGGCAGGAGGGATGCGGAGGGCGGAGAGGAGCTCGGGGAGGGTCATGGGTCGGCCATGGTCGTGGATGAGGTCGGGTATGCCCAGCTGAAGGGCGCACTTGAGGCACAAGGAGGTGATGTAGCTGAACAGGTGGTTCCATACGTGGGCTTGAGCTTGGAGGAGCTCGCCGGCGGTCGCGTTCCCGTCTCCATTGCCCGAATCCATATCGAAAGCACCTTACTTTCTGCAGTCGTCGAACCTCGTGCACGGGTCATATATGGGGAACTATACCAGGAAGGAGAACAGAGAAATGAGGATGAAGACGACGGAAAGTGGGACCCACGAAAGATGGGATCAACTTCTTTTTTCTTGGTCAAAGGGGAACCGGTTTCTTTTCTTTCTTTTTTTGGTTGGTATTTGAGCCTTTTGAAGAGGCGGACTACACGAGGTAATGATATGACTAAACGATAGTGATGGGCCGTGTCCAAGCGAGAATATATAACTCAGTCGCCTACGACTCTCACGTGGAGAACACCTTTTTCTCTTCCGACCGCCGAAACCTTCGACTGGAGTCTGTCGATTTGGAATTTTGAATTCCGCAGCCCGGAAGACTGGGACTCTCTTCTGCTCCACAGTTAGCCGCTCCCGCCGTCGCCGTCGGTGGAGTCACCGGCACCACATCCTTAGCGTCAAAGCCTTGGCCATCAGCCCGAGCCCGCTCCTCCGCGGATGCTCGTCCAGTTCTGGATCCGGAGTTGTGCTCGTCCAAAGCTGGATCCGGAGTTTGTGCCTACTCTCCTCCATGGCCACTGGCGGCAGATCCAACAATGGCAGCTCATCCACAAGTAGCACTGTCAAATGGGTGGGTCGGGTCGGATTTAAATCGGGTAGAAAATGGTCCGACTTATATTGACCCATTTAATCCATTTTGATCAATTTTCATGTAATGTAAGTTTGATGACTCATATCCAACCCCATTCATACTCGATTTAACTCAACTCATATTATCGAGACATATTAATATTTAACTCAATCTAGAAAAATCCACTCCCACTCATTTAATCCACTTTAAGCTCTTTAAACACACACACACACATGTATACATTAAAAACTTCACATCAAATTTAAAAAGTAAATTACACAATAAAATTAGTAAATAAAATAAAAAAGTGAAAGATCTTAAATTGAAGTACTTTGAAAAAAATTCTTGATAAGAAAAAGTTTGATTAGTTAATAATTGACATAAAAATAATATTTGTTTATAACAAATCTTCTAGAATGCGAGAGTGCCTAACTTTTTAATTGTGATTTACTGAATTAAAAATTACATTATAAAATTTAGAATTTCTATTTTGATATTAATTGAATTTCAATCTAGACAACATCGAGTTTCCTCTAAAAATACTTCTATAGTATGTATATGGATATCTATCTATAAAAAATATTTTAAAAATCATTTTTAATTATTTTTAAATTTTGAATTTATTAATATTATTTCTTTCTTTCTTCTTCTTCCTTCTTCTTCCCCCTTATTCCTCTGTCAACAGCGATTGGCCCAAGCTTGTCAGCCCAAGCCTTGTCACTGTAGGCAAGCTCATGGCTCGCCAAATCTAGGTAAGCCCAAGCTTAGCCAAGGTTGGCGAGCTCGCAACTCACTAGATCCGAGTGAACCCGAGCTCTGTCGTGGTTGATGAGCTTGCGGCTCGCCAAATCTAGGGAGACTTGGCTCCACCAATGATTAGCGAGGCTCTCACCAATCTAGTGAGATTGAGCTCGCCTGACACCAATAAGCTCGAGTCTCGCTAGATCGACGAGGCTTGAGCCTCGCCATTCGTTGGCGAGGCGGGCGAGCTCGAGCCTGCTTGGTCGATCGCCGACCGTCACTATGCCGCCCACCAACTAAGGAAGGAGGAAGAAAGAAAAAAAAAAAAAAAAAAAAAAGAAATAAATAAAAAAATTAATTTCGATTTTTATAAATAAAACTTTTTATAAAGCTAAAGGGAGAAGTTGAGTTGGAAATGGGTTTTTAAGTTCAACCCATTTAAGATCCATTTAACTAGTCTCTTTAAAATGTAAATGTCCCATTTCAAAATGTAAGTGGTTCATAGATAATCTATTTAAATCATGATTTAAATAGGTCAAATATGGCCCCATTTCAAAATGTGAGGACCCATTTTGACACCTTTATCGACAAGTTTTGTGCTTTTTTTATTTTCCTTTTTGCTTGTAAAAAAATGGAGGGCTAGGCCGCCGAAATCGACCAGACAAAGTGGAAGACATCCAAGAAAGAATCATTAAAAATTCCTGGGTAGTCTGTTTTTTTTCGTGGGTCGTTAGAGAACCCACCACCCTCTTTGCCTCTCCCTTCGAACTTTCATCTCTTTCACCAACCCCTCTCCCTTTCAGCTCTCATTTGTAGAAGACTCCATACTCGAAAGAATCATAAAAAAAAAAGGAAAAATGATGATCCCCTCCCTTTCACTTTTCTTTCCAATCCCAAGCATCAACCCTGAAAAAATCGTTAAAAGAAAACTGAAAGACAAGAGAGGAGGCAGCGACCAAAAAAAAAAGAAACACCACAAGATCGACCAAAAAATTACTCCTTTTATCCATGGTCGAGTCACTCGCGGCCGGGTTGCAAAGACGACGGAGGAGGTGGCGACTGGACTGCGACGCTGGGCGGAGGGCTGGTTGTGGATGCAGGAGTAAGAGAGAAATAAGGAGGAAGACGACGGAAAGCTGGACCACGAAAAATGGAATCGCTTTCGTAGCGTCAAATGCTGATATTCTTGACCCACGTCCGCAATTTTTTTCATCGACGGCGTTCTCATTGTTTGGCTTTCTATTGGGAAAAAAAATTTAACTTCTATTGACCGAAATTGAAGGACCAGGATCCCCGGAGGCCAACTATGTCGGAGGCAGGAAACCTTTGTGCATGCATCAAATGGATTTGGACCGGTCAAAATTCATAAATGCTAAGATAATATATGGATCCCGAACGAGTTTGATTTCAAATTCATTGAATCGCGGTATCTTTTACTTCAATATTGGGGGAACCACTTTTTCTTCTTCTTCTTTTTTAATTTCTTTAATAAAAAATAACTACTTTCGTAGCGTCAGGATTGAGGCATGTTCATAGGTGATTACATAAGATATAACATGATCGAACATATGTGATTAATCATGTGTAAATGAGAGAATATTTTGTGGCTCGCGCCTATGGTATGTTGATATCATAGGAAATATTTTTTTTTCTCCCAACCACTGAGATCTCGACAGGTGTGTGCTGATGTGGAATTATATGAAAAAAAGCTCGGCCATGGAAAATTCGCTTCGCTGGAGTTGCCCCCACCATCGCTATCTCCTTATTGTCAAAACCAAGCGCCGTCGCTTACTGCGTCAGTGGTGGAGGGCCGCTCCTCCGCGGTCGCTCGTCCAGTTCTGGATCCAGAGTCGTGCTCGTCCGAGCCGGATCCGGATGCTGTGCCTACTCCTCCATGGCCACGGGCGACGGATCCAACGACCGCAGCTCATCCACAAGTTGGCTTTTTTTCTTTTTCTCTTATTTATTTCACCTCTCATCTGTAGAAGACTATACTCAGAAAGAATCATTAAAATAATAATAATAATAATAATAATAATAATAATAATAATAATAATGATACTCTCCCTTTCACTTTTCCTCTAATCCCAAGCATCGACCCCGTAAAAATCGTTAAAAAAAGAAAAGAAAAAAACTTAAAAGAGTACTGAAAGACAAGGGAGGTGGCGGCGACCAGAAGAAAAGGAACACCAGAAGATCAACCGAAAATTTGCTCCTTTTGTCCATGGACGAGTCGCTCGCGGCCGGGTCGCGAAGATGACGGAGGAGGTGGCGACTGGACACAGCAGTGCTCGGCTTGGACCACGACCCTGGCGATGACGAGGGTGGCGGAGGTTGGCTGGTTGTTAATGGAGTAAGAGAGAAATGGAAGGTTATCAATTTTTATTCCACTAGTTTACTGTTGTGGCTGGAGGTGAGTTGATTCGGATGAGCGATTTCAACCCTAAAATCGAGAACTGCGCAAAAAAAGTAGTTCTGAAAAACTGGAATTGAGAATTGTGCGTTAGTTCTCATTTCCGTACGGGTCCATAGAATCGATCCTCAATCCCTACAAAATTATATTTATCAATTAATACCATGATAAATCTAATTTCTATGTGGTGTGTACACACACACACACACACACACACACACACACATATATATATATATATATATATATATATATATATATATAGATTTATATCTAAGATGGTGTAAACTGATTTGTTAGGTCTTTGACTAATCAAGGAAAAACAACATTCCCTATTGATGGCTATATCTTGGAAATCTTAATGCTATAATGCTCTTTCAATTAGTATATGCCAATCAAACCAATCGTGAATCTCACATGAGCCTAAACAACATATGCTCACAAAATGATTTCCTTTGTCCTTCAAATGAAGTCTAGATGGACTAAGAAATGAAAGTTGACTCGCTCGATAGACACATGAACAATGACTTAATTGTTCAAATGATGAGTGTTTGTGTATTTCAATTGTTATTTGTTCACAAATCTTGAAAGAGATACTAGAGAATGTCTCTTATATTTAAATTGATAAAAGTTTTTGCTGAATCTTTTACAAAGCTATACTCGAGAGTGAAATTTTAAATATATATATACCAGTCAAGTTTGGATGGAGGTTCCATACCTAAAAATAGGAACCAGATCGATACTAACCAATTTCAGTAAATTGAAATTGGGAACTAGACCAATGTCCTAGAAATTGTCGGTTTTAGCCTTTTAGGTCGGTCCGATCCGATTCCAGACTTTTCTAACTTTGCTCGAATTGCCTGCGAGCGAGAGGACAAAGCGAAGTAAGAAGGAGGAGGGCTTTTCTAACTTTTCCATCCCGATTTCGCTGGAGTTGCACTTTTTTCAAGTTTAGGGCTGCCATCGCGACGTCGACGTGATGGGTGCGCATCATGGAGGCCGATCCCCTGGGGTCGAGCAATCGCTTCCTAAAGTTCTCCACGTCACATCAACCACTCAATGTCATTCTCCTTAAACGAACTAATATCTACGCAAAATCATAATAAGATGAGAAAATTATAAAACATTGAAAAAGGATATCCTAACAAATAGAGTAACTTTATGCTTGACGAAGGCAGAGATGGTGGTGGGATCGAATCTTGGAGAAGAAAATTATCTAAAAAAATCTTAAATTGATTGTATTTTTACCGACTCACTTCTACGCTTTGTAAATTATGCCAATTGAATGCTTCATTCAATCAATTTTGAATGAAAATTATTAATGTGAATGTTGGTAGTGTACCGTCGATATTGACGTAAATAATTTTTAATAAGTTGTTCTAGGAGTTGTGTGAGGAGGTGTTCGTGAAGGAGAAGGCGAGGCACAACGATTTGCATCCCGAGTATGAGTGCGAGGAGGCTGATGTTTTCATCCTTAGTAAGGACAAGGACAAAAAGGACGATTTGTGAGTTCTTTTTGTTCTTTCGGAGATTCTGATACTTTTGTACTTTTTTCTCACAATTTTGCCTATTCTCTTAGTTCTTCTTGAGGATTTGTCTGGTGGTTTCGTCTGTTGCTGAATCGTCGAAGTTGAAATGTTGGGTGCTTTGAGTTAATCCAGATGAGTCGATGGCTTCAGTCCCTTGGCGTCCTTGAGTCTAACTTGGAAAAAAAGGCATGTTTTGTTTCTAAAACAAAGACCAACCTACGTTTACTTAGCCAGTGAATCATCCGAGGCAGAGTTCTCTGATAATTTTCTTATGGGATTGGAGGAAACCAATGACTCTAGATGTTGACCTTGCATCATCTGATTTTGTAAGGGATAAATGCAGTGATTCTCCCTGAAATGTTCTCTCTTTAATTATAGTAACATCATCATCTTTCCCCGATGTTTTTTTTTTTCATCTTTTGCCTATTTTGTAGAATGTTAAAGCCTTCCAGTTTAAACAATCTGTGCTTAAGTTGAAAAGAATCTGCAGGACTTTGGTGAGTGCAGAGTGTAGATTGGCAAGTGACATAAATCCATATAGATCTGGAACTCTTTCCAGATTGTGCAATGGCCATTATGTCTAATTCTTGAGTACATATCCTTCGAACTCATAATTCTTGCTCCATAGTCCTTTTCATTATGCTTGATCCTTTTGATAAGATATAAAGATACAGAGTAAGCTAGATTGTATAATAGTCGCTAGTACATGCCTGCCAATTTTGCTGGCTGCACGTGCAAGTCTGGAACGACTTCAGCATTTAAATCATCCTGTGTTTTAGAGAAATTGATGGGTCCTATACATAAGCCATCTTGTGTTTTTCCCTAATATTTTATAGTCAATGAGCGTATAAAACTTATCCTAATTAGTAGTTTGGTGAGTCGAGCTCTGGATTGCTTGTGTTTACTTTGGTGGTGAATGGTTATCATGGGATTGATTCTGGCCAGTGGGAAGGCAGTGAAAATGTATTACCTGGTTGAATTATTCATATTCGTAGGAAGGTCTCCTTTGGAATTTTCATGTCAAGTTTTGAAAAGTGAAGAAGGCCTATAGAATGTCATCCTGTGGTGGTGCTCATGCTGCCTCACGGACCGTCTATTATAAGGTCCTAGTGCCAAATAAAGCTAAAATTCACGTGATGCCTTAATAGTGTTGATGGAGGTAATACCAAGATAGAAATGCACTGATGAACCTATAGGGTGCTCCGCCTTGGTGTCTAAATCAATGTCAATGGTGAAAATCATGAGATCAAGAATGTCGTGTCAAATTTTACTAATGAAATGGCGGAAATTTTACAATATCTTCACATTTTCCTGAGTGTGCCTTTTCATTCTATCTCATAAAACTAAACTCAAGTAACACTAATCACCTTCATGTGGGAAGATGAACATTGAAAGGGCTGAAAGAGTAGTGACGGGATGTTAATATTGATTTTTAAACAAAGAAAAACAAAATGCTCTTACAGGAATTTGCTCCTGGTTGAGGCCCGAAATAAAAGTTAGATGGGACTAAAAGAATATTGACCCTAGAAAAAGTGAAGGCTTGGACGTTCAACTTGGGGTTGGGCTAGTAGTTGGTCCGTTGCGACTCTCTCTGGCGTTGCATTACCATGACCCCACCACTTAAACCCCCACTGTTCTTTTCGGTATCACCATGAGCTAAGATCACGTCCGTGGCTTTTCGTAAGAACGTCAAGACCACCATTCAAGAGAACATTGTGGGGAAGACAAATGATGTCTGATAAACATTGCAATTGACTATCATTGCTTTTCTGAACCCAGTTACATAACTGTCTTGTCTATTGTTGTAAAGCTACCATTCAGCTGCGGTCATTACGACAACTTTCATAATTCTAAGTGAGATTAAATCACCCTGTGGTTGTCCAATTATTTTGCATGAACTAGTCATATCAGAAGTCACGAAGAGCAACCTTAGGGGATTTCGTTATGAAGTAGTTATGGACGTCTGCATGTGCTAGTGCTAACGGCTTCCTTCACAAAAGTCAACCTGCAGCTTGGGAACTGACACACAAATAAATTCATTAGTAGCCATAATTCAGAAACACTTAAATGTCCACTATCAAAATACATCCTGATGTTGTGCAGAGTAAGTTCGTTGCAATGGTTAATAATGTTCAATTGTTTTGCTAATAACTTGAGTTATTGAGTTGCCTAGCCTAGGCTTATGCGCTGCTCCATTTCTTTGTTAACTACTACAATATTTCTTTGTCAAATAGGAAAGACGCATCAAGTCCTCAGATAGATTAGTCGAGCATGTCATCTTTCGGACGTGACAGATTGATCAGGTTCCCTTCAATTTAATCCATTATCATGCCTATCAATTTTGCTTCACTTCTTTTTTATCCCATTCGACACTAGTCTTTGTCGAAGTAATTTTTCTTTTCCTTTTATGCCCAGGTAAGAGAATGATGAACTCATCCCATCATGTCGTATTCATCGAATTGTTATAGCTTTTGTGCATCACATACCCAGGACTGAAAAATTATACCTAGACCAACTATGCAGAAGGCCAAAATCATTTGCTACCCCTCCTCAAACAACCAAAAACCCGGGCCCAGAAAGCCTCGAGAAAAAACCCTAAAAGGCACAGCAACTCTCTCCTGTGTCCTTCCCACGGGCACAATCTTCGTTTTCTCGCTTCTCTCTCCAGTTTTCAATTACAGAGGCCAATGCACCAGCTCTCTCACCGACATCCTCACCATATGCCTTCTTCCAGTCTCTGCGGCTGCATCTTCCTTTTTATGCTTAACCGACAGGGTCAGGGGCAGAAAAGGCAAGCTCCGGTACGGATTTGCCACGACTAACGGGTTGTGGGTGATTGCTGCATCGGTGAAGCTCTCACATGCTGATGCATAGAAATATATAAGTTGAAGGTGATTGATTTTTTGCAAGCATTCATGTTGGTGCTGGTCTTCGTGGTGGTTGCGTTTTTGGATCAGAACGTGATCAAGTGCTTCTTCCCAGTGGAGTCGGAGCTGGCCAAGTGGCTCCTAAAGGTGGTGCTTTTGGCGGTCCGAGGTATTTGTGCTGTTTTCTTTTTGCTGTATCCAACCACGCGCCATGGAATTGGCTTTCCTCCTTCACGTGAGTAGTAGAACCAGGAACAACAATATCACAGCACATTCGATGCCTCACGGTGTGCGCATGTCTTGTTTTGAGAAAACATTTCTTAGGTGAGTTCGATGATTGACAAAACGCAGAAACTTTATTTCTGACAAAAAGTATCTTTAGGCGGAAATTTTGATGGAATAGGATCAGTTGATATCAATCAAAATCAGAGTCGTGGTTTATTCTTCATTCCTTGCATATTCTGTCAAACGGCTAGGAAAGAGTCAAATACACTCGTGCAACGGCTACTGGTGATTGGTTGAATTCCTTGCCATTTTTATAAGAAGTTTCAAAAGGAAAGTTTTTCTAATATTTATCGGAAATTCAACATTCCTGGAATTTCTTATTAGAGGCGAAACATTCTTTCCATTCGCAAACACTCAATTTTTGGAAATCCGAACTGCTATATGGGCGGCAGAACATATGGGAAGCTTCACCCTTGGCGATCCTGAGGCAATCGGATCTCCTCAACCAAATCCACGGCCAACGGGTAGATTGGCTGAATGATCCTTTTAGAGATATGTCCAACAGGCAACTTGGACTAAGAGGAATATAAGAGGAGGTCTTGAAGCTAAAGGGATAGAATTTGCATTCACAAGAATTGAAGCTTTTATTTCAAAGTCTGAAGAGTGTTTTGTGATCTTAGACATTTGCCTCTACTGAGCGATATTGTGTAAACCTTTTAGAGGCTGAGAGTGTGAGGAGTTGTTCACACAAACTTAAGTGCTCGAAGCTCAAGACTTGTAACCTTTGATCGGTTGTTCTAGTGGATTCTAGCAAATAGGCTGTAGCATGAGAGAGTGAACATAGGCTTCCAAAAGTCGAACTACTATAATCTTGAGTGTGCAATTCTTTATCCCTTATTCTTTCATTTATTGTGGTAGAATTGTGCATTGATAAGATCTGACCATTTCATCAGAAGTTGTCTCATTGCAATATTTGTTTAAATTCTTTCATTCCCCTCTAAGTGATAGTTATAGCTATAACAATGGGTATCAAAGCGAGGTTACTCTTTATTGAAGTGCTTTATTACCTTTGAGTTAATGATCTATCTATGGCTAGCAATATTGCACCAAGACTTATGGAAGGACAGAATGATACAAGACCTCCATACTTCAATGGAAAAGACTACAACATTTGGAATAACAAGATGAAAGCATTCATCAGATCCAAGAATCCCTTGGAATGGGACGTTGTACCAAACGACATAAGACCAGAAACTTCTTTGTCCAAGGAAGAAGGCAAGAAACCAAAAATATCAGACTCATCTGATATAGACATCAGAAAAAGAGAAGCATTGGATTCCAAATTTGTTTATTTGTTATATTGCACATTATCTCCATTTGGATATAATCGAATTTCCTCATGTGATTCAGCAAAAGAAATTTGGGAAATTTTGCAGGTGATATACGAAGGAACTAATCGGGTTAAGGAGATGAAGCTAAACATTTTTCTCCAACAGTATGAAGCCTTCAAAATGAAACTTGAAGAATCAATAACTGACATGTTTAGCAGATTTACTGACATTGTCAATGGATTATTGTATTAAGGGCAACCTATATTAGACCTAATGAAGGTGAACAAGATTCTTTGAGGATTGTCAAAAGAGTAGAGCAACGTCAAAACATCTATTTGAGAGACTCAAAGGATATCACCTCTTTTTGTGGATGAACTCGTGGGAACACTCCAATCCTATGAAGAAAAATGTTTGAACAAGGAAGACACCAGAGGTAAGAAAGTAATAGCTTTAAAATCTAATCTTGACTCCGACGATTCAGATTCAGACAAAGATGACTAGGACGACAAAGAAATTGCCCTTATGGTGAAAAAGCTTCAACAAATGGCCAAAAAAGGAAGAAAGTTTAAAGGAAAGAAATCCTTCAAATTATTTGAGCAAAAGAGAAGATTCAATGACAAAGAGGAAAATAAATATGTTATCTGTTTTGAATGCAAGAAGCGAGGACACATCAAACTGAATTGCCCTCTTTTGAAGAAAAGAAAGAACAAGTATGAGAGGACAAAAAAATTACTAAAGGCCGAAACGTGGAGCAACATTGAGTGTGAAGAAAGCAATGAAGAATATGTTAATATCTATCTTATGGCAAAATCTGATTCGGAAGAAGAATTTGAGGTAAGTAACTTCGATATTCTAGTTGAAGTATCTAATTATATAGAAGAATTGTTTATCGATTACAAGGTTGCGCTAAGAAATTTCTTAGAGTTGAAGAAGGAATATTTAAGATTGAGACAACAAGATTCTTTCCAAAAAGAAAAGATTGAATGTTTTGAAAAGAATCTTCTTCAAATAAAAGAAAATCATGAGTCTCTCTTAAAAGAAAACGATTCTTTGAAAAAGGAAATTTTAGATGTTGTAAAAAGATTTTTAGTTGGGTCAAAAACTTTAGAACATATTTTATCCACCTAAATCCCATATTATAATAAATCAGGACTTGGATGTAAAAACAAAAAGGTTTTAGAAGATGATTTTTTGACCCACAAAGAAAGGAAGAGGCAAAAGCCTCCAAGAGTTTTCTATGAAAATCATTTTAGAAAACAGTTTGTAAAACCTGTTGGTAAAAACCTTCTTAAATGTTCAATTTGTGGCAATCATGATCATTATGAAATTGACTGTTCAAGAAATTGGAAGCCAATTCGGAGGAACTCTCTAAGCATGACCGATTCTTCTAATCAAAGAGGACCCAGACTGATATGGGTACCAAATAAGACTTGAATTTGTCTTAATCTTTACAAGTACCAAAGAGAAAAAAGAAACAAGTGGTACCTCGATAGTGGTTGTTCAAGACATATGACCGGTAATCCGAGCAAGTTCGTTGAACTCTCAATTCAATGGTGGAAGCATTTGCTTTAGAGGGAACAATAAAGGAAAGATCATTGGCAAATGAATAGTTGAAATTGGAAACATGACTATAAGAGATGTATTTCTTATCAAAGGTCTAAACTATAATCTCATCAGTATCAGCTAGTTATGTGACACTGGATATAAGATTTGCTTTTAAGAAGACAAATGCTCAGGCACAAGTAAAGGTTTGAAGCAGTCGTTTACTGGAAGGAGACTCAAGGAATATCTATCTATTAGATATAACTCCTGATGATATTTAGTGTTTGATCTCCATAAAAAAATGAATTAGATCTCTAGCATAGGAAGCTTGGACACATAAGCGCCAAGCAAATATTGAAACTCTCCTCAAAGAAATTGGTACAAGGATTACCAGATCTTAAGTTTGAAAGATTTGAAGTTTGTTCAATTTGTGCACTAGGTTCTTTCAAACCTATCAATTATGTCAGTACTAATAGAGCTTTATAGCTTCTTCATATGGACATCTTCAGACTTACAAGAACGCAAAGTGTGGGAGGTAAAAGGTACTGTTTGGTAATAGTTGACGATTATATTAGGTACACATGGGTTTTCTTCCTCGCACACAAGCATGAAGCATTTTCTCATTTTTCAAAATTTGCCAAAAAGATTCAAAATGAAAAAGGTTTTTCTATTTCTTCCATCAAAACTAATCATGGGGGAGAGTTCGAAAATCAAAGTTTTCAAAATTTTTGTGAAGAAAGCGGTTTTGAGCATCAGTTTTCAACTCCCTATACACATGAACAGAACGGTGTTGTAGAGAGGAAAAATCGGTCCTTGCAAGAAATGGCAAGAACCCTTCTTATCGAAAGCAAATTTGCATCATACTCCTAGGCTGAAGCCGTTTCAACAGCATGTTACATTATAAATTGATTTTGCCTCATACCTTCTTTAGAAAAGACCCCCTATGAGCTTTTCAAAGGTAGGAAAACCAATCATTTCATATTTTCGAGTTTTTGGCTGTAGATGCTTTATTTTAAGAAATGCTAATGATTGGCTTGGTAAATTTGATGAAAGATTAGATGAAGGCATATTTATGGTATACTCAACAATGGGCAAGGCTTTTAGAGTCCACAATAAAAGATCTCATATAGTGGAGGAGTCTATTAATGTGAAGTTTGATGAAAATCCTCAGATCCATGAAGATTCTAATCAAGTAGAGCAACCATTTGACACGATTCAAGTACAAGAAGAAGTCAATGAATTAATGTCAGATGAACAGCCTCAACAACAAGCAATGTCACGCCCGATCCTCAGGCACGCACCCATCCATTACCTGGTCGATATAATAGCGATGTTCTAGGATGCATCGCTGATCCATTCATTTTAATATACGCATGCAGAAGCATATAAATCCACAGACAATAAAACAATGGGATAGGAAAGTAGGATTAATTTTTCACAAAAAACCTTTTTATAAACACACAGGTTTATACACTGAAGCTGACAAAAAGGAATTGACTTTCTTTAAAATAGAATTGTCCTATGACTAACTGGTCAGACAAGGACGCCAATTCTTCGGGCTTCACCTTCTAACTTCAGGGCTTCTGGTCCTTCACCAACACCACCTAAGGACCTAAAATGGTTATTCAATAACCAGTGAGACAACGTCTCAGCAAGTTTTACCTCCTAAGACCCGATTAGTAAACCAATATGCCATAAGGGCTGCCTATGCACAACACGGGTCAGAGGACTTACCTTGGCCTCGGATTCCACCTGCAATTCAATACAATTCAATAGGCATCTAGTCAATCACCACAGATTGAAGCATCGATCAATTGACCTAGTCAATTACATGTCAATACGACCTTTCCCCGGGTCGGTACATTCAATATTACCTATTCTCCGAGATGACCTATCAAATCATTGAGCTAATGCAAAACAATGTCTTTCTCCGAGATGACATACCAAATCATCGAGCCGACAAGGTATATTATTTATTCTCCAAGGTGACATATTAAGTCACCGAGCTAATACCATACAATGTCAATCAGACCATTCCCCGGTCATTCTAGCCATTACTATCCATTCTCAAACCGATATATCTAATCACCGAGCCCATGTGCATTCTCCGAGATGACGTGCCTAGTCATCAAGCCCACGTGCATTCTTCGAGGTGATATATCTAGTCACCGAGCCCATGTGCATTCTCCAAGGTGATATTCCAAATCACCGAGCCCATGTGCATTCTCCGAGGTGAGGTATTTAGTCACCGAGCCCACTTGCATTCTGTACATGGGCTCAAATGTGTGCCCCATTTGAGGCACTGTACGGGAGAGCCTGTAGAACCCCAATATGTTGGAATGAGGTAGGCGAGCGGAAAATAACCAGGCCCGAATTAGTCGAAGTTACTGAAGATGTTGTGAAAACTATAAAGGATCGACTAAGAACTGCTCAAAGTCGACAAAAAAGTTATGCAGATAAACACATGAGGCCTCTGGAATTTATTGTGGGAGATAAAGTTTTCCTGAAAGTCTCATCGGTCAAAGGTGTGTTGAGATTTGGCAAAAAGGGCAAGTTGAGCTCACTATTATTGGACCTTTTGAAATACTTGATAGGGTCGGGGAGGTAGCCTACAGATTAGCATTACCCCCACAGTTAGCGAGCATACATGACGTGTTTCACGTTTCCATGTTAAGGAGATATCATCCTGACCCTACACATGTGTTAGACTATGAGACCATTGAGGTGGATCAAAATGTGAATTATACGGAAGGGCCAGTACAAATTTTGAGCCGAAGAGAGCAAGTATTGAGGATGAAAGTGATTCCATTAGTTAAAGTGTTATGGGGACATCATGGGCTTGAAGAAGCGACGTGGGAAAATGAAGAAGAAATCTGTCAACGATACCCTCATTTGTTTAGTTGAAGTCTAATTTCAAGGATGAAATTTTCGAAGGGGGGAAGATTTGTGACACCCCATATTTTCTTTATCTTTTCCCTCTTTTGTTCTCTAAAAAAAAAAGAAAAAGAAAACGGTGGAGTGGCAGCAACTATTTTCCCTTTAGCTACGTTCTTTTCTCTCTCTCTGAGTGGAGATGCCCGCTTCTTCTCTCCTCTGTTCTTGCTTCGTCCCGCCAAAAATCTGACCCAATCTCTGCCCTTCTTAGCCTTGAGCCTTTTCTAGCAACGAAATCATCGCTGCCTTGTCCTGTTCGGAGCCCCGCCGGTGGTGGCGAAGCCCCAGCTCACCCGACGCCTTCCACCGGTGAAAGATTAGGCAAGTATGGCTGTGATTAGTGTTCTGGGTTTATGAATTGGCTGCGCCTAGCTGTGCATGTTGATTTAGGGTTGGGTGGCTGCATTGGGGGTGCAGGGGACGGCTGAAATGTTGGGTTTGAGGTAGGATAGGTTCTGATTTTGGGTTGTCGTGGCCGGTGGGTGATGGGTATCGCATTTTACCCGGTCGACAACCCACCAACCCATAATTTCCTTCCCTTCTCTTCCATTTCTCTCTTTTCCTCCCTTGGCTTGAACATAACGGAGCCTTGATGTTTCTGTTTTGGGCTCGTTTGGGCTAGTAGTGGGATTGGATGGGTGCTCGGTGACTTGCGTGTGAGGCTTATGGATGGTATGGCGTAAGTCGGGAAGAGAGGGAGGCTGTGGTCCATCGTTGTTGGGTAGGAAAGGATGATGAGCTATGAAACGGACACACACGTTGACTTAGGAAGGTTGAGAGTACAATTGTGGCTTTGGATGGATTTTTCGAGTTGTTTGTGATGAATCGCTAGTGGTCAATACTCGTTTAGGTTCTATACGTGTGTGGTCGAGGATCAAATGGGGTTCGTGAGAGGACTAAATAGCTAGGAGTAGCTGAGTGCAGGTGTTAGTGTCCATGGTTGGTCTGTCCAGAAAGAAAAGCTCACTGAGGTTGCTGGTTTGCCGATTTTCCATCATCAAATGCATTAAGAATTGGATGAACTTATCTTCTGGAGGGTTGTGCAATACCTCCAGACCTACAACATATGTTTAATTGAGGTTTTTTGAGTTAAATTGGTCCTCATGAAGGCTTGATTTTATACTGTTTGTGAGCTGTCCAGAACCGTGAATTCGCGACCTCAGTGTGCTTTTGAATTTCTATAAAATTATTGAGTTAGAATATGGATTTTCTTCCTTCATGAAAGTATTAGGAGACATGTAGGTGCAGAACATAAAATTTCAAAGCATTTTACTGAGTTTTGAACTTCGAAATGGGTTAAACCTCTCGGTTGTTAGTTCTGTTTGGCGGAAGGAATTTTGAATTGCATGGACCACATTGCTGCTCTCTTTACAGAAGGAATCGGACTTGGTTTCCTTCATGAAAAGTAGGGGTGTGCAAAATACCCGGGAACCGCTCGGACCGCCTGGAAGCGGACCGGAACCACCCGGAACCGGTGGTTCTTGAGGGAACCGGTGGGTACCGGTCCAGTTCCCGGTTCCATGGGTGGATCTGCTTGCCCGCCCACTTGGACTGGACCGGAACCTTTTTAATATTAAAAAAAAATTATTAAAAGAAACCCTAGATCTCATCTCACTTCCTTTGTCTTCGGTTCTCTCTCTCTCTCTCTCTCTCTCTCTCTCTCTCTCTTCCTCGATTCCTCCTAATCCTATCGCCATTTTGACTCCTCCCTGAGTGTTGATGCCGCCGCCGCCGCCGCCGCTCCTCTGCCACTGCTGTCCGCCCCCTCGCGTCGGCCGCCACCCGCCATAGCCGCTGCTCATCCGCCTCTATTGTCCGCCCCCTCGCTGCGGGTCCCCTCCGCTAGCAATCCAACGACGTTGCAGCCCCTACAGCTGCAACGACCGACGCTAGCAAATCCCGAACCGGTCGCTGCGCCTCCGTCGTTGCCTACGACCACTTCCTTACCGTCGGTGCCTACAACTACTTCATGTACTCTCATGTACTCTCTCTCTCTCTCTCTCTCTCTCTCTCTCTCTCTCTCTCTCTCTATCGCGGAGCCTAATTTCCTTGGTTCTATCTTGCGTCCTGGATTGAATTCTCAAATGGGCTTTTTTTTTTGGGTGAAGGAGGTGTGTTGGGGTGATGTTTGGAGTGAGAGTAGAGGCACGAATGCGATTCTAGAGGTGGAGTGGTTCTGCTGCGATCGCCCCAACCCTGTTTTGCAGGTTCTCGCTTGCTGCGAAAGTTCTTTCTTTTCTCCCCACCCATGATGTGCAATTCTTGATTCTTGTTGGAATCGTAGGCGGGGAACCGCTTGTTTTCAAAATGCTTGATTTTGGAGCTTCTATCGCCTGTGGTCATGCGTGTCTTTGAATTTGGAAGTGGGAAATGGAATGTTTTCTGGTGGTTGAAGTCTAGGCTTTTGCTCGCAATATTGAGTTTTATGCAATTGCACATGCTTTCACCTTTAATGTTGACCCGAAATGGAGTGCAGTTTTTGTATTGCTATAGTGAATTCGAACTCCTAGCTGATGATGATTTGCATTTAAGTGAAGGAACTGGGATTACCCTTTTGGTATATATCAGTGAAGGTGGATGGATTATATATAGAATGTTACAGTTTTTTTTTCTGTTTGAGATGGGATTCTTTTAGTAGGTAGTGTCGAGTTGTGACTTATGTACCATTGACTGTATTGTTTCGCGTCAAGATCGGTTCTATGGATCCACTCGGGAACCAAACCAGACCGGCGGTCTGGTTCCCGGGTGGATCCATGCAACAAACGAGTGGATCTCGGTTCCAATTTTTCGGAACCGGTCCTTAGCGGGCGGTCCTCGATTCTAGGTCGGGAACCGCCCGCTTGGACCATGCACACCTCTAATGAAAAGTGTTCATTTAGGGCCTTACTATCATATATTAAAACTTGAGAGTTTTCTGTGATGGTTTACTATGGTTTTGGCTTTAAACACTGAGACTAGTCGCTTTCGCCTAGTTTTGTTCATGTTAGTAGATTTTGAGTTTTCTGCAAGAAAAGGTTGGACACTTACTTTGTTGCCTCTAATGAGGGTTCTTATATACCTTGTAGTATTTAATAATGTATGTTTAGACCTTGGTGTGATTGTTAGCATACTGGAGTTGTTAGTGCTACAACAAGGCGGAATTATGAATGTGTGTAGTTGGCTAAGGAGTCAAGGAGAGACCCCGAGTGTCAGGATGCCCGGAGAGGGGTGACGAGGAGTAGTGGTATTCTCTCCAGAGGACTGAGAAGGGTTGAATAGCTTCTCAGGGGACCTCGTGATGTCAGGTTGGGTGCGAGGGGTACAGGGTGGAGTGTCATCTTCCCCTGGGTGATTGTGAACCTCGTGATGCTAGGTTGGGTGCGAGGGTACAGGGTGGAGTATTGTCTTCCCCTGGGTGATTGTTGCAGCTAGACTTCCATAGATTCTGCATATTGATAGTTTGTTTACTTATTTGTCTTGCTATCAGCCAACTCCAAGTTGGACTACCCGCCCATTTGCTGAGTTTTTATTTTTAAAACTCACACTTGTTTATTGTGTCTTTTCTTCAGATTAGAAGGTGACCGAGGAGCGCTCGACGTGTGGGAGAGTTTTGTTTTGTTTCTTTTTGTGTTGTTCTGACAGTATGTACATACTCAACAAGAGGTGGGATATTTATTGTTTGTGGCTCCTAGTGTTTTTTTTTTTTTTTTTTTTAATTTATAGAAATCCCCCTCCTTAGCCTCATCTCCCGATGTATACGGAAACAAAGTTTTTGGTAAACATAGTCGAGTGCAGTTTAGTTTCTTATGATAGCTTAGAATGAAGTTTATTTTGTGATCTGAAATTAATATCTCCCCTAATTTATAAAGCAAGCCATGTAACTTGATTTGAAATTCTGGGTGCTACATTGAGCGGTATCAAAGTGATATTCCAAATCACCGAGCCCACGTGTATTCTCCGAGGCGACATATTGAATCATTAAGCTAGTATAATGTAGTGTCTTTCTCCGTGACGACATCCTCAATCATCAAGCCAGCGTGATACATTGCATAATCAATCTCCCATTTCATTGCCAAAATTATCCAATTCTAATAAAAATTACCCATCCACATAATTTCACTCAATTGGCACAATCAGGTACTCAATTAAATAAACAGAGATCATCACCGCGATCAGCCGGAATTTCAGTCGTCGGCTATCCCAGCCTAATTTCCGGAAAATAAATAAATAAATAAATAATTAATTAATTACACAAATATTAAAAAATAGCAATAAATCCAATTTAGGTCCGTGATGCCTAATTGGAAGCCGAGACGGACCTGGAAAATTTCCAAGACCCGTTCAATAAATAATAACACGAGTTACTTGTTAATATCACTAACCATTTGCCTAACATGCATTGCTAAGGCACTAATTTAATTACTCTACTCTAATCTATCCACCTAATTGCACTTAATTAAATCTAATCAACCCATAAGCATCATTAGCAAACTAAATAGGGATTAGTGAGTAAAACTCACTTGTTTTGCGAAGACCAGATCACCGCAACGACGGTGGCTGAAATCCAAATTTTCGGCAGCGTCGACGGGTATACGGATCGGGCCCAGAGGCCTTGCAAGCCCATAGCAAATGCTAGGCTTGGCTTCGAGCTTGGGCTTGGCTGCGGGCTGGGCCTGCTTCGCGGGCCCAAGAACTCAATTGATGGGCTACTTCTTGGCTGAAATGTGGGCTAAAATTCACTGGGCTGAAGCGGCTTCAAAACTGGGCTGGGCTTGATCTGACTTCAAGATGGGCTGCTGGACTTATAGGCCCAGCTGGACTGAAATTTCGTTGGGCTGAAGGAAAGAAATGGAGCTGCAGAGGACAGTTGATCTTGTGGGCTTGCCGTTGGGACGTTGTTGAAGCTCGCTCGATGATGACACGAGCTGAAGAATGGCTAAGCTTCTTTGGGTTGAGAGCTTCGTGCAGCTGATGGTGAAGACGTGTGGGACTGCTGCTCGTGGGATGTGGGCTAAGCGAATTTGGTGGGATTGTGGAGGTCAACGCCGGCTTGCTGGCTAACTTAGTGGATAGACGGACGTGAGGTGTCACGAGGGCTGTTTCGATGGGGAAAAACAGAGGCGTGGAGATGCAGCTTGCTCAGTTCAAATGGAAGAAAAGAAAGGGTGAGGGTGGTTGATTCGGTGGATGGTGGAACGCGTGGACAGTAAGAGATGTGCTGGCCGAAGATGGGGAAGGAACGATGGAGAGAAGCTACAGACTTCAAATGAACAAGGAAGAATGAAAGTGAAGCAAAGACAGGAGCTCATGTAGAGGGAGAGGTGGCGGCAGTCAAGGCGTGAAATGGAAGCTTTGAAGAAGAGAAGACAAAGTCAATAAAGATCATCCAAATTCTTAAATGCATGGCCCCCCAATTAGCCCTCAAACTTATCCCAATGTCTCTTAATATTTTCTTGCATTATCTTCACAAATAAACCAAATTTTGAAGCCCAAAATTGCTGCCCTTTTCCAATTCCGAATTTCACAATTTTTGGTCTTCAATTTCTTCAACAAATTCCCAAATTTGATGTCCAATTTTGATGTAAAAAAACCCACATAATTTCTACAAGTCCCCTTCGCTATATAGCTCGGTATAGAAGCCAAAATTTCTTTTAAATTGGTCCATCCGAATTTTCGCTAATTTCCGAATCATCTGTATCGATTTTCCGTAAAAAATCCCGAACTCGACGGAATTTCTCCGAAAGACAAGACAATGTCCTATATATGAACCATGACATGCTCGAATGTCCAATTTCCGAATCCGAATTTAATTTCGTGGTTAAAATTGACCGAACACGATTTTAGTCCAATCTGACCCATCGAGTAGCTTTTAGGGATTTTACCGCGGTTATATCCTTTAACGGCTTCACCTAATAGATTGGTTAACTCGTGAATGATCAACTCAGAGAAAAAGGACCATAGGCACGTCGACGAGATACCCATTTCATATATTCGGGACGGAGTTGAAATTCAGGATGTCACAAGTAGAGTATGATAAGCTTGACAATGAGAAACACACAACGTCTGATGATAGGTTCACCAGAAATTGGAAGCACAAGTCAACTCATCTGAAGGATCTGATTATCGATTACAAGATTAGGACAAGATCAACCCTAAAAGACGCCATTAGTACTTTGGGGCTTATTTTAGAAATTGAACAAAAAAAAATTGAAGAAGCTCTATCAGATGAAAACTGGATTCAAACAATGTAGGAGGAACTTAAACAATTCCACATAAATGAAGTATGAGAATTGGTTCCCAGACCACAAGACCATCCGATGATAAGAACAAAATGGGTATATAGAAACAAGCTCAATGATCAAGGAAAAATCACGAGGAATAAAGCAAGATTGGTCACCAAAGGCTACTTGCAAGAAGAATGAATTGACTATGATGAAACTTATGTGCTGGTAGCAAGGTTAGAAGCGATTGGATTTTTACTCACTTATGTGTGTTTTATAATTTCAAACTTTTCCAGATGGACGTGAAGAGCACTTTCTTGAACGGATTCATCAAGGAGAAAGTGTTCGTAGAACAACCTCTAGGCTTTGAAGAACTAAGAAAGCCTGATCACGTTTACAAGCTCAAGAAGGCTCTATACGGTTTGAAACAAGCTCCTCGTGCTTGGTATAAAAGGTTAACAACTTTCCTCATTTAGAATGGTTTTGAAAAAGTAATGTTGATACTACTTTATTTATTTGGAGAGAAGGTAAGGAAATTTTATTAGTGCAAATTTATATCCATGACATTATATTTGGATCTCCTAATGAAAATCTTTGCAGGAATTTTGCTAAGTTGATGTAGGATGAGTTTGAGATGAGTATGATAAGAAAATTAATTTTTTTCCTTCAATTGCAAATCAAGCAAATGGAAGAAGGAACCTTTGTTTTCCAAGAAAAATATGCCAATGAGCTTGTGAAGAAATTTCACATGAAAAATTCGAAGAAAATAAAAACTCCTATGTCTTCCTTCTCAAAGGTCAATAAAGATGAGAATGGAAAAAAGGTTGATCAGAAGCTTTACATGAGCATGATTGGCTCACTTCTTTATCTCACCACTTCAAGACCTGATATCCTTTTTAGTATATGCTTGTGTGCTAGATTTCAATCAAACCCTGAGGAATCTCATCTTTTTGCAATGAAGAGGATTAT
Organism: Eucalyptus marginata; assembly: GCA_014182565.1. Classification (NCBI taxonomy): domain Eukaryota; kingdom Viridiplantae; phylum Streptophyta; class Magnoliopsida; order Myrtales; family Myrtaceae; genus Eucalyptus; species Eucalyptus marginata. The sequence continues at coordinate 28,030,481 of CM024585.1, read as the reverse complement.
CAAGTACATTAATATTTATCCTTCTCTAATACTCTGGTATCTTAAGAGATTAGAGTTTGTGTTATCTAGGTATTCATATGCTAATTTTATAGGATATAAGATTGATAGGAAAAGCACGTTTCGAACATGTCAAATGTTGGGCAACATGCTTGTATCTTGGTTTGGGCAACTGTTGAAACTGAGTATGTTGTTTTGGGCAACTGTTGCATGCAAATTCTCTGGATGAAGCAGCAACTGATGGAATACAGAGTAGTGGACTCCAATACAATGATCATATGCAACAATACAAGTGCCATCAACCTAATGAAAAATCTAGTCTTACACTCTAGGGCCAAGTACATAGAAATCAAGCACCATTTCATACGTGTTCATGTCAATAATGGTGAAGTAAACATTCAGTTTGTTGATTTTCAAAATCAATTGGCTGGCAATTTTACAAAACTCTTGATAAAAAAGCTTTTGATTTTATTTGAGAAAAACTTGGTATTATTAATCCATTTGCTTCAAGTGTCTAAAGACAGGGTGCATTACAAGATGCTAAGCAGATCTATTATTATGTTTGCAAATTTTGGCGGTGAGAATATTTTTGGAAGTATATCAGGTATAATTTCTTCCTTAATTAAATTTATTGCCATATATTTTTATTTGTCTCGAAAATTGTTTATTTCATTCTTTCTAAAACCGTTTTACAGTTTTTCTCTATTTTCTCTTAAAAATCGGACCTCTTTTAAACCCTTTAAATCTCATCGCTTCATATTCCATAAAAAGAAAAAACTTCTCTTTTTCTTCTTTGTTCTCATACACACTCTCGAATGCACTCTCTACAAAACACTTCCCGCATCCTCTTCTCTATTGCAAAAAGATCAAAACTTTTCTTCACTTTCGGAACTATGGCACCAAAAACTGTTATGAAGTTGAAGCCCAAACCTTCTAGTTCACAACAATCAAATCACATTGCAAGCTTGCAATTCAGAGTTAAAGGAATTCCTGAATTTTTCGATCTATCTTATTCTTCTGATAGCATTGAAGGTACAAAAACTTCTTCAAACTTTTCTTAGTTAAGATCGACGATTGGCACCCTCAAGGTATTAGGAGATAGTGAGGATGTAATTTCTCGATTGTTGACTAAGTATGGTTTTAATAGTGAAGAGACATTAGAGTTAATGTTCGTTAATCCCATTAGAAGCATGCCTCCCACTAGTATTGGTGATTTGAGTGCTGTTAGATTAAGGAAAGGAAATGAGAAAGTATTTGAAACATTTGTCAGTAAAAAAAGGACCAAGGATGATGGGTGCAGGGATGATAACGATGAAAAATTGTATGCTAGTTTTAGAAGGAAAGTTATTGCATATGTGACTGATGCAAATCATGCAGACAAACTGATTAAATTTGAAGAGCATCACCAACACTTTAGATCTCTAATGAACAGAGGAGTAATTAAATATAGGACTATGGATTTTGATTTTTTTTTCCGAGTCTATTAGCATTCATCTTAAGCAGTTTTTTGATGATCGGTTATTGACTGCACTATGTGTTACTGAATATCCCACATACCATGCTTGACTGCATATTTCTATTCAATGCTTTCATTTTACTCAGTAGATACTATTGAGTTCAAAGTGTTTGATAAGTCGTATCTGATTCAAGTATGAGAATTGGCTAAGTTGTTGGGGGTTAGCTATTTAGAATTTGAGCCTATAGACATTGACCCAGACATTGCATGCAAACAACTCTCTAGAATTCCTGATTTTACCAGAGATGATAAGTCCCATGTGTCCCATCAATTGTTTCCCTTAAGACCAATTGTTCTTCACAAGATTATTATCAATCGCTTGAGATTGAAAGGCTCTTCTACAATCGATATTTCTCGATATGAAGCCAAGCTAATGTGAGCCATTTTGAGTTGTCGCTCATTTTCTATTGCTCATCTTATTATAATGCATATGTATAAAACAATTTTGAAGAACAAAGGGCAATTGCCTTATGGATCTCTGATCACGAAATTTTTTTGTGAATTAAATATTGAGATTCCGAGAAAATTGAGCAAGATTCAACTACCTCCACTGAAGATAGATGATAAATGATGTGCAAAATGAGTTTTAGGCACATTGCCGAAGGTTGGAAAAACAAAAAAGGTAAACTGTTGAAAGTGGATGGAGATGAAGTGGTACTAGACCCAGTTGATCAACCCATCAAGAGAAGACGAATTGCTGAACAGAGACAAAGCTCTCGAGCCTTCTTACAAAGGCTCAATGAAGAAATGTTAGAGGAATTTGAAGAGGATACAATTGATTTGGATGACATCATTGGTGCCTATCAACCTGACACTGTTGTGACCTCCCTTTAAGGTGCCCACTTACTCACGGGTGCAAGCAGAGACTAATGGCTCAGTAAGTATTGTTAGGCTTAGCCTAGACTCTCCTAAGCCCACTAATTCATGACTTATGGTTTGAGTTTTTAACTTGCAAATCAATTTCAAATAGGAGTTGTAACTAATCATTTTGGGGTGGGTCAATTAGAAACCCAACCGAAATATTAAGGGAAATATTTCACTCGTGGGCAATCGAGGAACTAGGATTGTGGACTTGATTACACTAGTTAATCATTAATGCTCTTCGGTACTTAATCTTGTTTAAACATCAAGTAAAGCATTTATGCAACATTTTATACCAATCACGAATCTAAAATTCAGTTCCTAACTAGACCAAGGAAATAGAAATCCATGCATCATAAGGGCGTAGTTAGAATAAGCCAACATTTACTTCCAAAAAGTTAAACACGATTTCTTTTTTCTTTTTCTTTTTTTAATTTCTTTTATGGATTTTCACACATTTAAAAAAAAAAAAACACTCAAAGCACTCAAAGACTATTTTTTTTTTTCGTTTTCAGCTACTTTTGCAAAATAAAAGTAATTTTTGGGATTTTCTAATATTTCTAGAAATATAAACCCTTTTTTTTTTAATTTTTATTATTAAGATAATTTTAATATTAAAATAATAATATATTATATTATATAATATTTTATAAGAAGGGACTCGATTCGGATCTCCAGGTTGAGGCCAAACCAGGTCGCTCAAATCACGGCCGAATTGGGCCTAATATACCAGCCTAATCCAATTCCCTTCCTAAAATGAAGAACCCAACTCGAATCCCATTCATTGGCTAGAACCTTATTCGACCGTGACCCATGGCCAACCCAATTTGCAGCCGCGACCCAGTTCCCTCTCACGTTCCTGCTTCCTTCGTGATGCCGATGAGGGTGGCTGAGTAATCACAGCCCAACCGGCATGAGCGACACCAGTGGTCGTGGCACCTATAAATGTGACGACAAGTTAGCAGGCATTGTGAGTGGCAACGGGGTGGATCGCGGTGGTGGCCAAAGCAACGAGCTTGGTCGTCATTAGTTTAGGGACGAACGATAGCGACTCTAGCTTGCGGTGGTATGGCAGCAAAGGAACGACACGAAACTCAGTAGTGTTAGCGTGAAACTACGATGGCAGAGCAACATCAGGTGGGATCGTCGGTTTCCTTTCCCCAAACCTCACCTTCTCTTTCAGATCTCTCTCACCCAATCTCTCTCAAGTCTCTCTTTCTCTCAGCCCTATTACTCTTTCCAGAACTTCCCTCTTTCTCACTCACAGCCCTAGATCTTGCTCGCTCTTCTCCGATGTCTCTCCTCTCTAGCTTACTCACTCTTGGACCTCCCCTGAAGTCTCTTAGGGGAAGTCTTTTAAGCTCATTGCCCTTTCTATCTATATGTGTTCTTTGGCCTCCGCCCGACGCCCTATTATAGGCGAGAAGGTTGATCGGTAGAGGTGCTCAGACCGCCAATCCTTAACGCATTGATAAGCCTTGGTGCGGCCGAATCGGCATCCCCTCAGCTGCCTACCTGCTCTACTCTGCACCGCCTACTCTACAACATTGAAGGCATGCCCCCTTTGTCATTGGTTTATGCATGTTGGTTGCAGGGAAGAGGAAAGAAGGAGGAAGGAGGGGAAGAGAGAGGCCCCGGGCTAAGGAAAAAAGGCTAGGCCTTGGGCCAGCGTGGGGGGAGAAAAAGAAGAAGAGGGGCTGCGCACGAAGGCTCGGCCCTCGTGGGCTTTTTTTTAATTATCCAAAAATAGGATAAGAAAAATAAATAAAAAAATAAAACTTAGTAGATGCAAATAATATCCATACCTAAGTGAAGTGAAAATCATTTTTGTTAGGGTTAAATTGATCCCTAATCTTCTGTGCAATTTAATCCTAAATACTTAGACAAAATTTAAGTGTCAACAAACATTGATGATGTATTGATGACGAGAATGAAGTCAAAGAAGAGATAGGAATAGGGATAATCACTGATCAGACAGAGGAAGTCATTGCTGAAAAAAAATAAAAGGATGCTGAAGATCAACTCAAAACAATAGATGATTAGACAAATATGGTAGATGTTGATCTGACTAATGATTAAGAGAGTGATGATATTGGTGCTGAGCATCAGGAGCCTACCGGGGATCAGGACCTCATTAAGCATTAAGAACCTGCTCAGGATCATATCATTGCTGGTGAGCAGGGTTCAGTATCAAATGTTGAAGCTGACTTTTCCCAAGTGGAAGAACCTATTTAGGGGGAGCCTAATCATATAGAAGATCCTATGGAACCTCTACCTAAAAACATTCCCATGGAATTCGATCATGTAGAAGATCCTAATGATGCTGACAAAGGAGCCATTGATAGTGCTGATGTTGTTCAAGAAGATTTAGAAATATCTGACGTAATGACTGGAGTTCTTCCTAATCTTCTAGTTACTCGGGAAATTCATGCAGAGACTCCTCTAGCTCTAGAACCTACTGTGGAAAATGCCATTGCAGCTGAATTACCTTCCATCCCTACTGGAACTCCTAGCGTAACTGGTGAGCAAATTGCTGATCTTGATCATTCTTCTGACTTAGTTATGCAGAATAAAGGGAAAGGAGTTGCAAGTGTTGAAGAGGAGTCTGAAACTGCTAGATAGAGGCAAGAGGACATTGATATGGTGATGAAACTTGGGGTAGAAACTGACCCTTCAAGAATTCCTGTCATTGATAGCACTAAAGACAAGCTATTTCTGCATACTCTACTTAGAATGATGGAGTATAAGGATAGGATGGAGAGAGATCTGAAGAACTTAAATGTCTTCCTACGAACTCAGCTTGAAGCGCTGGACATCATGGAGCGTACTTTAGAAAATATGCAGTACTATGTTCTTGTTCAACTGCCTCCAGAATATAGAATTCCATCTCCTACTCCAGTTCCGTCTCTAGCTCTCATTCTAGACCTTGACCTAAACTAACTATCCTCTTCTAAATAATTTTCTATGATTGCATTATTTCTCGAAGTTTAGATTGTTTTGACGTTTGGTTTGTAATGATTGTGGATTGTTTTGTTAAACTAATCTTCGTACTTTGGTTTGCTCATAATATTGTACTTTATCTAGTGTCTTTTTGATTGTTGACAAAAAGGGGGAGAAAGTGGACCAGCGGAATTAAGATTGCAAACTTTACTACAGTAACACTTTTCTGCAGGTTCTCTAAAGACTCTGAGCATCACAAAAGCTAAGGGGATTGGTTAAATTGTTCTTATACCTTATCTTTAATCCAGAGTATTAGCTATAATAGTTTCGCTAAAATTTTTTTGATGTAGATATTTTTATAGTTTGACAGCACCTCATTTCAAAATTGGTTTCACAATTTTTTTTTATCTTCTTAAAAGTTCTGCTCATGCAAGTTTTGTCATCATAAAAAAGGGGGGAGATTATTGAGAAAAAAATTCCCTAAATGGTTTTGACGATTGACAAAACTTAAAGATTTTATTTCTGACAAAAAGTATTTTCATGTGGAAAGTTTGATGAAATAAGATAAGACGATATTAATTAGAATCAGAGTTGTGGCTTAGTCGTCCTTCCTTATATATTCTGTCAAATAGCTAGGAATGAGTCAAATACATTCGTGCAACGGCTAGTGGTGATTGGTTAGATTCCTTGCCATTTTTATAAGAAGTTTCAAAAGGAAAGTCTTCCTAATATCTATTGGAGATTCAACCTTCCTAGAATTTCTAAGTAGAGGCAAAAAATTCTTTCCATTTGTAAACACTCAACTTTTGGAAACCCGAATTACTGTATGAGCGGCAGAACATATGGGAAGCTTCACGATTGGCGATCCTAAGGCAATCAGATCTTCTCAACCAAATCCAAGACCAATAGGTAAATTGGCTGGATGATCCTTTTGGAGATATGTCCTATGGGCAGCTTGGACTAGAAGGAATATAAGAGGAGGTCTCAAAGCTGAAGGGATAGAATTTGCATTCACGAGAACTGAAATTTTTAATTCCAAAGTCTGATGTGGCATCCGGAAATTTTGACAACCCCTGAATATGCGACGACCGTGACTAAGCAACGGAAGTATCATCGGACTGTGTCATTGGTGTCATGTATGAACATTATTTTGATACCACCATCTGGCTGATGAGTCACGATTAGAAATGGTTCAACTGTGAGCGAGTTGTAACCTTGTTCCTATGTACTATTACTAGTGAGACCGAGGCTCGTTCTAAGTGACATGTTGACAAGTTACTTATTATTTGGACTTTAGCTGTTTTTATTAAGTACGTACCCTAGGCGAAGGAGCCGAGAGACTCCATTTTACGTTCAAGCAGCTCGTGCCGCTCGAAGACCCCATTTCCCAGGCTGTGTTCACGTTATCCATTTTCCATGCACGTTCGTGGGAATTTCATGTAGCTGGTCAACTATGGAAGGTGGAAGTTGACCAAGAGCCACGTAGCTCTTTCTACGTTGGACAACAAAAAAGAAAAAGAGAGAAAGAATACGGTTGGCTGAGGACACGTCCCTTGCATGGAGGAGAAAAGTGGCGTGCATCCAAGAAGGAGATCTCCATTGCTGGACACGTACAATCCAGCTGCCGCTGCCCAAAAAGCCACCGAGAATTCACCTTTGTTGACTCATAAAGTCAACCAACGAAGGAACACAAAACTGGCGGATTAGTCGAGAAGGAAGAGAGAGAATGACTGAGCAAAAATTTCAGAGAGAGAGAGAGAGAGTAGTGAGAGGGCGAACGGCGAAAGGAAAAGAGGAAAGAAGGACCGCCCTCTGCCGTGCTTGTGCGTGCCGCTGCCGTCGACGCCGTCCGCAATCGCCGCCGTTGAGCCACGCCCAAGAACCCCGAGTTCTCTGTTTTTGTTCGCTGTTAACATCATAGGACTTGAGGCAAGTGAAAGTCCATTAACCTATATCATGTTGTGCCGTGATTGTCTAGTGGAGTGCAATAGACTTGGAGATGTTTGGGTTGTGATGTCGGATGCTGGATTTTTTTAAATGAGTAGAAGTGGTCCTCTATAAATTAGTAAACTGATTTGTAGAGAAACCGTATGACCTTTGGTGATTCCGTGAATTTTCTGTAATTATCTAGTTAGAATTGGACTTCGAAATCTTAATGAAAGTTGTAGGACACATCCTTAGGAATAACATATCAAAATTTGAGAATAAATGAACAAGGTTTGACCAGTTAAACGATTTTCTTTGTAAATATTAAATTTGGAAGCTATTACAGAATATTAGTAAAGAATATAGCAATTACTGCTCTTGATATACAATGAATATGACTTAGTGTTCTTCATGAAAATTTTTCCTTTAGGTCTTGTTTAAAACATATCAAAATTTCAGAATTTTCTGAGTTCATTTAGGGGTTATTCCGAAATTGTTATTACAACTGTGCATTGTGATGTTTGAGCTGTTTTGTTCCGAATTTGCTCAATTTGTCCGAAAGGTGAATGCATCTTGAGTTGTTATTTGACATGATGATATTGACATTCAGCATATCATGAAATATTGAGATTTGATGAAGACTCATGGGACATCTTGTCATTGCATTGAAAAGTGTTTTTGGAAATTAAGATGTTAATTGTTACCGTTGGACCCTCGGGTCAACGATGCCCCGGGAGTCGGGATGCCCAGAGGTTCGGATGAGTCGATGCCCTTTGGATGCCTGGTTGTATTATGAATACATACCCAGAGGTTTTACCCAGGAGTGTCAGGATGCCCGGTTGTATTATGATACATGCCCGGAGGGTGAGGGTTGTATTATGATGCATGCCTGGAGGTTAGGGGTAACCATGTCTATGGTCCCCAGTGATTCCTTGTGATGCCAAGTGGGGTGCGAGATACCCGAAGGTGTGTGCTGGATGCCCGGTTGTATTTTGAATACATGCTCGGAGGTTTCCGCGATGCCAGGATTGGGTGCGGAATCCCAGAAGGATGCAAACGTTGGTCCTTTGGGGGGATAAAACCGTTTGAATAAACTGATGATTATATTAAGTGTGAGTGTGGTCTGGTTATGGGACTAAATTGTATGGCATGGAATGGGACGTGTCATAACAGTTTGACCCTATGATCGGGACTTGTGTGACTGGACATGATGCATCTTGTTTGTTGAAACTACACTAGTCATTGCACTAAAAGTTTTATGGTTCCGATACATACTCATTCCTTGATGAACTGTCTTGTCTATTGTTGCATAAAACTAGATCGTGATGGCTTGCATAGTATATTTTAACGGATCTTTTACTGCTGAGTGGTTGTACTCACCCCGTTTGGGGACTAACATTTCAGACTAGACAAGATACCTCTGCTGCCACCGCCACCAGCAGATGGACCAAGTGGTAGGATATGACCGCAAGAAGGAGGACAGCAGAGGAAGAAACTTTTGGACGCCAACACTGATCGATGGACTTTAAGTATACGACTGTTGGAAAAGATGTCGGTCATCTTTTTATAGAAGACTACGGCATTTTGGTGTACCGACGAATGATGTCCATCTGGTTTAAGTAAATAAAAGTGTTCGGCTTATTACCTATAAATGTGTTTAGTTGGTGTGCATCATTTTAAATACAAGAAGGGAAGTTGATGGATGCGCTTCCGTTATATAAACTGCGCAGGGACCGACTTAAAAGATATAAACCCCCAGGATTTATGAATTATAAAGAAATTCTATGGTATCAGAGTATTATACTATCGGGGTAAAGCAAGTGTGAGGTATCTGTGGCAATCCCAACGGATCGGGGGCCGTTTCAGGGGTGCCACATTTGAAGAGTGTTTTGTGATCTTAGACATTTGCCTGTGTTGAGCATATTGTGTAAACCTTTTAGAGGTTGAGAGTGTGAGGAGTTGTTTATACAAACTTGAGTGCTCGAAGCTTAGGACTTATAACCTCCGATAAGTTTTTCTAGTGGATTCTAGCTAATAGGTTGTAGTGCAAGAGAGTGAACATAAGCTTACAAAAGCCGACCCACTATAATCTTGACTGTACAATTCTCTATCCCTTACTCTTTTATTTATTATAGTAGAATTGTGTATTAGTAAGATCTGACCACTTTATCAAAAGTTGTCTCATTGCAATATTTGTTTAAATTCTTTCATTTCCGCACAATCACCTATTCACTTCCCCCGAGGTGATAGTTATAGTTATAACATCTTGTACCTTACTCTGCTTCATTTGGATCGATGTACCTCGTAATATATATGCTTCTCTTTGAAAATTTGGTGCTTCTCTTTATACGTACAATCCAATGCAGCAGAGGAAAATGAAATTGGAGGATATACTTGGCCACAAATGAGTCACCACATCTAATCTTCATCGATTCTCTGCGGGAAATTTTACAATGACAAATCGACTACCCGTCTATTTTCTTATACAAAATTCCCTAAACTGTTTGCATTGAAATTTGACTGCCTATAAATTAGCATGTCCTGATCATCCATGCAAGCTCACGCTCATGTCTAGTCCCATTTTGATAGATTAAGCCCAACAGACTTGACAATACTTGCAGTGTGAACTCATTTACGGCTAATCAAACATGTACTGACGTTTGAATTGCTAAAGTTAGTGAGCAAGCAATGAAATTTGCCGTTTGTCACTCGAAAAAACGAAAATGCAAGGTAAAGATGCTTTTAGTTTTCTTGCAATTCTCGTTGTGTTGCCAACAACATCAAGTCCAGGGGGATGAGGACATTCTTCCTGGTGTTCTAAACTTTGAAGAAAGATCATTGATATTCGGATTTAGATTTGGAGACGGACGGCTCATTGCTGCTCAATGCAGCTAATTTCACTAGGGACTGACATAATTAATTGTCCCTAAAAATGTAAGTCCATCAACCAATGCTTTAAAGACTGATGCCTCCTCCCTCAATGTGTAAATTGTTGGGGCTCCCTACTTGCTCTTTAGTGGATTTACCTTGGAAAACATCATACCGTAATACAGTTACCAAACCACGATCATGTTGCATGTTTAATGTCTTACTTTGCAACCGAACAACTCATCATTATTACAACCCCTAATAAGATGAGAAAATTAAAAAACATTGAAAGAAGGATGACTAAAAATAATTCATTTTTTACTAAGACACGATCCTACGAATAAAGTAATGTAATAGTCAACCAAGGAAGAGATGGAGGGATCGAATTTAAAAGTGTTACTTGATTATTCATTAACAAAGCACACACTGAACTATATCATCGATATAAATTCCAGGGACTTATTTAAGTCGCCATGTCCAATACAATCCAAACAAGGAATTAACAGCAAAAGTAGAACAAGGATTCACCAAGCAAAGCAAATGAGCAAAAAGATAATAATCAAGGATAAATCTCAATGAGGGATCGGAGGTCCAAGCGAGAGATTATCTTATATCCGCTAAACCCCTAACCCAACCCCTATAATAGACCCACCATCACTAGGCATCAGTAACCACCACCACCAACAACACTAGCATCCCAACCACCGCACCAGCACGCAGCCACCACCATAGACTCACCATTAGCAGCCACTATTGGTGGTGGGTGGTGGGTTGCAAAAGGGGTTGGTGCAAACTATGCACATTGCACACTTGCACCAATACTAGGTGCAGCACGAGCCCTCAACCCAACCCTCACAATAGACTCACCACCACCAAGCTTCATCAGCCGCCACCACCAGTCACACGAGCACCCCAGCCGCCACCACAGACCCACCACTAGAAGCCAATAAGTAAAAGCATAATCAAAAAAATGAAAAAGGCAAAAATGACAAGCAACAAGATCGTTCCGTTGATATTGAAATTAAATCTCATAAACTCAATGATAAACTATAAATAAATAAATAAATCCACAGCAAACTATAAACAAAACAACTGATTCCTCAACCCCACAAACCCTATCACGTTCCATTTCATCAATCAATATGCACAACGCCTCTTGTTCGTGCTCCTTTTGATGGACTCTTTACTTGTATCATAATCCTTGCACTTTTTCTAATTGGACATGTGACTTCTTCTTCAACTGTCTCAGGATGCACTGATTTTGATAGAGCTGCAACTGTCCTAGGCTGAACTAATTCAAAAGGAGCTATAACTGTCGTAGGCTGAACTGATTCAGATGGACCTGCAACTGGGTTATGCTTACTCTTCTTTCTTGTTGGCGCAGTCGATGTCTTCTTCTTTATTGGCGCAGCCGTTGATTCTTGAGTTAGGCCTTGAGAGATAAGAACCTTTGAACTTCTCCCAGGCTACAAAAAGAAAACTCAATTATCAGCAAGAGTTTGCACCATAAATTAAATTAAATGCAGCCAATAAAACTTATACTAAGAATGACTATTCCAGTACACTCATATGTATAAAGGTCATAATCATATTGTTTTAGCCTCTTCCCATGAGCCCCTCTTGTTTGAAAAGGAGTGTCACTTTTAGGTACTTGTGATTGGTTGGCCCTTCTTCTCGCCTGTGATTTCTTAGGCTCTTGTTTTGGCTGTTCAGCTACAGGAAGGGCTTCTTCGGCCAATTTTTCAGTTAGATATCTTCCAGATGGCCTTCTTGTAGCTAGCCCTTGATTTGGCTTTCTTCTAGTTGTTCTTCTATCTAGCCCTTCAACTTTAGTGACACCTTCTGTTGGCTTTTATGGTGGCCCTTATGATAACCCTTTTGGTAGCCTTTATGGCGACCTTTATGATGGATCTTGTGGTGGCCCTTCAATTGGGCCCTCTATTGGCAGCTGAGCTCCAGTTTGCCTTCTTCGAATATGAGAAAGAGGCAAAGGATATCATAAATATAACATCAAGCCATATAACAACGTAAAGGAAAACTAAACGCAAATTATTGAACGTATTGGGTATTTTTTTCTCTACTGCTGAAGAATAGTCGACTTAACTAGCCCTTCAGTTGCTTCTGCCAATCCTTCAGCTGGCTGTCTTCTACATTGTCTTCTTCGAACAAGCCCTTCAGTTTCAAGTACATCAAGGGCTTCGGCCAATCATTCACATGTCATTCTCGTGACCTGACAAAGACAAAAATATTACATACATGCCAATTGTATCTACGTACATATTTGTAATAAACCATAAAGCAACATAAACACATATGTCATGACTTACTAGGTTTCTTGTCATCTATTGAAAAACAGTTGACTTACTTCGCCCTTCTGTTTGTCCTTCTCCAACTATCCTTTCACTAGGCCCTTCAACTAGCCTCAATTGTTCATGCTTCTTCCTTAATTGACAACCTTTAGTATTGTGCCCCGTTATGTGGCAATAAGAGCATGTTATCTTTACACATGTCCTACTCATCCTACGCTGACATGAGACCTCTCCCTCCGTCATTCTTTGTTTTCGCTTTGGCCTTCCCATTTTATTTTTTAGTGGCAAAGGTTGAGGTGCTTCATGATCTGTTGGCTCCCAGAACTTACTATTTCTAATTGGCCACAACATGAATTGGTATGAAGCAAGATATTTCGATTTCTTGTACCAATCATCAATGTAATCATCTACGTTGTGACCCTTCAATTGGATGGCACATATGGCATGTGCACAAGGAATTACACTTAGTTGCCATGCTCTACATGAACACTTCCTCGTACCAAAATGGAGAACATATTTATTGGAACCCTTTATTATCTCATATCATTCATCGCCATTCCAAATGGGATGACAATACCTATTACAACCAAGTTCTCATTTAATTTCTTAGCAATCCCAGGACCACATTGCCTAATCCACTTTGCAGCCTCGTCTCTTTGTTTGTGCAGTCGAGTCATGACCATAACCCATATATCTTCAAGCATCGAGATGATTAGTTTACATCTGGCATCTATTATCCTCCCTTTGAATGCTTTGCAAATGTTGTTATCGATGTTATCGCACTTGAATTCTTCGTTAAAGAACGCCCTACACCAATACTTTGGTTCTATTTGAAATGGTGCATAATAATCTTCCTTTGTCAATTGAAGCAGTTCTTCTTTGGCCATCCTAAAGTCAGCCACATTCGTGCTCTTTGCTAGCTGCCAAAATTGTGACTGCAGCTTATCTCATTTATAGGTCTTTGCCCAAATTGCATATATATGCCGCGTTCACATTCGATTTTCGATATAAGGCAACAACTCAACTACTGTTGAAACTAGTCCCTACAATAATTCAAAATAAGAAATGTAAGCAAATAGCATGTTGATATCAAAAAGCAAACAATTGATCATATTTTTCAAAAAGCAAATATTATCTTTTGTTGGTCGCTCATGAATGCCCACCTTCCCCATTTGTTATCTTCAAATCAGTCATCAATTTTTTTAGGAACCGGGATTAACTGTCCTTGTTCTCTATCCTCACAACAGCCCAAGCCAATGGAAACTTTTGGTTATTCGCATCTCTTCCACTTGCAGCCAATAATTCTCCCTTCCACACGCCTTTAAAAAAATAGCCATCCAATCCTATAATCCATCTACAACTAGATAAAAATTCTCGTTTGCATGTATCAAAGTACACATAGAATTTATCGAACTTAGTCCCACTATCAGGAAGTGATCTCTCCATGACCTCTACACACTCTACTTGAAGGGTTTTGCAATCTACACTCCCAAGCATAATCCCACAACTATACATATTCGATGCCGTACTGACCAATGAGTATCTTCATCACCTTTTGCTTCGATCTTTTGCATTAATTCCTAGATACATTGATGCCTACATGCTCCTTCACCAGCATATTGAACTCAATACTCTTCATTTGGGGCATCAACTTAATCAGATCGAAGAAGTGCTTGGACAACCATGCACTTGTTACCCTTTTATTTTCAAAATTAATAGAACAAGTATGTTCCTCTTGGTAGGCTCTAATATGGAAGGATCCACTTCTCCTAACAAATGCGCCATAAATCTTCCATGGACAATTTTGCTGTGAACACCTAGCTCTTACAAAGGTTTTAGTATTTCTAATGAAATTAATATACCTTTGTACAGTAATGGAGTTCTTCAATATAGCTTCCATAATTGTTTTACATCTTGAAATTTCATACCTACCGACAAAGTAGGAGAGGCAACGAATGGATCATAAGAAGGAAACTTACTTTTCCCTCTATGTACAGCTCCTTGATCTTCTTCAAGCTCATCCTACGAAGTAGTATTCTTGATGCTTTCTTCATAATCAATCTCCTCGTCAGTAGCACCAGCATCTACAGGGCCTTCGGCCCTATTTGGAACTTCATCAATTACCTACAAAGCTGCAAACCTATCTATCAAAAAATCCTTTTGTTTTTTTCTTAACTGTACAAGCTCCTCCTCCTCGTCATCACTTATGAAATTTTCAGCAGGCAACCCTTCATCATTATCATCACTGGATTCAATTACTTCCCAATCTAATCCAGTGATTGTGACATCACCTATGTCATCATCACTTTGGTGAATTACATTTGCACCCCTCTCCTCTCCATCATGTCTATCATGCCCTCCTTTATCCTAACCTCAGTACTACCTTGAATACCATCTCCCTCTTGTTCTACTTGGACACTCTCTCCATCATCATCTTCGTCCTCGCTATCACTATCGTACTCAACGTATACTTTTACCTCTTCGCCATGAAGATAATGGTATAGGACATCCCTAAAACCATTATCATCTTCTAAGTTTCTCAAACCATCTCTTAAGCTTTTCCCAGGAACACAATACAGCAACTTTAGGACTTTATGAGGTAAATAGGTCACTATATCCCTAACAAATACTATATAAGATGCCTTCTTTATATCGACAAAGATGGTGCCCTCATTTCCACCCTTATACTCCCACTCATCCTCCCCAATCACAAAATCTCCACCGTAGCAAACTATGACAGTGACATAATCCTTATCATAAGCCATTTCTATACCAAGAAAAAAAAAATTACCTTTTGGGACCACATCCACAAAGAACAACAGACAATTGCACATGGAAGTACCCCATTTTCATTGACTTTATTACAGAAAAGGGAAGGGGGAAGAGATGCATATGTCAGGCCATTAACTAAAAAGATACCATCCACGACAAAAAGAGGTCCCCACACTGACAATATGCCCCAACATGATAGCCAAAAAAGAGGTCATCACTTTGATTATTTGCCTTCCCTTAAAATATTAACCAAAAAACAGAGGTCCTCAAGACAAGTACAGGTCCTCACAACACCCATTTCAACACTTTGATTTAAAAAAGTGACCTGACGTCCCCACGACAATCACTTCGAGTAGTCAAAATCATTGTCGCACATCACATTTCACATCTGACCCCTAAAAATCGTCCTCGCACATCACAATACCACATCCAAGCTCTAAACACGCATCACAGTAGCACCACGCTAAGTCACACATCACAATAACACCACATCTTCGAGATTGAGCCCTAATTTTCTTTTCGTTGAACCTTACATTTTGAGGCCGAACCCTAAATTGCCAATCCGAACCCCCATTAGGGTTCTAGTATCACTTATGACACCTAAATCGCACATCAAAGTACCATCCGAGCCAACCTCCACATTTCCCCGTCGAGCCCAAAATTTTCCATCAAAGCCTTGATAAACGAATTCGAGCTCTAATTTCATCATAGGGGAGGGGGAGAAGGGGCCAAACCTAGACAAGCGATGTTGGTGAGCAGTAACAACGACAACGACGGCAACCAATGAACACCTCTTGGCGTGAACGGTGATGGAGAGAAGGGCCTTAGATCTAGTGTGAAAGAGAGTGAACGAGAGGAACGGCGACAACCAGGTCTACTTAAGCCAAAATAATCTAAACAAAGTCATTTAGCACCAAGGAAAAACATCGTTTAGGTCGGCTAAGCTAGCGTAGATGGACAACATCGTTTCTAATGTCCACTTGTGCTTTTTTTTTTTTTTTTTAATATATATTCCACCTTAGTAAAAGAGGTCGTCAGAAAATGCCACGTATGCAATTTGGTCGTCACTTTCATAACTTTTGGCACTTGTGTACTTTCGTGCCAAGTTTTGGCACTACAGGTGTCCCAGTGCCGGCTTCTTTTCTTCACTAATCTTTCTTTTCTTTTCCATTTCTCTAATACGATTTCGAATGGTAACGATATCCCTTTGATCTTGCCTTGAAGCTTCGTCAATAATTGAAGCAATTGATGTAGCCCTAGAAGGGTCCGTATCTCTTGGAATCATTTGCCAAGACTGGGAAAATGAATATGGAGGAGGAATAAATTTTCCATCCTGCAGGAGCTTGATTAATCTTCTTAATTTTTCCATTTCAGTCGTTTGGTCTTCCAAATAAATATGAGAGACATATCTTCCAGATTCCATCTATTGAAGTCTTTTTTGGAATGTCTCAAGCAATTTATTTGTGACCAAAGCCATCTGATCATCCTTCTAGTTGACATGATCAAGATGAGCTTGGACAGTTGAAAGCTTGGTATCAATTGTCTTGAGAACATTATTATGGGCTAAGGCATTTTCCGATTACCAATTTAGAACAGCTTCAGTAGCTGTAACTTTCTTTTGCCTTCCATGGTCGTCAATATCCGTAGGATTTGGAACCTTAAGGATATGATGGAACCAATTATGAATATCTGTAAATTTTTCTAATGCCGAGAATAGGGCACTGGAATTAGACCTTTTCAATGGTGGAGAGTTTAAGGATTGGAACATATAGATAGATGGAATGACAAGTGGTAGTTCTGGTCTAGGGAACATGAAGACTGAGGTGTTTTGGGTATTTCAAGAGGAAAGTAATTCTTTTTAACCCATTTGTAGATGGGTTTATACAATGGTGAGATAATTGGCTTTTAGGGAGAGGGTTTCTTTTAGGGTGGCGACTGAGGAGGTGGAGGAGGTTCATATGATTCGGGGATTTTTGGAGGAGAGTGTGGTCGAGGTGGTCCGTATGAGACCATGAATTGATATTTTCCTTCATCTTCACCAAGAGGTCCAACAGTGGGGTCTCCATCAAGGTACATCTAGTAAAGTTTATCTTTTGACCACTTCTTTTTTTTTTTTTTTTTTTTTCTGGATGGATTATCATCTTCTTCATCATCCGGAGGATTTGTGCAAAGAGAGCACTGACAATCTAGATCCTAGAAACAATGTCCTGTTTAGGAATCTTTATAATAATCAATAGGTCGTTCCTACTGATCAAAAGATTCAATCATAAATTTTGGATCCAAATGGCCGTTGTCATATGGAACATGGCTGCATAATGTTGCATCATAAAAAAAGTAGGAAAAATAGAAGATGTGGATTGTTCTTTTACCTTACTAAATTTGATGACAATCATGTCATCTTTCTTCTTAGTGAATTGAAACTCCATGGATTGGATGGGTGTGGACTTATGGTGGATTTTTTCATAGTTAGTTACCCATGTGTCTAGGAGTAACTTGACCAACTGATCTCGATGGATCTGTCTAGGAACATGCATACAAGAGATTTGGTCATTATCCACCGAGATGAAAAAGGCATCTTCGGAACCAGGCAAGTTGAGGTCAATAGCATGATTCTGAACCCGATAAACCATTTGGTAATGTAAGGTGGCAGTAACAGAATCTGGAGTTTGAGGTGCTCTAGTAATCTATAAGTGAGCCTTAAGGGCTGAGAGAAGTTGAGGATCCGAGAGAACCATATTAAAATTTGGAAACAGTGTAACAAACCTGAGGGTGCTTTGGATGGTACGGATACAAGCATGTTGGTAGTCCAAGAAACGAATGTCTAAAATGGCCATTCAAGCATCCATGGGTAATCCTTTCATTTCGTGAAAGGATAAAGCAAGTCTAATGGCACCAAAGTGTAGGTGTATGTAGCCTTGCTGTATCCACTATTGTGGAAGGTCAGAAAGGATTTGTAGGGTAACAAAGTGTTCTTGCTGAGTAGCTGGAATAGGATGCTGGTCAAATTTCAAGGACTAAACATAATCTTTAACTTCTTTAGGGGTATGCTTAATAAGCTGTTTAATAGAACGGATAGGAGAGACAGAAGATAGTTTAGCAAAAGCAGAATATGGATTTATAAGTGGAAAGTCTGTTTCGGAGATTTTACTATTTTCATTGAGATAAGAAACCTCATAAAGATAGTCAATCTTAGAGACATTGAAGTGCGGAGTTCAAGAGGAGGACCAAGAGAAATATGAGCATTTACAATGGAGGGTGTGGAAAGCTCGGAGGATTTAGTCATGGTAAGGAAATTCTCCCCCTTTCTACACTAAATAATCAACTTTAAACTAGAAATGTGCTGAAAAATGTTATGGCTCTGATACTAGAAAATTTGCCTATGATAAGAGTTAGGGAAAATGAAAACAGAATTTGTGGTAAGTATGTTATCCTACACGCACGGCCCTTCCTTGACCTCAGAATAGGGACTGCCTATTAGCCATCAATTTTTTCTTCATATTTTGGCTCACATCATATAAAATTTTAAGGTAGCAGAATTCTGTTGCACAGGTTCCACATTATGGCAAATGCAAAGCATACTACCAAGATTGATCAGAACATTTCTAGTTTTAAAGAATCATACCAGGTAAAAAGGAAGGAGGAGAGGTTTTAGGGATTTATAGCAAACCACACGATTTTATTTCTAGAGGGGGTGTGTTCTCTTCTGCCCCTTAATGCTTACAAACCTTGCCTTATATAGGCATAAAACAACACACTAGAAAATTATAGCTTGGCCAAAAAAGGCCAATTATTTGCACTTAACAAGTTTTCTACTGACAGACTAACTTCTACACACATTATCCTGCTTTTTTTGTTCATGTTACAGTGCTACAGTACTATGCTACAGTACCAAATGGTACATGAACAGTGCGCTACGGTGCTCTAGGTCAAATTATTTGTCTTCATCATGTGGGTCTTCTGCCTTTCTTATTTTGTCTTGAATATTCTTCTAGTAGAGTCTTGTTTGACTTATTATGCCTATGAATAGACTCTTTAGTATTGTCATCTAAGTCATCCGAGTCTTCTCCATACTTCTACCTTTGATATTCCTTAAGCATTCTTTCAATTTCCAAAGCTTCAAGATTTTCGGTGTTTGAATCATCTAGAGACTGGTATACAAGATGTCGGGAGGATTAGGAGTATCTTTTTCTAGATATTGTTGCCTGAGCGTCTCGATGAGCTATTCTACTTCTTCAATTGTTTCAGTCAGCCTTTATCTCTTGGATGACTAGTGAGAACCTATACGAGCATCGGCAGAACATGCTGGAATACCGAGTTGGGGTAGATACCCAAGCTGGAGTGATGGATCTTTTTTGTCAAGGCCTAGACTGAGTTCAAGTTGTAGCTCACCATAATCAAAAGGATATTGTGATAGTGGACCTCTCCACGAATCTTGTGATGATGAAGCTAAATCCTGTGAATCTGCTGATGACTTAGAAGTGTCCGGTACATCCATTCCGTAGTATCTCTTTAAGCAAGCATCAATCGCTGGATGGATTATGCGATAGTTATCAGAATGATCCCAAGAAACAGGAACATCTTCTATTGGCCAAATCTCTAGTGGCATGATCTGATTACGTAAGCACAATATCCTCTGCAATTCTCAATACTACCGAGGATAAGCTGAGATTCTACAAGGGAGTATTGCAAAAATCTCATTTGAAGCAGGTTGGGGCTTATATGTAGATACCCCAAAATCTGCTGGAGTTTTACGTATATCTCCACTGGGTTGAACAACTACCCATAACCTAAAAAATAAAACAATCATGTAGAGTTCTAGGTCAAGCCTACATGCTCTAAGTTTGGCTTGAAAAATACTTTTCTATGCACCTAATGGTTTAAACCAACTAAGCATTTCCCCAAGACATTTATACTTGGTTTGTCCTTCAATGAATTTGCTAATTATAAGGGGCATGATGGCTGTTGGAAACTCAACGACAGTAGTATAAAGATTAAATAAATACCAATAAAATCACTTGAGTTTTTCTGGAAATTTTTCTTCTGGAAAGAAAGTGAGAGGATGAATAAATGGATATTTCCGGTGTAAACCATTTGGCATGAGGAGAATACCACCATATTCACTATAGATATGGAAGTGATATTGCCACATAAGTCTTCCAAAATTTTCAACAAGGACATTATCTTGGATAAGCCTAGGGATTTCTAGTGGATATGAATATAAAGGTCATTTAGGCTTGATTTCTCTGGCCTTGAAACCACCTTAGATTTTTTACCACATACATGTTTATGGACACGGTGGCTGCAAATTTTTTTGGTCTAGGCAAAAAATTAGCAAGTATATCTTTTCTACAACCAATGTGGGATAAAACCCAACAATCTCCCCCTTCACACATCTGGCTTAGGTCGAAGGCTGCAACAACCCCCCTCCGAATGACTGTTGGGTCCAGACTTGTTAGTAACCTAGGCTCTGATACCTCCGAGTGACTATTGAATCTAGACTCATTGGTAACCTAGCTCTGATATTAGTGTTGGGTGGTCTTGGGCCTCTCTCACCCCAAAAGTGAGCTCAAACTGATCACTTGTCCCTTTCAGAACTGATGTGGGATAAACCCAAACATGAAAGATGGTGAGATTAATGGTGAGCCTCTAGCAACGACTGCACTTAAACCGCCGCCGCACCTTCCCTAAGCCAAGCCTGTAAAGCCACGTCTAAATTTTTTTTTTCTATTTTTCTAGGCATGCTGGGCCGGAGCTTGTGGCTGTCCGGCTAATGCAAACTTTGACCTCCATCTATCCTTCGATTTGCTACTGTAGGTGTTGTGGTTTATCCGTCAAGAGTCCTAACTCGGGTTTGGATCTCAATCAAGCTGAAAAACTCTCGATTTTGTAGCGTATACCATCTGTTCGATGCAATGCCTCAACAAGATTTATTTTTTATGCCTTTGCTTCTAGCCAAAACCGAGCATCCTTGGGTTGATTCGCATTGTTGAGACGATGTAGTTGTGTTTGGCGTTGTGGGTGTCGGTCGTTTGGGTTGTTTCGTAGAGTCCCCTTTGTTGTCATTGCCGTTTTTTTTTTCCTGCTCATTTGCAGGGGAGGAGACCATTGATCGGCAGTGTCACAGCCGCCTAGGATGAACGCCCAAGCTGAGGTGATGTTGAGACGTGCTTTCGATCTAGCGAAGACAAGTGAAGCCTCCTGCCGCGGTTGTCTCCATCGCAGCGAGTGTAGCCTCGAGCAAGGAGCAAAGAGGACGCAAGGGGGATGTTGGGTCGGCTAGGTCAGGCTGGCTCACAAGTCTAGTCAGCCCAAGGGTTGTTTTGCAGAGGCCTAAGAAGATGTTAGTGTGTTTTGTTTTTTTAAATTATGTGCTTGGATTTTTTATTTTTTTCAAAGAGGAGAAGCCCTAGTTGGGCCCATGCTGCAAGCCCATCCAAGTTGGTAGTTGATGAACTGGGTCGGTCCCAACCTAGGAATCTGACCTGGGTCAATTTTTATAATAATATTATTTTAATAATAAAAAATAAAAATAAAAATAAACCCAAAAAATATTTTATATTCCCCAAAAAATCAAAAAATGCCTAAAAGATGATTTTTATTCTCCACAAATGCATGGAAAATCCTCAAAAATCTAAAAAGCCTTAGGTTGAGTTTGGTGGTCATGATAAAATTCAAGATAGAATCAAATTTATTCCATCATGCATTGGTGCCTACTCAAGATAAGATAAAATCGGATATAAATAGGATATAGACAGGATAAAATTATCCCATGGGAGAGGTGAGATAAAGAAGGATATGATTTCCAATATCTATAATAGGAAAGTTTTTTTTTTCTCAAGTAACAAATTTCTTAAATTAATGAATAAAGATTATATTTCAATATAAATAATATTTGAATTCTAATATAATAAATTCAAAATAACAAAAAATAATTTTTTTAAAATTAATCTTAGTTTTATTTATATATTTGAATTTAATCATATCTTATAATATAAATTCAATATAAATATATATTTATTACATATTTTAGGTGTTTTAGTATTTTAGGTATATTAGTACGATTTTCTATTTAATAAAATCTTATTAGAGAATGATGGAAGGGGAAGAAGAAATTAATTAAAAAGAGGGGAAAATAAAATAAAATAAAAATAAAGTAGACAAGAGTGTCATGAGATATTTTTACCATCTCCATTTGTAAAATTTGTGATTCATATAGGCATTTATACCAAACAATGTATATAATATGATGTAAATATATCCGACTTTATTTTTACAATCACTAAACAATTGATAAGATATAACAAAATCTCTTAAATTTCATATCCTATCTCATTCAGTCATATTCTAGTTACAAATCCGAACAACTAAACGTAGTCTTAGGGTTTAAATAAGATTAGGTATCAAAAGGGCGTTAGTTGATCAACTTAGTTTCTCTAATTGCTCAAGAGTAAAATATTTCTCCTAATATTTTACTTGGATTTTAAATCGACCCACTCAAAATTGATTAGTAACGACTCCTATTTAATATTGACTTACAAGTTAAAAAACTCAAATCATAAGTTGTGAATTGGTGGGCTTGGGAGAGTTCGGGCTAAGCCTAATACTTAGCGAGCCATTAGCCTCCGCATGCCCACACACGAGGGCGCTAAGAAGGAGGTCGCGACAATCACTTGAAAAGCATGAAGATTTAGGCAATTCAGGCAGAAGAAATTTTCCACAAGCCTGTATGATTAGATTTCCCAGAAACATGAAGTGATGTTTCGCCTAACCTCCCAAGCAAATCAATCCTCAATTGTTGAAACAGAACTAAAATCCAAAGCTACGTCTGGAACCGGTTGCAATCTAATGACACGGCATGCGATATCTGCTGCTTCAGTGGATATGATGCAGTGTCTTCTCAGCCAATAGCACGGTTGAATATGTATTGGTGTAAATACTTCCACAAGACGCAAAATATCACTACGAACAGGACGGTAGCTTCAAGTATAACATTAGCAAAAGGCCGTCATGAATAAAGGATCCAGACATACCGGCTTGCCTTGATTGAGGTCGACATATTAAACAGCAAAGACAATTTTGATAATTCATTTGCACCTTTTGTCTGTGTCATCATGTAAAACACTAAACAGAGCCCACACATGAGCGAGATGGAGACTTGGAAGTCTCGAGCACTTTTTTTTTGCTACACATAAATCTAAAATGTACTAAACAATGTTCGTGGTGAGGCGATACTGGGTCAGATGATTCAATCTAACTTCATTTGATTGGGGTTGTATGGAAAACTGAAGCTGTTTCTGGCAATAACTGAGCCTAGAAGGAAAAAGAACCAAAAAAGTTTGAAACCTATTGTTCGAGTACCAATTTAGTCATAAACTTTTCAATTAGATCAATTTAGTTCTAAATCTTTTCACATTGGTATCAATTCGGTCCATCCAGTCAATTTAAGCCGAAAATTGGTGATGTGGACGCCAGTGATCCTATGTGGCATCACCGGTGCTAATGTGAACATTTTAAAATCATTTTTCAATAATTTTTCAATTTCTTTTTTTTAATTCCTTTTTTCTTTTTCTTTTTTTCCTATTCTTTTTCTTTGGCCTATGGGTAGGGACCAATCATAGGTGGGGGCCGGTGAGGGCGTCGTGGCCCTCGTGCCAGGGCAAGGGCAACTGTTGCCAAATCGGGCAAGGGGCAAGGGCTCAACCCTTGCCGCCTAGGCATGGGCAACCCTTGTTGAATTTGGCGGAGGTAGGGCAATGAGGGTCAAGCCCTCACCCACGCTGCAAGGGTCTTGCCCTTGCCAGATTAGGCGAGAGCCATGATGCCCTCGCTAGTCCCTCGCCTATGGTCAATTGCTGGGCATGGCCAATACCAGCCATAGGCCAAAGAAAAAGAATGGGAAAAAAGGGAAAATAATTAAAACATAAAAAATTATTTTAAAATTATTTTAAAAAAATGTCCACGTCAACACTAGAGATGCCACATAGGATTGCCGATGTCTATGTCATTGATTTCCAGCCTAAATTGGCCGGATGAACTGAATTAATATTAATGTGAAAATTTTTATGACTAAATTGACCCAATTGAAAGGTTTAGACTGAATTAATACAAATACAATAAGTTTAGGACTTTTTTTGTACTTTCACCGAGCTTGGAGCATCATGATGAAGAATGCATCTCCAGCCTTAGTAAAGTTCCGGCAAAGGATTATTAGGAGTAGCAAAAAATTTCAGCACAACAGCTATAGTTAAGAGAGAGACAAATGATGATAAGGCAAAGGATCAAACAATGTGTGACTGAGGATAATGGTATGCAACACACTGGTTCGAATTTTTTAAAACAAGTACGATTGTAGTCAAGTCGATTCATTACGAGATTTGCCGTTTCTTTATCGCAGGAGGGAGGAGGAGATAGACATGACATGGAAGTGCAACAAATGTTAAGACACTAAGGATTACCTGCACTGCACATTAAATCCATTAAACTGTTAGCTGAAACTGCTTCAGATTGAGACCAAGAACAATTTTCGCAGAGCTAAGATGCTTCCTGTTTGCTTGGAAAAATAATTGCGCAACTCATCATTGAATTTCCCTCAAAATGCGAACACAAAACCTCATAAAAATAGCCAAATTGCTCTATGCAAACCGTGGTGCTAAATTTATCTATAACAATACGAGCTTTAAATAGTAGTTTGATGGGCATTGGAAAATTAAAAAAATATTTAATCATTAGGTTCATTAGAATTTGGCGCAATAATTGGCTTCATTATAAGATGCTAATGACATATAATTCAAGGAGATTCAACTCTAACGTAGAGAAACGTGAATAGCAATGCAATCCTAGAACCATATTCAATTTTTTGCTAAATAGGAAATGCAAAAATGTAGTGTACACATTTTCTCGAGGGTCAAATTTCCAAAGATAGCGATGAATTTGATCCCTCAAATTTAAAAACCGTGAATAAAAACGTTCGAACTATAAACGTGTGGGTTGTCATTGTCGATTTAACTTTTACCATACGCCTATTGCCATTCTTTAAATTATAGAAAAAAGTCTTTCATGGTTGCCTCGGGGTTAACTTGGTCGATTCACGGTTCCCATGTTTCTTCTCTTTGATTGCATGAAATCCATGTCCGCTTCCAGCAGCAACTAGAACCACTGGCTATCTCACCTCAACTACCAATTCTCTTGTTCGAAGATTTCCTAAATGATTGGCAAGAGTGAGGGCGGGCGAAAGAAAATGAAATATTTTGTACAAGCTTTCTATAGATTGTTCAACTGATGAATTAATGTATCGTGATTGGATCAGAAAGGATATGTCTAAGTAGCGTGACAAATTCTTTTTTTATATTTGTTATAAATTGCTTATTTAAAGACTTGGTTATAACCGGTCATGTTACTCATTGAAATGAATATTGTGCAAAGCTTATCTTTTCTCCCTAACATTATTCTTAAAATTGAAGACCACGTGTTTTATATCCTGCTTTTGCCGAGTCCCGCACGTTACGTTCACTGCGTAAGATATGGTTTGCATTATATAAGGAGTTCAAGTTATTGTGCTTATTACGATTGCCAAGTGACGGAATGATAACGCCGAAGGTGGTGACCATTGCCAAGTGACGCATAAACACAGGACCTATGCTTAATACCATAGGATATGAGAGAAAATAATTTCTTTTCTCATTTCGAAACACTATTTTTCTCATATAATGAGAGAAAATAATTTCTTTTGTCGACTTGATTTCCTTTTTCTGTTTTTTTTTTTTTTTAATTCTAAGTGTCGGCTAATTTTTCATGGGGAGCGTCTCCGCGGTGACATAACCGGGGCCATTGCCGCCGCAAATGGTTTGGGAACAAAGCAAGAGAGCATCATGGTCATAAGGGGTTGTAATGAGAATTTTTTTTTTTTTAAATCATTATAGAAACAATCATTTGAATCAACAACAAACAGCTTTTTCCATTCCTTTTCACCCCTTTCTTTGGCATGGAAAATCACCATCATCATCATGTCGGAGAAGAGCTGCGTTTCGGCGGATGTATGATCTTTTGTTTGATCCTCTACCACCATATCTATTATAATTACTTTTCCGATCTTTTCCCGACCCGACACCGCCTCTTTGCTTTGCTTCAGTTTGTCGATGCATTTTTCGTCCCTCCAATTGTGCAGTGCCCACTGCATACAGACAGGTTTTATTCAAACTAGTTGGAGTTAAAGTTCTTATAGGCATGGTAATGTTAAAAAAAAATGTCCATAGGTAAAGTTCTTCTCTTTCACCCATTTACCAAGTTACCAATATATGCACTAAAATGGAGTACTTCCCATGTGACTTACCAGATGGACTTCCGATGCAAGTATAATCCATGTAAGACTTGCACATAATTTCCTATCACATAGTATTAAAGAGAGCCATGTGAAGTATATCAATATTAATTGATCTATAAATTAGTATACCAAATGATTTGAATAGCTATCAATGGTCATTTAAATGTGTGGGACCTAATTCTGGTCATAATCTAGGTTATGTGTCACGTCCCGATCCTCGGGCACGCGCCCATCCCTTACCTTGGTCGATTTTAAAGTGCGATATCCCAGGACAATGAATCGCCGACACTTTCAATTTATTATGCGCATGCGGAAGTAGTTATAAATCCCTAGACAATAAAACAATGGGATAGAAAAGCAAGCCATATTTTTCATATTGAAATTCACAACCACACTTTTATTAACAGCATAACTCATAGTATATTTACAATACTATTTACAACAAACAAGTCTCACACCTATCTACACTAAGACAGGGTTCCCAAAAGGGATGGGATCTCAATACACATCCGGATTGTACTCAAGATCCCTCTCTGGATCATCTTCTCCTTCAAAAATCTTTCTCCTCAGGTTCCTCCTCTTCAGCTCCTCCTTAGGGCCCTGAAATGGTTATTCAATAACCATGAGACCACGTCTCGCCAGTTCTACCCCTAAGACTCAATTAGTAAGCCAATACACTATGGGCTGCCTAAACACGCACAGGTCAAAGGGCTTACCTTGGCCTCAGAATCCACCTGCAAATCAGTACAATTTATAATAGGCACCCAATTACTCATAACAAATCGAACCAGTCGATTACATGTCACAGAGCACACGTGCATTCTCTAAGGCACTAGTTCACCAAAGTGATGCATCAAATCACCGAGCCCACGTGTCTCTTCCAAGATGCCTCACTTAATTCCATGGGCCCACGTGCATTCTCTAAGCGCACTCGTTCACCAAAGTGATGCATCATTCACCGGCCCACGTGCCCTTTTTACGATGCATGGGCCACGTGTGCATTCTCTAGCGCACTCGTTCACCAAAGTGATGCATCAAGTCACCGAGCCCACGTGCCATTTTAGATGCCACATTGATTCACCACTCCACCGTCGATACTGACCATCGGTACCCAAACATTTTCCATCACATAATTGAAATCAACCAATTAGGAACATGTCCTAAAATTCACAATTTAAATCAATTTCATATAAATTGAAGCTCAATTAAATAAACGGACTGCACCATGACAATCAGCACGAAATTCTGGTCACCGGCCATCCCGGTTGAATTTCCGGAAAAAATAAATAATAAATAATTAATTTCGAAAATTAAATAAATAATTATTAAAAATCCAATTTAGGCCCGTAATGCCTGATTGGAAGCCGAGACGAGCCCGGAAAATTACCGAGACTCGTTCAATAAATAACATAGCATGTCTACTTGCTAATGTCTATTTCTAACAACCTAACATGCATAATTAAGTCTCTAATTTAATTTATCTAAATTAATCTAACCACCTAATTGCATTTAATTAAATCTAACCAACCCTAAGTATAATTAACAAACTAAGAAAGCATTAGTGAGTAAAACTCACTTGGCAAAAGCGAAGACCGAATCACCGCGACGGCAACGCGATGGCGGCCGAAATTGGACTTTCGGCGACACCGGCAAGCTTGGGCCGGGCCTTAGACTCGGGCCCAACAAATCTCAGCCCAACTGAGATTTGTCTTGTACTAGACCGGGCTTCACTTGATCGAACGGGCCTTGAATGGGCTGTCCTCGCGGGCTTCAAATTTTGCTGGGCTTCGGAGCTGAATTCACTGGGCTTCAATTCAATTCAATACGGGTTGA
This sequence comes from Eucalyptus marginata, assembly GCA_014182565.1. Classification (NCBI taxonomy): domain Eukaryota; kingdom Viridiplantae; phylum Streptophyta; class Magnoliopsida; order Myrtales; family Myrtaceae; genus Eucalyptus; species Eucalyptus marginata. The sequence continues at coordinate 28,002,139 of CM024585.1, read as the reverse complement.
ACTGGATGGGCCTGCTGGAATTCTAGAAGATCTTGGGCCTGAATTGTTGCTGGGAAGATGGGCTCTTCAATTGCGAGCTGGGCCCGAGGATTAAAGACTGCTGGGCTTTGATGCGCGGAAATGGATTGCTTCGTGCGAAGGGGTGCGGACGAATGGGCAGAGGGGAGTTGCTTCACTGGCAAGGGCCTTCGGTGGTCTTCAATTCCGCTTGATGCAGGAGTTGACCGTGAGCTGGCGTGAAGACACGAAAAGGAGGGGCAGATGATCGTGGGCCGGTGCGGCTTGTGGGCTGACGAAGGAAGCAACAATTGCTTCAGTCAATTGAGGAAGCTGACGAAGACACGCGGGTAGGCGTTCGGTGGAATCCGCGGACGAAGACGAGAGAGAAGCATGGGACAGCTTCGGTGGATTCGTGCGGCTCCACTTCGGTCTTCTAGATGTCGTGGACGTCGTTCGGTCAACAATCGGAACCAGTGAGGGAAGTTTTTGACTGAAGGAGACAGGGGCTAGTGGGTTTGACGTGAGGCTAGCAGAGATGGTGGAATTGAGGGACGTGGCTTTAGTTTTCAAAGGAAGGAGCTGCAGGTTTTGCCAACCAAAATGAAAGTGAGGCCAGAACAGAGAGGAGGAAGTCGACGTTGAAGTTGTTTGAGCGGCCGCGAGCGTCCGAAGGAGGGGGTAGCGTACGTAGTTGAAGAAGCCAGCTAAGAGGAGGACAAAAACTCAACAAACTTATCTCTTCCATTCAATCTTTGCCTCCACTTTAATTTTTTTTCAACCTTATCCTTAGCGCTCTAATACTTTCTATCAATTTAAATCCCACAAACTAAATCAAAATGAAGTCAAAAAAATGCTATCCAAGCAAAATTTCGAATTTCATTTAATTTAGCTTCAATTCTTCACTCAATTTCCCAAATTGAGGCCGATTTCGTCGAAGAAAAATCATGAACCAACCGCCAGTCCCCAACACTCATAGGCCAATTTGAAAGTCGAAATTTCCTTTAATTTGGCCTATCCGAATTTCCGTTGCTTTTCCGCGGCGTTGATAACGATTTTCTGTAAAAGTCTCGGAATCTCCGAAAAATCTTCTGCGACCGAGTCGACACTCCTAGAATTTATTGTGACATGGCCGAAACTTCAATTTCTGAAATCGGACTCGAATTGGCGGTTAATTTCAATTCAACGCGTTTGTAGCGTAACCTAGCCTATCGGGTAACTTTCGGATATTTTTAAGTGCAATTGACTCGTGGTCGATTTTCTTCGAACCACTATGAACCCACTCGACTCATTGGCGACTCTCGGTTGTCGTGAAAATCTCGAGGATCCAAATACGGACACGGGGTACCAAAACAATAAGAAAATCGTCTAGAGCCGATCGACGAGAATTTTCTAATTTAGTGGTGTCACCCAGATTAGCCACACATCTCGATCCAGTCTATCTTTTATTTCAAATCGATTTTTAAACTGTGCGAGATGGCTCTAAAGATGGACACGATCGAAAGTTCGATTCCCTGGTCGAATTCTCAAGTCTATTTGCTTTAAAATTCCTAATAATTTCCCCAGATAATCTAGTTATCTCAAGAATGATCAGTTCTCAGAATAGCCCTATAAACACGTCAATGAAACGCCCGATTCAATCAAAAGGAAACAAAATAAAAAATTTGGGATGTCACATTATGTGTAGAACCAAAATAATTTGACAAGTAGATTTTAACTGAAACTATGAATTACCTATGTCATTTGAGTCCCTAGGGAGAAAATGAAAAACTATCGATCTTGTAGTTTTTTCTCATTATAAGATTTTATAGAATCACTTTCAACTTCTTTCAAAGTTTAGGCTATTAGATGAATGTATGATTTAATATATAAATATGATAATTCTCTCCCTCATGCTTAGGCTGAAAACGTAGTTTTAATATTTGAATATTTTGACATCCATAGCCCCTGACTTAAACATAAATGCATAGTACTAACCTTGAGTAAGATTGCATCCGTTGGGGGAATCTCCACAAACATGTTTCCTCCGAAGAACTTCAACCTCTCACTTCCAGCCAAACCATCCACCACGTGCGGCTTATCGAACGCCGTGCACTTCAAGTGGGGAAACGCGTCCGCGATGGCCCTAGCCGGTGTCCCCAAACCACCTGCCACGTTGACCACCGAGTTCCCCCGTCAAACACTCCCCCAAATGTGCGGCCCACCACCATCCCTATCAGTGTTGCATCGTTCACCATCGCCTCATTGAAATAGCTGTTGACCTCGGGAGTGCGCCTTGTGATCTCCCGCACAGGTACGCCATGTACCATCTGGAACGACGACTGCGCGACATCATCTCCATCCCCCAACCATGCGCTCAGATTTTGCCACGGCGCCACGGCGAAAGGTTCGAGTATGAAGAGCGGGAAGGGCACGAGGCTCGAGGGTTGTGCTTTGCGTGGAGTCAGTACGCACCGATTAGCGTCTAACCTGTTTGCTTATCCGCTTCTTCGAGGTCCCATAGTTCGAAGAGGCCGGAGTGGACGAAGACACACGAGGCAATATTGAATCTCTTTCAATCTTAAAAGGTTAAGGGTGCGTTTGGTAACATTTCCGTTTAAAAATTATTTCAGAGAATAGAAATAGAAAAAAGTATTTATTCCTAAACAATTTTGAACAAAAACGCGTTTGATAAACTTTGTTGCAGGAATAAAAAATGAATAGAAACACGTTTGGTAAATTTGTATTCTTTTTTTTTTTTTTTAATTTTTTAATATTTTTATTTTTATTTTTTTTTTCTTTCTTTTTTCTTTTTTTCTTTTTTTCTTCTTTTGGCCGGTCGCCGGCCTCGACCATGGCCGGCGATCGGCCGACGAGGGCCGGCGGCCCCAGCCACGGCGAGGCAAGCCCCTTGCCAAGCCAAGCCTCGCCGTGGTTGGGCGAGGCGAGGCAAGGCCAAGCCTCGCCAGGGGGGCGGCGACGCTCGGCGAGGTCATCGGGCCCTCGACGGCGTCGCCGGGGTCGGCGATGCTCCGACGAGGTCGCCGGCCCTCTTTGGCCGATCGTCGATCATGGCCAAGGCCGGTGACCGGCCAAAGAAAAAAAAAAAAAAAAAAAAAAAAAAAAGAAGAAAAAGAGAGGAGAGAGAAAATTTGTTCTTAATTTTTTTTTTTTGTTTTTATTCCAAAAGTGTTAACGGGAAAAAAAATAGATTTGGAACAAAAACGCAAACAAACGCGCGTTTATTCTTTTTTGTTCCGGAACAAAAAAAAAAAAAAATTTTGTTTATAAACGAAATAAGAAACATTAACAAACAGGCCCTAAGTAACAAAGAAATCCACTCAAAGCAAGGATTCGAATGACAATCATCCAAAAACAATATAATTTTTTCCAAACGAAAAACTGCACTTATGAAAACTAGCTTTGGTTGCATGGGCAACTAATTCAAAGGGAGATTACGATCTAGTAATTCAAACCATGATCAAATCTTCTTGAAGTATTCATGTCCAGTGGGTTGATTGGAAGAATGATCCTCTAAACATTATCCAATGGTCAACTTGGTGATAGAGGAGTATAAAAGGAGATTATGGTGTTGCAATTTAAACAAGATCATGAATTTGAAATTCGGAAGTTCAAAAAGAACCTCACATTATGCACTTGTCTTTGTGATTTGTTATTAAAATTTCTTAGAGGCAATTGACCATGCGAATTAGAGAAAACAATCACACATATTTGAGAAGTGAATACTCATACTCTATAACTTCTTATTGATTTTCTAGTGAAATTCAGCCATTAGACAGTTAGCATGGGAAAATGGATACAGTCTTGCAATAAGCCAAACCACTATAATTACAGTGTGCAAATCCCTTGAATTGTCTATTGTTTTATGTGATAGCATACTGCACACAAGAGAATCTGATCACAGCATAGTTTCTCTTCAGACTTTGTTCATTCGTAATAGGAATTTTGACTGTTTTAATTCCATTTTTATTTGTTAGGTCCGTGCATAATCACATATTCATCCTTCTCTAAGTGATAGTGTTAGCCACTCAAAAATAATTTTTGTACTGACCAACCGAAATTAGCTGTATTAAATTATTTATGATTAGATTAATGTTAAAATAGTGAATACTTAGGCCTTGAATTATTAAATGCAATACTGCATGTTTATTGCAACACTCACAAGAGTAGCATCAGTACACGATCACAAAAAGCCAACAGCCAAATCAAGTTATTACCCAGAACAACGACAAAGGAAAAAAAGAAGAAGAACAACCCAATCATCAAGGATAAACCTCAATGAGGGACCGAAAACCTAATACATGATACATCTTATAACCTCCAAAGCCGGCATCGAAAAAAAGCTTTGCCCATTCCTTTTCGGTCCTCTCTCGATGCATGGGCCATCATCATCGCTATGTCGAATGCAAGCTCTAATTCCATAAACTTCTCATCCTTGGCATTGTCATGGTTTTTCATAACTGTTTCCACGATGATCACCTTACCTACTTTGTCCTTGGTCGACGATATTGCTGATTTGCATTGCTTCAATATCTTAATGCAGTCTTCATCGTTCCAATCATGCAAGACCATCTGCAATGTTTCATTTTTATTGATGAGATTTACAAACTCCTTAGGTTTTTTTTTTTTTAATGGACTTGTGACAGTCTAGTAATAACACCCTTGCTATTTCCATAGAAGAAAATAAATGAGAGAACCATTAGTAGTTCGCGTTGACTGCATTAACAGGATTTTGAGAAGAAGAGGAGCGTAACACAGCTTGACCCTCAGGCTCGGCAAGTATGGTCAGATTCGTAGGACCAAAACTATCTCAGCTCATAACGGTCGTCGTAAGCCGACTGAAAATGCTTTGTAATCATGATGCCTATAAATTCTAAAGGAGTACTTGACATATTCAAACCATTTGTAATTATTGTGCGATGTAATTAAAATATCTCCATTAAGTTAAATTCAATGAGGATATCAACAAATTATGTGTTCCTTACTTACCTTCAACATGATTGCGTCAGCAGGTGGAATTCCCTTGAACATGTCTCCTCCAACATACTTCATGTTGTTACTTCCTGGTAAGTCGGCCACCACATGTGGAAGATCGAAGACGGTGCATTCCAACGTGAATGCATCGGCGATGGCCTTGGCCATCAGCCCCGTCCCTCCTCCGACATCAACCAGCGAATTTATGCCCTCAAACACCCCGGCGCACTCATTAATCACCACGGTCGCCAGTAATCGATTATCGCTAGCCATGGCATTGTTGAACAACTGGTTGAACTTGGGGTCTTGAGCAGCGTATTCCCACACCTTCATTCCATATGCCGTCTCAAATGCGGTACGGTCGTTGTTCAAGAACCAAGCGCTCAGGCAATCGTACGGCTTTGTGAAGCTAGGGTCGAGCATGGCCAGTACCATAGCCGCTGAATTGAAGGGACTGTCCTTAACTAGGAGCTCGGATGTGTGGTTCAGCGCGTAACCAATTTGATCACTCGGCTCAAGCCTTCTCTCTTCAAAGAAGCCGGAGTGAACAAGAACACGCATGAGACGGTGGACGCAACCGGACTTTGTCGGTTGAATTTGAAGTGCGTCAACAAGCTCGGACACAGTCATGGGTTGGCCGTGTTTGTGGATAGCGTCTGGTATGTTTAGCTGAACGGCACATTTCAAGAACATGCCCGTGAGGTTGAATACCGAGTTCCATACGTGAGCTTGAGCTTTGAGAAGCTCTCTGGTGTGCTCTCCAGCAGGACAATCCATGTTCACTTCTCTCTTGGGTTAGCACTTAATTCAGACTGTCCAGGCCCGAAAAGGGTGTGATGTTAAATACTGAAAGTTAACGCTAAACAAGAAGAATCTAAATTTTTTTAAAAAGGCAGAAAATGTTCGAGCTCCATTACAATAACATATTTCCAGCTGCCCTAACCTATATACACACATATACACACACGGAAGCAGATCAAGAAAAGGAATCGAGACATTGACCTTTTAGCTCCCATGTGGGTGATATAGGTTAGGGCAGCTGGAAAAACGAAGACTGGAGACACGTGTTACGATACTCAAAATTATCCACTGACGGTCGATCTCGTTGAGTAAATATATAAAGTTGTTGCTCTGTCCTTTTCGGTTTTCTTTTTTTATTCCGCTTTTGCGGAGTTTCTAATGTGGTCATTATGGAGCCACGACTGCGTTGTCTTGTTGACTTTTCAACGTCCCGGACGCATGCTCTATAGGATGCCCGTTGTCAAGTCCCTCGCCTTCCACCATGTAACAATGCGGAAATGCAGGTTTGTCTAAGAGATAACTGATAAAAAGGCATCAAAGGTCCTTAAATTATTACAAAACGTTCCATCATATTCCCCAACTTTCTTCCCCAAAACTATATGATTTTTCTTTTCAAGTAGGTTCTTCCCTCAAAAGATAAAGAAAAATGCTTACTCGATATTAAGTTGCCGTTAAATAATGACATACCATTTTGTCCTAACATCCCTAGGGAGCTAAAGGGTTACTAAGCAAGCGTAAATGGCTTCTCTCACGAGATAGCACCTATACCTAGAACAAGCCCGCCCAAATTCTAACTGATCACAACTTACTTTTCTCTTTCATTAATTGACTTGACATATTTTGGAGCCTCCAATAATCTATTATGGGCCGGTTATGTGATATCCTAGATTTTCAATCCTAATTTCAATTGAATAAATTGGGCCTTTCATCGATGCGCCCATAGTGTCATTTTCTGAGCTAATCACTCATGAGATAACTAGACTATATGGGAAAATCATTAAGGGATTTTAATGCAATAGACTTGAGAATTTGACCAGGAATTGATTGCTCGACTGTCATGATCTGCAAGGGTCATTACGACACTGTCGAAATTGATTAGAGACCAGAGATAGGTCGACTTGACTGAGATATGTGATCAAAGTGTGGGTGATTTCACTTGATTGCAAAATACTCGTCGATCGGTACTAGACTGATTTTTCTGTCGTTTTGGTACTTGGTGCCCATAATTGAAACCTCGAGATTTTCACGACAACCGAGAGTCGCCAATGTGTCGAAGATGTACAATATGACTCGAGATAAATCGATCACGGGTCAATTGCACCAAAAATTCCTAAAAGTTACCCGGTATACTAGGTCACACTAAAAGCGCGTCGGATTGAAACTAACCGCGAATTTGAACCCGATTTCAGAAATTGAAAGTTCTGTTGTGTCACGAGCTATTTTAGGAACGTCGACTCATCCTCCGAAGAATTTTTAGAGATTCCGGGATTTTTATGAAAAATCGTTTCATACGATTCGGAAATTGAACGGAAAATTCTAATGGGCTCTTTTGAAGGGAATTTTGACATCTAAGTTGAGCTATGTGCTGATGGGAATTTATAGAATTTATGAGGACTTTTTCTTCTTCAAAATAGGACTTCGAATTGGAGAAATTGAGGAAGAAATTGAAGACCAAAAATTGTGGAATTCGGATCTAGAAGAAGACAGCAATTTTTGGTTTTAAATTGGATAAATTGGTGGATTTATTTGGCAAGAAAGTTTTAGAGACCAAATGGGATAAGTTTGAATGATTTAAGGGGACCAAGCATTTAATGAATTGGCTAAGCCTTGTTGTCTACTCCCCCTTTTTCTTTGGCTTCCCACGCACGGCTCCCCCTCCATCTCCTTCTACCTCTCTTTCTGCCAAGCAAAAGCGGAATCTCTCTCTCTGCTTCTGGTTTTGTTTCATTTCCCTTTTATTCTTCTTTTTCGAAGCTACTCCCTACACCGTGTCTTCATTCAGCCTCTCACCACCTGCAAGTCCACCGAAGGAATCCCCACGCGTCCGAGTTCTTGTTCATTCGGTCAACCCCACCCAGCACTAAAGACCCTTGCAGCCATTGCCTTCATTCCACGTTCTCTCTCCCTCCATGTGCTGCCAACCGTTTGCTCCACCATCGAAGACAACCCCATGTCCCTCTGCCGCATGATTAGTCAACTCTAGCTCCATTGAAGACTTGATTGGTTGACATTGCGCCAGCTAGCTTTGCCCACGTATCTCCTCGGTCTTCCCCATCACCTGCCAACAAGCATCCCAAAGCTACTTCTCTCTTCGCTCAGTTCGTTCCAGCGAAGCTTGGCCCAGCAGTCGGGCCATTCGAAGCCCACGAAGCCTTCAATTCCAAACGCGGAAGTAACGCCAATTGAAGCCCATTCCCAGTTTAGTTGAAGCCCTCAATTCAGCCTTGGTTCAGCCCAATTTTGGCCCGGTTCAGTAGCCCACAACATTTTCTTGTTCAACCCACACAATTTTGACCAGCCCATCTTCAATTCCAGCAGCCCATCTTGAAGCCAGATTAAGCCCAACCCAGCAATTTGAAGCCCAAGCGAGATCAGCCCAGTCTTGAGGCCCGCGAAGTAGCCCAAGCCCGAAGCCAAGCCCAGCATTTGTTGTCGGCTTACAAGGCCTTTAGGCCCTGTTCGAGTGCCAGTCGACGCGGCCAAAAATTCGGATTTCCGCCGCCGTCGCGCCGTTGTCGTGGTGAACCGGTCTTCGCTTTAAAACAAGTGAGTTTAACTCACTAATCCTCGCTTAGTAGGTTCATGATGCTTAGGGATTAATTAGATTAAATTAAACAAGGTTTAAGTGGATAGATTAGATTAGATTAGTTAATTTAATTATCTATCGATGCATGTTAGGTGAATAGTTAGTGCAATTAGGGCCTAGATGAGCTCTAGTATTTATCTAGAGTGACTTGGAAATTTTTCGGGTCCGTTTTAGCGTCCAATTAGGCATTACAGGCCTAAGTTGGATTTATTACATTTATTTAATATTTTTGTAATTATTTGATTAATTATTTATTTTTCTAGAAATTCAACTGAGATGGCCGATGACCGAAATTTCGTGTTGATTTCAGTGGTGCTTTTTGTTTATTTAATTGAGCACTGGTGTGTGAAAATTGAATGAATTGGTGATTATGGGGATTTATTCCAAAATTGAGAAATGTTGGTATTTGATGGGAAAATAACCGTGAGAGGTTGTGAGTGGACCTAGAAAATCGTTGAAGTATGGTTGTGCCAGTTAGGCCGAGATTCGCCACCAAATTTGGAATCGGTTGTGCCCAATCGGGCCGTGATTTGCCACCTGTTAGAGGTTTGCCCAATCGGCCGTGATTTGCCACCTGTTAGAGGTTGTGCCCAATCGGGCCGTGATCCACCATCTATTAAAAGTCGTGCCTTTGAGGCCATGATTCGCCACCCGATAGGAGTCGTGCCTAATAGGGCCGTGATTTGCCACCTAATAAAGGTTATGCCCATAGGGCCGTGATTACCGCCTAAAGATAGGTTGTGTCCTGAGGACCGTGATTCATAATTGGGAATTGAGATGGAATAGTTGAAATGACTAGGTGATGGTCTCAATGACATGTAATCGACTGAGTCGATTGATCGATGAGTCGATCTGATTGATTAGATGAAGTGATTGTCAGTATTTATGAATTAATATGACTTGTGGGAAGGAACCGAGGCCAAGGTAAGTCTTCTGACGCCTGATTGTGCTTAGGCAGCCCTTAGGGCATATTTTCTTCCTAATCGAGTCTCAAGAGGTTGAACTTGCTGAGACATAGTCTCACCCCGTTGTGGGATAACATTTTCAAGTCCCTAGGTGACGGTCGTGGAGAGCGGAAGTCCCGGAGTTTGGGAAGGTGGAAGAAGCATAATCGGCGAACTTGAATGATTAGTTAGTCATAGGACAGTTCCTTTTGATGAGCCGAGATTTTTGTAACCAGTCCAGTCTTGTGTATAAACCCGGTTGTTTATAAAAGACTTCTTGTGGTTTGAAATTTTATGGCCCTGCTTTCCTCTCCCATTGTTTTATTGTCTTGGGATGTATTTATATGCTTCTACATGTGTATCATATTAAAATGAATGGGTCGGCGATGCATCCTAGGACATCGCTATTATATTGACCAAGCAGGGATGGGCACGTACTTGGAGGGTCAGGACGTGACATCCCAGTTTAGTGGTATCAAAGCATGGTTGTGAGAAATTAGAGTGATACAATGCGATGGATATGGGATAGTAAGTAGGAATGCCTTTAAATTCATGTGGGTGCATGTCTGTGATAGCTGTTTGGTAGCATTGTTTGTTGTTATCGTTCGACTTCTAATTCGGTGTTGAATTGAAAGTTAGGTTTCAGTAAAAAGACTAAGCCATGAGCGAGCAGGAGTAGAGAACTCCTAGTAAAAGGATTGTTAGGCCTACAGCTCGAGTTAGGTCACCGACTAGGGTCGGTACCCGAGGAGGCCGAAGTAAAACGCCAGCACAGGCTAGCGCTAGTGGCGAAGCACCACCTCCTGTTGGTGTTGGGGTTATAGCGCCTAGTGAGCCGAGGTCAATTGGAATCGCACAAGCCCTGGATGCCATGCGATAATTGATGGGGCAATAGGCCCGAGATCAAGCCGCCGCCTTTATCGCCGCCTTTACTGCCGCCGTTGAAGCCGCCGCCACTGCCGCTGCCAACGCTGCAGCTGTTGCCGCAGCTGTTGCTGCACCTGCCGCCGCACTTGTCGATGTTCCAGCTGGGAACATAGGCGTGGATAGAGAGAGACCGATCCACAAGCTGGTGGAGCAGTTTTTGAAGCTAAGCCCACCAAGGTTCACGGGTACCGGAGACCCTGAGGCCACGTCTCTATGGATACAAGATATGGAAAAAGCCTTTGTACTTCTGATGTGTACTGAGGCTAAGAAGGTAACCCTGACAGTTTATCAATTGCAGGGTAATGCAAATACCTGGTGGAGAGCCGCCAGAGAGGCAGTGTTTCCAAAAGGAGTGGTCCCGCAGTGAGATACATTCCTCCAGGCATTCAATGAACAATGCTTCTCGAGGAACGCAAAAGAGCAAAAGATAGAAGAATTTATGCGACTCCGTCAGGGGTCAATAACTGTTGACCAATATGGGGTCAAGTTTGCGGAGCTATCTCGGTATGCTTCGAGGCTGATTGAAGACCCTGAGGAGAAGGCTCGAAGGTTCAAGAATGGCCTTCAACAAGAGTTGAAACAGCTGTTGGTGCCGTTCGATCTGATTGATTATCGAGAAATCTATCGTTGGGCACAGTTGCTCGAAAGGAGCCTGAGTGAACAAGTCACCTCGTCTGGATCGAGGTTTAGTTCATTCAGAGAAGGAATTCGTTAGGGAAAGAAGCCCATGGCCGGTGGTAGATTCCATGTTCCGCCCAATAGGAAGGGTAGAGTTGAAAAGTCAGGGCCGAGTCAAAATGGAATATGTCGCACTTGTGGAAGGCGACATGGTGCGTACTAATGCCCTTGAAGTACAGGCGCCTGTTTTGAATGTGGCCAGCAGGGTCACGTAGCCAGGAACTGTCCCCGAAGACAGGGGAGACCACAACAGTTGCCGCTGCCACCGATGGGTCAAATCCGAGGAGTCGCGCCACTGAATGCATTGCACGATGGATTGAACAGATCGCCAACTCAGGGATCAATCGAGTTGTGCACTGGACAGGAAGGGCAATGTTCCCAGAACAATTTTATTAGAGTGGCGTAGCAGAATTTTGGTTAAGTTTATAGAACCTCAGTTGTTGTAATGAAGTCATAGAAGGGAGAATCGTTGACTAGAGTTGTACATGATGATTTTGCATATGTATAACTTTGATATTATATATGAAAAGGTTTGGCTCGAGGAGCTTTTTGTTGTAATGAATTGTTGTCACATTGTGACATAGTTTGACCCATTGACGGATGAAAGTTTCGAATTTATTGGAAGTCGAGGAGGACCCTCGATTTCGTTAATTTCATCGTTTGAGGCCACCCGTTTGTTAGTCGAGGGTTGCTAAGGTTACTTAGCGACTATCGTGGATACAACGGCTGAAAGAACTAAAGGTGTAGATGCAAGAGTTGTTAGATAAGGGATTCATACATCCCAATGCATCACCTTGGGGAGCACCAGTTCTATTTGTCAAGAAGAAAGATGGTTCATTGCGTTTGTGCATCGACTATCGCCAACTCGATCAGGTAACGATCAAGAACAAGTATCCATTGCCGAGGATCGATGACTTGTTTGATCAGTTACAAGGAGCGTCGATATTTTCAAAAATCAACTTGAGGACGAGATATCATTAGCTAAATATCAGGAAAGAGGATATTCCAAAGTCAGCATTTCATACTCGGTATGGTCATTACGAGTTCACAGTAATGCCATTCGGGTTAACAAATGCTCCAGCTACCTTCATGGATTTGATGAACCGAGTATTCAAGGAATATCTAGATCAATTTGTAATCATGTTCATCAATGATATTCTGGTGTATTCGAGAAGTGTTGAGGAGCACGAGGATCATCTAAGATTAGTGCTCCAGACCTTAAAGATTCACCAATTGTACACCAAGTTCAGCAAGTGCGAGTTTTGGTTGACTCGTGTTGCTTTCTTAGGTCACGTGATTTCAGGCGAAGGAATCTCCGTGGACCCGAGCAAGATAGAAGTAGTGATCAACTGGCCGAGACTGACTACAGTGACAGAAATCAGAATTTTTCTAGGTTTGGGAGGTTTTTACAGACGGTTTATGGAAGGGTTCTCATTATTAGCATCGCCTTTGACAAGACTCTTGAAGAAAGAAGAGAAATTTGTGTGGACAGACAAGTGAGAGTGTAGTTTCCAAGAGCTGAAGCAAAAGCTAGCTACCACACCTGTACTGACCATTCCATCTGGTCTTGGAGGATTCGAGATCTATAGTGATGCGTCATTCAGATGATTGGGCTACGTGTTGATGCAACATGGCAAAGTTGTTGCATACGTCTCCCATTAGTTGAGGTCTCATGAACAAAACTATCCGACGCATGACTTAGAACTCGCGGCAATCATTTTCGCCTTGAAGATTTGGAGACACTATCTATGTGGAGAAAAATTCCAGATCTTCACGAACCATCAAAGTCTCAAGTACCTATTCTCTTAGAAGGAGTTGAATATGAGACAGCGCTGATGGATGGAATTAATGAAGGACCTCGACTATGATATTTGATATCACCCAAGAAAGGCGAACAAGGTCGCCGACACTTTAAGTCGAAAGTCTTTAATCGCTCACATATTGATTAAGGAGTGGAACCTAATTGAGAGGGCTCGAGATTCGGTATTCAAGTTTGAGATAGGCCACCTTTCAAGTCTTATGGCCACCCTCAGAATTGAATCGGATGTCCAGATTAGAATCTACATCAACACTATTGGTGGTCTGGTATGAAGGCAAACATCACCAGACATGTTGCCAAGTGTTTGACATGTCAACAAGTTAAAGCTCAGCATTGTAAGCCGGAAGGATTGTTGCAACCTCTTGAGATCCCAAAGTGGAAATGGGAGCGTATCACGATGGCTTTCGTGACCGGATTACCAAGGAGTCAGAGAGGTGATGATTCTATTTGGGTAATGGTCGATAGACTGATGAAGTCGGCTCACTTTATCGTCATACGAAAATATCTCGATTTGAATAGGCATGTAGTAGTGTATGTGCGACAGATAGTTCGTCTACATGAAATGCCAGTGACGAATTTATATCAGATCTCGACTCGAGGATTCCTAGTTTCAACAGAACACCAGTGTGTTGGGATGAAGTTGGGGAGAGAAAGATTACAGGCCCAAAGTTGGTTCAATAATCAGTGGATGCCGTGGCAGTGATCAGAAATAGATTAAAGACCGCTTAGAGTGGTCAAAAAAGCTACGTAGATAAGCATCGAAGGCTTTTGCAATTCCAAGTTGGTGATCACGTTTTTCTAAAGGTGTCACCAATGTGAGGGGAACTTCGTGCTTTGGCAAGAAAGGAAAACTAAGTCCGAGGTACGTAGGTCCGTTTGAGATTGTTGAGAGAATCGGGACCTTAGCGTATCGTCTTGCGTTGCCGCCGAGATTGGCGCAAGTGCATGACGTCTTTCACATGTCAAAGTTGATGATGTATGAGCCTGACCCGACCCGACCCACGTGCTAAATCTTGAAGAATTATACATGAACGGCAGAGTGTCGTATGTAGAAAGCCTGGTTCAGTTTGTGGTTCAGAACAAATTATGTGTACCAAGATGGTCCCCTTAGTCAAAATGGTCTGACAACACCACGGGATTGAAGAAGCAACCGGAGAAAGAGAGACTCGATGAGACGACGATACCCCCACCTTTTTGTTTAAAGATTGGTAAAGGTTTAAATTTCAAGAACGAAATTTTTATAAGAGAGGAAGAGTTGTGACATCCTGGATTTTCAATTTTGATTTCAATTGAATAAATCGGGCCTTTCATCGACGCACCCATTGTGCTATTCTTTGAGCTGATTACTCATGAGATAACTAGACTATCTGGGGAAACCATTAAGGGATTTTAATGCAATAAACTTGAGAATTCGACCAGGAATTGATTGCTTGACCGTGTTGATTTGCAAGGGTCATTACGGCACCGTCGAAATCGATCAGAGACCGAAGATAGGTCGACTTGACTGAGATATGTGATCAAAGTGTGGGTGATTCCACCTAATTGCAAAATACTCGTCGATCGGCATTAGACCGATTTTTCTATCGTTTTGGTACCCGGTGCCCGTAATTGAAACCTCGAGATTTTCATGACAACCGAGAGTCGCCAATGTGTCGAAGATGTATAATGTGACTCGAGATAAATCGATCACGGGTTAATTGCACCAAAAATTCCTAAAAATTACCCAGTAGACTAGGTCATGCTAAAAGCGCACTGGATTGAAACTAACCGCGAATTTGAACCCGATTTCAGAAATTGAAAGTTCTGTCGTGTCACGAGCTATTTTAGAAACGTCAACTCATCCTTTGAAGGATTTTTAGAGATTCCGGGATTTTTATGAAAAATCGTTTCGTATGATTCAGAAATTTAACGGAAAATTCAGATGGGCTTTTTTGAAGGGAATTTTGATGTCCAAGTCGAGCTATGTGCTTATGGGAATTGATAGAATTTATGAGGACTTTTTCTTCTTCAAAATAGGACTTCGAATTGGAGAAATTGAGGAAGAAATTGAAGACCAAAAATTGTGGAATTTGGATCTAGAAGAAGACAGCAAATTTTGGCTTTAAATTGGATAAATTGATGGATTTATTTGGCAAGAAAGTATTAGAGACCAAATGGGATAAGTTTGAATGCTTTAAGGGGACCAAGCATTCAATGAATTGGCTAAGCCTTGTTGTCTACTCCCCATTTTTTCTTTGGCTTCCCACGCACGGCTCCCCTCCATCTCCTTCGACCTCTCTTTCTGCCAAGCAAAAGCAGAATCTCTCTCTCTGCTTCTGGTTTTGTTTCATTTCCCTTTTATTCTTCTTTTTCGAAGCTTCTCCTTGCACCGTGTCTTCATTCAGCCCATCGCCACCTGCAAGTCCACCGAAGGAATACCCACGCGTCCGAGTTCTTGCTCATTCGATCAACCCCACCTAGCACCGAATGTGGCATCCGGGTTTTCATCAGACCTAGAATAAGTAACGGCTCGTCACGGATCAACGGAAGTGTCGTCGGACCATATTATTGGCACCACATTCGGTTACCTTTTATTATTTTCATTGTCGAACCCAGACGTTACGTTACGCGATGATCCTAGGATATACTTTCATAGTCGCGCCTTGGTTGCGTCAAGACAATTCGATCATTGCATAACCTATCGTTTCGTCAAAAGTTTCCCTACGTAACATCACTCGCGAGGCTAACCTTTTGGCATTGCTACCGTACAAAGTGAGCTCTACATGCATGCGAAGACGTCAATTCTCGAAACTTGCAGCCACATCATCCTACTCCTTCTCTATGCGACCACCGGAGTGCCCATACACGACCATGCATGGCCATGCACGGCCATGCATTCACGCTCACCTTTGGACTTCAATTAGTTGACTTTGGGTAGTCAACCAAATGGGGTACGTCATGAATGGAGGGGCAAGTGGCAGCCCATGTTTTCCTCAGCAAACGTCACCCCTTTTGCTACCACCGAGCCCTCTACCGTGACTAATCAACAAATGCAGCCACGTTTCTGCATAGGAAGGAAAGCTGTCTCGGCGAGGGAGAGAACATAACATGCAGAAGCCACGTCCCTCTGGCTGCTGTTCGTCCATCTTGCTGCCACCGCACCTACATGGTTGACGGAATTAGTCAACCAAAAGAGGAACAAAACCAACGAGCATGAGAGAGAGAAACCGAGAGAGAGAGAGAGCAGTGGGCAGCAGCAAGTGAGAGAGATAACGAGCAGGCGAGCGGGTGGGCGAGCGAAAGAGAGCAGTGAGCGAGAGAGTGAACGGCGAGAGGAAAGGAAGGAGGTCGCCCCTTTGCCGTGCATGCGCATTGCTGATGCCGACGCCGCTTGCACTTGCTGTTGCCAAGCCGTGTCCATGACCACGAGCTTCTTGGTTTCTCGCCGTCGACACCGTCGAACTTAAGGCAAGTGAAAGTCTACTACCCTATGTAATGCAATGCCGTTGTTGTCTGATGTAGTGCAGTTAGATTAGAAAGATTTGAGATTTGGATGTTGATTGCTGAATTTTAGAATGATTGAAATAGATTGGGAGTGGGGAATTGAGGAAATGCTCGGGTTTTCAATGTGTGTTTCGATTCCTTTGAAATTCAATTGAAAACATATTTTTGGTGACTACAAAACCTTTAAAATTTGATTGTAGATTGAGTTAGAAAAACCTCCCAATTTGTACGAGAAATTCTATTTACCTTGGCACCAACCTCAAATATTTTAAGAAAATGTGGCGGTGCTTTCAATTTTCCTAAACCATTGAAAATCGGGTTGAATTTCGGACTTACTATACAAGTTTTCAAATTTACATATTGTTTTGACAAATGATTTGTCATAAGTCAAGTGTGTGGGTACTTTTCTCGGGTTACCTTTAGTGGATTTTGAAAATGCTGAAGGGTGAGTTGTGAACATGGAATTTCAAAAGGAATCCAAAGGATTTCAGATGTTGTTGTTTTGAAAATATTTCGGCATTGAAAATGATTTGGTTGCCATACCACGGCTGAGATGTGATTGCTACCGTCGAACCCTCGGGTCGACGAAGCCCCCGGGAGAACGGGATGCCTAAAGGTGAGACATGACACGCTCTAGATGCCTAGGGTCCGCAGAGCCCCAGAGGTACCCCGGGAGTGTCGGGATGCCCGGTTGTATTATGATACATGCCCGGAGGGTAGGGGTAACCATTCACATGGCAAGCCCTAGAGATTCCTAGTGATGCTAGGTGAAGTGCGAGATGCCTGGAGGTGTAACGTAACATACTCTGGATGCCCGATGACTGAAAACCGGAGGCTTTCGCAACGCCAGGTTGGGTGCGAATGCCCGGAGGGACGCAAACACTGGTCCTCCGGGAGAAAAATCTTTTGAGTTTTTAAAACTAATTTTCTACTGAGTTACGCTTGATTATGGAACAAAATTGTGTAGCACGGTATGTGACGTGTCATAATAGTTTGGCCTTATAATCAGGACTCGTGTGACTGAAATGATGCGTTCTGGTTTTAGAAACTGCACTTGCTATTACTTGAAAAGTTCTATTGATTTGATGCATACTCATTTCTTTGATTATATGTTTTGTCTATCTTGCATTAAATTAGATAGTGATGGTTATGCACGATATAGTTTAGTAGATCTTTCGCTGCTGGGTGGTTGTACTCACCCCTTTTGGGGACTAACATTTTAGACTAGACAAGATGCCTATGTTGCCCGCAACTCCCGGTACGTTTTATGGAGTCCCAATCGATTTACAGTGGGAACGGTTAGAACATCATCACCCTAAGGTGCGAGGATTGACGTTTGTACAAGTGCGAGTGATATTGATGTTCGATACCGGTCCTCCCATCGGCCCTATACTCCAGGAGTATATTGTCATATTTGTCTGTCGAGATGGACGAACGCTGGGGCTGCTGCCACTGCCACCAACAGATGGACCGAGTGGATGGATATGATCGTGAGATGGGGTCAGCAAAGGAAGGAATTTTCGGACGCCAACATTTATCGATGGACTTTATGTATATGACTGTGGGAAATGTCAGGTACTTTTGAAGTATAGTCGAGTATAGAAAATTACAGCATTTTGGTGTACCAACAAAACAATGTCCATCTAGTTATGTAAATAAAAGTGTCCGGCTTTTATCTATAAAAGTGTTTAGTTAGTATGCATTGTTTTTGAATTTAGGAAAGGGAGATGTTGGATTCACTTCCGCCATGTTTTGCGCAGGGACCAATGGAAAAGATATAGACCCCCAGACCTCATGGACTTATCGAAATCCTATGGTATCAGAGTGACAGGCTTTCGGGCCAAGAGAAAGGTAGTGATGTGTGGCGACCCTAATGGATTGGGGGCCGTCGGGTGGTGCCACACCGAAGACCCTTCCAGCCATTGCCTTCATTCCACGTTCTCTCTCCTTCCATGTGCTGCCAACCATTTGCTCCACCATCAAAGACAACCCCACGTCCCTCTGCCGCACGATCAGTCAACTCCAGCTCCATTGAAGACTTGATTGGTTGACCCTACACCAGCTAGCTTCGCCCACGTATCTCCTCAGTCTTCCCCATCACCCGCCAGCAAGCATCCCGAAGTTGCTTCTCTCTCTCTGCTCGGTTTGTTCCAACGAAGCTTGGCCCAACAGTCGGGCCATTCGAAGCCCACGAAGCCTTCAATTCTAGCTGCGGAAGCAACGCCAATTGAAGCCCATTCCCAGTTCAGTTGAAGCCCTCAATTCAACCTTGGTTTAGCCCAGTTTTGGCCCGGTTCAATAGCCCACAACATTTTCTTGTTCAGCCCACATAATTTCAACTAGCCCATCTTCAATTCCAGCAGCCCATCTTGAAGCCAGATCAAGCCCAACCAAGCAATTTGAAGCCCAAGCGAGATCAACCCAGTCTTGAGGCCCGCGAAGCAACCCAAGCCCGAAGCCAAGCCCAGCATTTGTTGTGGGCTTGCAAGGCCTTTGGGCCCGGTCCGAGTGTCCATCAACGCTACCGAAAATTCGGATTTCAGGCATTTCCTAATTGATGTTGGATCACTGACACTGACCACCACTTCAAACACCACATCCCTAATCGATGTAAGAGTCTCAGGCATTTCCTATTCCTTTTCTTGCACAATTGCTAGGGGATCTCTTTTTGGTTGTTGTTGGAGATTTTCCTCAACTTTTGCCCTATCCAGTTCAGTGTCATTTGCAATCTTATTGTCACGCCCCAACTCGTTCTGGGCTCGCGACAACCCACGCTGTCTCTTTCACTTAGGTCATTCTATTATGACGTCCCAAGAGGCATCGCTGACCCAATCGCTTTATCGATTAAATATGTATGTGGAAGTATAAACATATCAAACAACCAAGAAAATAGGGATAATATAAAACACACTTATATACATTCATAATAACTTACTTCCATACAACTTTAGCATCATACATTACGCCACTTTTCATAAATATCCCAAAGCATGCTCACATACTTCCAAAAGGTTTTGGGGGTAAGCCTAGCACCTTTAGTACTAAGAGGGCTATCCAAAAAGATGATTCTTATACAAGCACGGGTTCACTAAAGCAAGCTATCAAGCCTAAAGAGATCCCCATTAAATCTAATGAACTATGCCACAAAATAATGGGGAACCAGATGGCCTACTCCCTCGTTAACCCACATTATGGTGATGTGCTTCAGAAGAGTTGCCTCTATCCCCGTAATTGCATACTTGACCGCGGTCCATTCAAAGGACATGGGGAACCCAAAACGAACAGGGTGTACATCCATAACTACGGGCCTGAAAACATTTAAATAACAACAGTAAGATAAACTCAATGAGTGAACTTCCTAGATCTCGCGTAGGGAGGTTATTCACCTCGGAACGGCCTAAACATACAAGTTATCTATCGATAGCAGATCAACAACAAAGCCCTTGCTTTGCCTAAGTACTCACATGAACGAGTTTACCTTCACTTTTTCAAGGCCATCAAATCGAGCACGTAAGCAAGTCTTAAAACACTTCCTACACTCAGGAGCCAAACATAAATCATATCGAGCATATAAGCAAGTCTTAAAAAACTTCCTACACTTAGGAGCCAAACATAAAAACGCGCAATATATCATAATCATGCGCCCATGCCATGCAATAATTCAGACCTGCTCATGTATCATTCTCATGTCACATGTGTGCAGATTTTAGCATCACTTCTCTAAATGTGCACTCATGCACTTTATACGCATGGCGTCTCGAGAATCACATGGCATCCCATACTACCATGTAACCCTCGAGACCATACTTTCATATTATTACGGTTGCTTAAGGCCCTAAGGTTCGCAATCATTCAGAGTAACCGAGCATCATCCTGCCCCATCAGGCACAACATCGTCCCGCGTATGCATACGCCTCAAGACAACATTCTACTAAGGAGCTTCATTCCGAAATCCATCCGCAAACAGCATCCCATTGACTTGGGTATCCGAACTGAATTGGGTATCGTCCCGCGTAAAACGCATCAAAACGGGTTGATTACCCTGCGTAAAACGCATTAGGGTCTTTAAGTGATCACACGAGCATACCATCACACAACTCATTTAATGTCTTTCTCAATGTGTGATGCTCATATAATATGCAACAACTTTTGCCACATACCATCATGCCATACTCATATCTCAAGTCACATTATACAAATGCACCGCTAACACACTCCAATGTGTTATCCTTCCCACATATCATTACATGCATGATGATTGGCTAAAATCCTTGGATGCCATAAGCGTGCATCATAATTAAAATTAACAATTAATAATGCATCAACAATGGAACTCGAACATATATGACACTTCTTTAAGGTAAGTCATTTTATAAGGATCTAATTTATTACGATAAACCATACGATAACTTATTTTAATAATATACCCTATCACAACATCATATCACATATCACATACCACATATCATCACATAATAGTTTATTCCTCTATCAAGGCACATCATGTCAACATATCATACTTCAGTTATCACATCTTAATAACTTATCGCATAATTACTTATTGTTGACACCTAAATTTTTGCATGATTTTTTGGGTTAATTTTTATTAAAATAAAAAAAAAACACATGGCATATAGTTTAGAAACATTTTATTTTTTCATTTTGTTTTATTTTATTTTAGACCGTCGGTGAAGGGAAGATTTTTTACATATTCCATTAAAATCTTTCACATATACTATTTTGCGCAAAAGGGGAATTTTTTGGATAGAATATGTGAAAAAAAAAAAAAAAGGAATATTGCGCAAGGTGAGTATATTTCAACGATGTATTTGGGGGTATCGTGCGCGAACAAAAAGGAAAAAACATATACCGCGAAGATACGTTTTTTAGACATATAAAATACCTCGAGTGCAATTGAGTTTCGGGGGGCCAGACATATAATACACGGCCACAATTCATGAGAGGGGCTGCTCTTGGTCGAAAGAAAAAAAAACAACACAAAAGTGTGAGAGGGTACGTGCGGAGGGTTCCCCTTCTGCTGGCTTCGAAGTTGAAAGGGAGCTTTCCTTCGTTCATGTCAAGAGAAAGCAGCACAAAAAAAAAGGAGAAAAAAGCTATGTTCGTTTGAAAAGTCAAAGTGCAGCAGAGGTAGGGAAGGAAGCCGTGAGATATGTCTTGATGTGCCCAAATTCTTTGTGAAAAGAAAAGGGAAGGCGAGGCTGGACATTGGGCACGAGGCATCACAGAGGAGCACCGAGAAAAACGCCCAAAGAGAAGTCAACGTGTTTTTGCAGCAAAGCCAGCTACCTTTCAGCGCGATCATAGCGGACACTCCAGCAAGTTCAACCGCAATATCTCCGCAATCCTTACTATGAACAGAATCCGCACCATCCTTCGTTCGTAGGCGAAATCCAGCGAGCTTCCTTTTCTTGGCAGTTTCGGTGATATCGGCCCAACAATCCCGTAGCCGACCAGTATTCCCCACCGATCTCAGAGCCATCACCATTGCAATTCACATGATATGTTGTTCGTCTGAGTTTGGAAACGGTATCCGAGCGATATTGCAAATTTAGGTAATAATTTTCATCAAATTGACCTTCATATATTTTTATTGCCTAATTTATGAAATCGCTATCTCGTCTGAATCTTTAAACAATGCTATCGTATTCGAAACTCGAGTAGCCTTTTAAATTAGGGATCGATCCCTAATTTCACAACGTGCATACGATTGACAGGTTCGATTTTCGCGCCCGAAATCCGACTCGCAATCGCACGGAAAATCGCCAATGTCGATCTCACGCTCGAGATTCGATTCGCGGTTTTATTTAAAATTGGCCAATCCGATCCTATGCGCAGGATATGATTCGTCAATTTGTGGATGTCGATCTTATCTTGCCTGATTTGCTGTGGTGTTGGTTGAATCAATTTTATTTTCGTAAAAAGAAAAAAAAATTGAATTAGGATTAGGTTTGTTTTTTTTTATTATCTTGCATGTTTAGATTAGGGATTTTATTTTGAATCATGAAAAAGAAAAAAGTGCATTCATTTAGGATGTTAGTTTTTTTATTATTATCTAAATTGCATGTTTAATTTTAATTTCGAATTTCATAAAAAAAAAAATTAGAATTATGGCATTCTTTGCACGTCATTGCATATTAGATAAAATTGCATGTTTGATTTTAGGTCTAGATAGATTTTTAGATGAATTGCATGATAGGTTAGTTTTTTTTTTTAAAATGCATGTTTGGAAGGCATTTAGAATAGATAGCATTTTACTTTAGTTTTCACTTTAGCTATACTTTTATTTTCTTTAGTGATTTTAATTATGAATTTTCGTTTAAATAAAAAAAATCATCATGTGCACGTCATGTAGAATTAGGGTCATGTAGAATGCACGTCATTTAGTGATTACTAGAGTCATTTAATTAAAAAATCATTTGCCCATCATTAGAATTAGGTCATTTTTGTTAATTTAGATTGCATATTTAATTATTGCATGTTCATTAAAAAAATCACAAAAATTTTTACTCATTCATACAGTTTAAGACATTTTACCATGCCATATTATTTAATATTAGATTAGAAGCATTGCATTGCATATGGACTATATTCTCATTAAAAAGTGAAGGCAAAAATTGACCGATTGTTTGTTAATTAGAAATCATATCTAAGATTGTTGATGTGAATTCGATCGACAACGCAGATGCTTTCGTTGTTTTGAGGTAAGTCCTGCATTATTTTATTTGCTTTCTTGAGTGTTAAATTGGTGGTTTGCGCACTCGTATGATCACCTCACATGTTAGGAAAGTGAAATTAATTCAAGCTGCTTGCCAAACATTTTTTCAAAAAAATAAAAGAAAAGGTACTGAAAGGGCGTTAGAGAAATTTAACGTAATAAAGTCTCCGAACTCTCAAATCTCTGGTTCGTAGGAGTAAAGTAAAACTCCCGTTACTTTATTTGGGTTTCTAATCGACCCACCAAAAATAGATTAGTGGCGACTCCTAGATAAAATCCATTTGCATGTTTAAAATTTGAACCTAAGTCGCGAATTGGTATGGGGCCGGGAGGCCCGAGTTAAGTCTAGGCTTAACAGTCCATTAGCCAAACCCTAGGTGGTTCACACTCGAAAAATTGGTCGCGACACTTATCATATAACGATAAGTTATCAGGCAAAACGTGATAACTTATCATGGTAACCTATCGATCAAATATGATAACTTATCGATAAAACTTGATAATTTATCGCGATAACCTATCGATGAAACTTGATAACCTATCAGCAAAACTTGACTACTTAACGCAATAACCTATTGGTAAAACTTGATAACCTATCGCGATAACCTTTCGATAAAACATGATAAGCTATCGATAAAACTTGACAATCTATCGCGATAACCTATCGATGAAACTTGATAACCTATCGATCAAACATGATAAATTATTGGTAAAACTTGACAACCTATCAAGATAACTTATCAGAACCCTATAATAACTTATCGTACAAAGCTCACTTATCACATCAACAAAGTATCATTTAACCTTAATTTAGTCCTAAACTAACTCCAAAATGTAGCAACAAGCCTATTCAAGGGTTAAAAAGCCACTCACACCCAAGTCCAAGCTTTGAAAAGCGTTGGGGGAGGTGTGGTGAGGCTGGACAGCAACCATGGAGGTCGGACTAGCACTGATCAGCCCACGTTGAGGGCTGTTCGGCTCGGCGGCGGACGGTCTCCCCCTAGGCCAGCAATGTCCAAACCACTAACAGAGAGAGAGAGAGAGAGAGAGAGAGAGAGAGAGAGAGAGAGAGAGAGAGAGAGAGAGAGAGAGCTGCTATGAGGGGCTGGGCAGCTCTCTAATTGACTCCAAAACCCGACTTGACGACAAGAACGGTGATGCGAAATGGAGGTTTAACGGCGAGGGAATGGTGGACGATAAAGATAGCTGCTGTGAGGGGCTAGGCAGCTCTCTAATCAACTCCAAAACCTGGTTTGACGACAAGAACGGTGATGCGAAATGGAGGTTTAACGGCGAGGGAATGGTGGACGATGATCGGTGAGGGAAGTATGAGGAAAATGGAGAGAATAGCTAGCCAAGATGATGGAGATAGAGAGGGGATGCTCGGTGGTGGTAAGGGGAGAGAGAAAATGAGAGTGAGGGATAGAGAGCAAGGGATGGCCGGTGATTTGGGGGGAAAGAGAGGAGAGAGAGCTACTCAATCCTAGGCTACTTGAATGGCCAAGATTGCATCTTGCTATGTCCCATCTAAGATCAAGGGCTTGGATCTTGTCTCACTTTACTTCTTGTCCAAGTCTCATTAATGTCATTGAATGCACATTAAATGAACTCATCATGGTTAGGCTAGAAAATAAAATAGGTAAGCTTAGCTAGGCTTTAGGGAATGGCGTCACTGCCCTCATCTTCAGCACATGAGCACCCCTTCCTTGCTCCTTTCTCATCTTGCCCTTTTGTCCTTAGTTGAATGAGAGAGCAATTTGGTTATTTCACCAAGATTGCGCGCTATTCACGCACATGGGTTGCATTAAATATTGGGATCTTGAAATGATGGCTTGATAGACTTGGAGGACCCATAGCCCCACCTTGGCCAGCCACCTCTTAGGCGTGTGGGCCTTGAGCTGCCCTTATGGGCTTAGGCCATCCATGATGGGCTTTGGCCCATAGGCTGCCCAATCGTGGGCTTAGGCCCATTAGGTTGTTCAACATGGGTTTGGGCCCACTTGGGTCCTCGCTTGTGGCCCATTTGTACTTTTTCGAGTTTTAGCATTATGCCGAAGAAAAATTTAGTTTTCACCCCAAAATGGCATTTCCAATATTTCGTGGTCTATCAATCCTCATGGAAATCCCGTCTGAAGATTGGTCACCAATATGATTCTATTCTGAAAATTGAGGTCCAATCGAGGATATCACAACTCTTCCCTCCTAAGTAAGATGTAGAAGCCCGTCTTTCTCCCGCAAATCAGAGATTCATGAGTTCAAAGACTTACTTATGCTAGATGAATCTAACACCTTTTCAAAAAATATAATCTACTTCTCAAGATTGTCTCCAATGAATGGTTAGATTTGTAGCCTTTGTTGGTTGAATGATGATCGGGTTTTTATTCTTTCATCTATATTACCAAGGACTTGCTCTTAAGGATGCATTAACTTGTATTTTCAATTCTTTGATAGATGCAATGGGTTTAAACCTTCTTCCTCCCTAGGTATATCATGGCTGATAGAGACAAGTGCTTCCACCCGTTGAACAAGTTCCTCTTCTTCAACGGCCTTTGTTGGTTGCTGATTTTCTTTAAACCTGACATTAATTGATTCATCTACTATCTATGAGTTCTTGTTAAATACTTTGTATGATTTAATAGAAGTAGAATAATAAAAAAGTATACCTTCATCCTTCGTTAGATCAAACTTGTTGATATTATCATTTGCTTTTTTTTAAGAATATAGCATTGGCATCCAAGAACATGAAAGTAAGAGATATGTCACTATTTATTTTTGAATAATTCATAAGGGTTTCTCTAATAATGGTTTTAGAAAGACTTGATTAATTATATAATACGCAGTTTCCATTACTTCAGTCCAGAACAAATATAGCAATTATTTGGTTTTTCTATTGTTTGGAAAACTCATAAGGGGTTTTCTCTAACAAGGGTCTTAAAAAAACTTGATTATGATATAACATTCAGTTTCCACTACTTCAATCTAGAATTATGAGGCAATACCACTTTCTATTAGCATGATTCTTGCCATGTCTTGAAAAGATTTATTTTTCCTTTCTACGATTCCATTTAGTTGTGGAGTATAAGCAGAAGAAAGATTGTGCTCAAAACCATTTTCATTACAAAAGTTAGAAAAAATTTGATTTTCAAATTATCTCCCATGATCAATTTCGTAGTAAAAATACTGTAACACTTGTTTGTTTCGACCCTTTTTTGCAAATTTTACAAAGGATTGAAATGCTTCATGTTTACAAGCTAGGAAAAGCACCCATGAAAATTTAGAATAATCATCCACAATTACAAAGTGAAATCTCTCACTACAGAGGCTTAAGCTTCTAGTTGGTCCAAATAAGTACATATGTAAAAGCTGCAAAACTTAGTTAATAAAAAAAGAATTAATGGAGCTTTTACCATTCTTCCCTAATTAGCATGCATTGCATAGGTTACACTTTTTCTTTTTCTTTTTTAATTTAGGCAAACCTTGCTCTAGTTCTTTAATTGATAGCTTTCAGATTTGTTTCGTGCAGATATAACAAAGTTTTCATGCCATAGATCACTTTCATCTTTGATAGTGATAAGAAACTTGATAGAATGAGATTCTACATCTAATACGTAAACACCGATAATGTTTGAGTTTTATCTCTACTTACCCCACGCATCTACCTTCTTCAACTTTAATCTTTAATCCTTTATTACATGGTTGACTTATACTCAATACACACATGTCCCAAAAAAAAAAAAATAGGCGAGCTAAATAGAGGGAGCCGAAAAAATGGGGGTTGCAACAATACACTTAAGAATTGAAATATTGAACTACAATCAATTTGCTAAGAATACCTATATTTAAACTATATATTTTAAAGCCGTACATATTTTAAACTATATGATCGTCATGTTGGGTGATGGGTTGGCAACGTGGAATTCACGTCTACCAAAATCACAAAACAATCATCCACTTGGTTTTATTGTATTTAATCAAACCAATATAATCTAATACAAAACGCATACATATAGGAAGGACTCGTACTAATTAAAACTAATCATCAATTTTGCTTTGCAAATCAAATACAACTAGCACGTTTCAATACCTTTAATATTGAGTGAAGTTCTACTAAATAATAAGGTCTACTAGTTGATATACAAAAATCTTTTTTCGTATTTTGATTTCGAAGGAAAAAAAATTAAAGAGAAAAACTTGAGACGAAATGAGTAATCCCAGTTAATGAGTCTGGCTCTTGGGTTTTTGTTAATGAAGATATCAAGATCCTTGCAGCAAGTTCTAATAAATGGTTGATGTACATGCCATTACCACACTTTTATGAATGGGTGAGGGAGTTTTGCTCGTTAGCGAACTTCATTTGAATTCATATCAATTCTCTTTGAGAAATTGCAAATTACACGTCGGTTGAAAGAAGTTCTAACGCATAATTCATTAACATTCACCCCAAATGACATTCACCATGTGTGGTTACTCAGCATACTCTTTTAGGAGGTTTGCTCACGAAAATTTGGCTGGCTGTTAAAGATTGTATCAAAAGAAGACCTCTTCCAATAGATGTGTGGTTTATGGATGGACTAGAACCATACTTGATCTAAAGGGGGCGTTGATCACGGAGGCGAAAATATCTGAATATGTAGCTCTTGGTAGGCTTATGGAATGACGAAGAAGATAGGAATAGACTAGGTTTTAGGCACAAGGGCAATAAGTTTGTGACTTTTTTTGGTGTATGGCCAATTCTTTTCTAAACAAATCCATACATGCAGTTTAACGTTACATGACTTAAAGCAAGATAGTACACAAACCAAGTTGCACTTCGATACCAGATTTTCAAGAGGTGCAAAGGAAACAAATTTTCCCTCAGCGGGATAGTTATTAAAAAAAACTCCTAAATTTATTGTATTTATGTCAATTTAATTATAAACTTTTCAATTCAACTAATTAAATTCTAAACCTTTTGAAAATTTGTAAGTGTAGAACATCCAACCGAAAAATCATTGGTAGGCTTATGGAATGACAAAGAAGATAGGAATAGACTAGGTTTTAGGCACAAGGGCAATAAGTTTGTGACTTTTTGGTGTATGGCCAATTCTTTTCTAAACAAATCCATACATGCAGTTTAACGTTACATGACTTAAAGCAAGATAGTACACAAACCAAGTTGCACTTCGATACCAGATTTTCAAGAGGTGCAAAGGAAACAAATTTTCCCTCAGCGGGATAGTTATTAAAAAAAACTCCTAAATTTATTGTATTTATGTCAATTTAATTATAAACTTTTCAATTCAACTAATTAAATTCTAAACCTTTTGAAAATTTGTAAGTGTAGAACATCCAACCGAAAAATCATTGATGCGGACGTTGGCCATCTTACGTACATGACTAGTGCTAACATAAACAAATTTTGTATTTTTATTTTATTTTATGTATTTGCATTATATTTTTATAATATTTTTTATTTTTTTCCTTCTTCCTTCGTCAATCACCGAGCCTCGACAACTAGCAATAAGCGATGATTGATGAGGTGGCCCTCCCCAAACTTGGTGAGGGGTGACCTCACCAGCCTCACTCGAGGGTAGCAAGGAATAGCCTTGCTAGCGATAACAAGGGTCAACCTCCCCATAATGGCGAGGTCGCCCCTTATCAGATCTCGATAAGGTCAAGTCTTGCCCCAAGTCTATGAGGCCAACCCTTGCCAACCTTTGACAAGTGCAAGCCTTGCCCAAAGCTAGCGAGGCCAATCCTCTCTGGCCTTTAGGGAGGCTTGACCTTTCTGGATTTGGCAAGGGTGGGCCTTGTCGGTCATCGCCTTTGCTTAGCAATCAGCATAGAAAGAATGATAAAAAGAGAATATGAAATTTTAAAAAATAGGAAACATAATAAAACTTGCAAAAAGTATCAATATTTGTATAGCTTTGCCTCATAGGATAGTTGGCGTCTGCATTAATGATTCTAGGCAAAAATTGGCCAAATTAATTATACTAATAATTTTTTAAAAAAATTCACAACTAAATTGACACAAGTGCAACAAGGTTAGAATTTATTTTTATTTTTTTGGTGATATTCTTCATTATTGACTGAAAACTTGAGTTTAGCGTTTCTGCAAATGGATTTCCTATGAACGAATGCGAATCAAAGGTCCATGTCGAAGGCCCATTTTCAGATCCACTCCAGGAAGCCCATAAACAAAATTCTCGAGTCTCAACCCAACACACACACACAATCGCACAGAGAGAGAGAGAGAGAGAGAGAGAGATGAAGTTCACGGACTCGCCGGTGATCGAGCTCCCGGTGGGCAACGCCCGCCTCTCCCTCCAGCAAGACAACGGCTCCATGCACGTCGGCACCTCCGTCTGGCCCTGCTCCCTCGTCCTCGTCAAGTTCCTCGACCGCTGGGCCCGCCCTGACCTGGCCCACAACCCCTACGCCCACCTCCTCGACTTCTGGGGCAAGCGTGCCGTCAAGCTCGGCACCGGCTGTGGCGCCGCCGGCATGGGCCTCTACCTCCTCAGCCTCGCCAACATCGTCCTCACCGACATCACCCCTGTCATGCCGGCGCTCCACCACAACCTCAAGCGCAACAAGCCCGTCCTCCACATATTCATCCTTCTCCACATTTTCATCCTTCTCTAACTGATAGTGTTAGCCACTCAAAAATAATTTTTGTACTGACCAACCAAAAGTAGCTGTATTAAATTATTTATGATTAGATTAATGTTAAAATAGTGAATACTTAGGCCTTGAATTATTAAATGCAATACTGCATGTTTATTGCAACACTCACAAGAGTAGCATCAGTACACGATCACAAAAAGCCAACAGCCAAATCAAGTTATTACCCAGAACAACGACAAAGGAAAAAAAAAAGAAGAAGAACAACCCAATCATCAAGGATAAACCTCAATGAGGGACCGAAAACCTAATACATGATACATCTTATAACCTCCAAAGCCGGCATCGAAAAAAAGCTTTGCCCATTCCTTTTCGGTCCTCTCTCTCGATGCATGGGCCATCATCATCGCTATGTCGAATGCAAGCTCCAATTCCATAAACTTCTCATCCTTGGCATTGTCATGGTTTTTCATAACTGTTTCCACGATGATCACCTTACCTACTTTGTCCTTTGGTCGACGATATTGCTGATTTGCATTGCTTCAATATCTTAATGCAGTCTTCATCGTTCCAATCATGCAAGACCATCTGCAATGTTTCATTTTTATTGATGAGATTTACAAACTCCTTAGGTTTTTTTTTTTTTTTTTTTTTAATGGACTTGTGACAGTCTAGTAATAACACCCTTGCTATTTCCATAGAAGAAAATAAATGAGAGAACCATTAGTAGTTCGCATTGACGGCATTAACAGGATTTCGAGAAGAAGAGGAGCGTAACACAACTTGACCCTCAGGCTCGGCAAGTATGGTCAGATTTGTAGGACCAAAACTATCTCAGCTCATAACGGTCGTCGTAAGCCGACTGAAAATGCTCTGTAATCATGATGCCTATAAATTCTAAAGGAGTACTTGACATATTCAAACCATTTGTAATTATTGTGCGATGTAATTAAAATATCTCCATTAAGTTAAATTCAATGAGGATATCAACAAATTATGTGTTCCTTACTTACCTTCAACATGATTGCGTCAGCAGGTGGAATTCCCTTGAACATGTCTCCTCCAACATACTTCATGTTGTTACTTCCTGGTAAGTCGGCCACCACATGTGGAAGATCGAAGACGGTGCATTCCAACGTGAATGCATCGGCGATGGCCTTGGCCATCAGCCCCGTCCCTCCTCCGACATCAACCAGCGAATTTATGCCCTCAAACACCCCGGCGCACTCATTAATCACCACGGTCGCCAGTTATCGACTATCGCTAGCCATGGCATCTTTGAACAACTGGTTGAACTTGGGGTCTTGAGCAGTGTATTCCCACACCTTCATTCCATATGCCGTCTCAAATGCGGTACGGTCGTTGTTCAAGAACCAGGCGCTCAGGCAATCGTACGGCTTTGTGAAGCTAGGGTCGAGCATGGCCAGTACCATAGCCGCTGAATTGAAGGGACTGTCCTTAACTAGGAGCTCGGATGCGTGGTTCAGCGCGTAACCAATTTGATCACTCGGCTCAAGCCTTCTCTCTTCAAAGAAGCCGGAGTGAACAAGAACACGCATGAGACGGTGGACGCAACCGGACTTTGTTGGTTGAATTTGAAGTGCGGCAACAAGCTCGGACACAGTCATGGGTTGGCCGTGTTTGTGGATAGCGTCTGGTATGTTTAGCTGAACGGCACATTTCAAGAACATGCCCGTGAGGTTGAATACCGAGTTCCATACGTGAGCTTGAGCTTTGAAAAGCTCTCTAGTGTGCTCTCCAGCAGGACAATCCATGTTCACTTCTCTCTTGGGTTAGCACTTAATTCAGACTCTGTCCAGGCCCGAAAAGGGTATGATGTTAAATACTGAAAGTTAACGCTAAACAAGGATAATCTAAAATTAAAAGAAAAAAGGCGGAAAATGTTCCGAGTTCCATTAGAATAGCATGGGTCCTACTACTTACCATTTAGGGTGCGGCTTAGCTGACCTTCCTCCGTCACAGCTAAGGACCGCACAATTTGGATTTCCATCTTTTGCCCAATTTTATTTTTATTTTTATGTTTTCTTATTGCAACCTTAAATTGAGAGATAAAATCGTAAGGGGACCTACACAATCAATTTTCATGAATATGATGAAGGAAAAAATAAATTAGATACCGAAATATAAATTATTACTAGTAAAAAAAATATTATCACCTACTAAAAATAAATTGTTAATGTTTTCACGTTCTCTAGTATCATGATGCTTTCATGATTAGCATCTTCAGTTGCATTGTTCATCTTGTCTTCATCACCACCATTATTTTCATTGGTGATGTTGCTTTCAATACGAACTCCATCCATCTGAACGAGATGTCAAGAAAAAATTAAGAATTATATGTCTAAAATATATTGATACAAACTAAAATTCGACAACAATAAGTACCTCTTACTTTCTTGCAATAGGAAAATTAGAAATTAATGAATCTTTCTCCATCGTTATGACTTATTCAATTACAAAATTGTATAACAATCGACGTTCAAAGTATACAAGATAATTACACATTCTACAAAAAAAAATAGTAATTACATTCCTATTTTTGAGTTATCGAGTTTTTTTTTTTATTTGGGAATAATATCTACATAATCTTTTCCTTTGGCTAGAGAATAATATCCACTATTTTAAAAGTTGCAACTAAATTCTTCATATATTTCTTACTATTTGAATAGTATTGTAGGATTTGTTTTTATTGTGTGAATATTATTACTTTGATTGTTTCTCAATTTGAGCTTGCAATAAAGAATTATACAAATCTCGAAAAAAAAAAAAAGTGGGGTAAAAATGAAATCGGTTGAGGAAAACATTTAATAGATGTATATAATGATATGAACAATTTTTTTTAGTATGTGATAATATTTTTTAACTTGAAATTATTTATATTTCGGTATCTAATATATTTTTTCTTTAATCATATTCATGAAACTTGATTGTGTAGGCCATTTTACGGTTTTATTTTTCAATTTAAGCTTGCAATAAGAAAATATTAAAAAAAAAAGGGTAGAAGACGGAAACCAGTTGAAAAAGAGCCGGTTTCCATCCAAAACGAGGGTCCTTAGCCGACCGTTACTCCGTTGTTGACAAAGTGACGGTCGGCTAAGCTTTTTCCAACCTTTTAGGCTGTCATGTTTGCTCTGTGCTCTCCACCATTTGTGGCTGATCTCCATATATTTTATCAGCGGTTGAAAAGGTCGATGTTTAGATGAAAAATCAACTTCCTTGCCATTGCCAGTAGGGCTGAGAAATTTCATCAACTGTCATCCACTAGATACCGCAATTCATCCTAGCGGGGACCAATTACCCCAGAAAATAGAAAAGGCACAACAATATCCATCGTGACTAATCTAAGCCGACCCTTCAGACATGCAAGAGAGATGCAACATTTCACCAGAGTGACAAATTCAACAAAAATTTTCATACTTACAAAAGAAATACACGACCTTTTGTCCATGTAACATATATAGTAATGGTTAGTATTTTCTCCATAATCGATAAGTTCAGACCTTCATTCAAAAAGTCTTATTCTAGAAAGAAGATTCTAAGTACTTGTTATAGGGAAAGAGAAAGGAAGATGATTTTATTTCACTCAAGTTTAGAGAAATAATGTCATTTTAGTATCCAGAAAACACCATAAACTCACTATTAACTTGTTTAAAAAAAAAAAAAATTGTTTCGGTGTCAAGTTATTCAAACTCAGCATGATCATGTATTTTATTATTTTGAGTTGAGATACATGGCTTCTTTGGAAGACACCTTTCCACGAAGACCCAATCACCGTGGCTCTGCAAAGCTGAATCCCGTCTGATATGTGTATAAACCGGCATGCCTTCAAAGGGAAAAGTAGACTTCCACTCTCTAATATCATTACATATTCACCCTAGATTAATTAGGTTGCGCATGATAATACTAGTGTTCCCTGGAAAAAAATTCTGCTCAAAAGCAAAATTTTATATTCTATTTTCTAAATGAGTTTCTGAGCAAAAAAATGTATTTGATAACTACATAAAATTTCTATTTTCGAAATAGAAATGCATTTATTACGATCCTCAATTTTTTTGTGACTTAAAATTTCTTTAAATTTTCAAAATGATTTTATTATATTTTTCTCTTTTTTCTTTTCTTTTTTCTTTTCTTTTTCTTCTTCCTCTAGTCAGTCACCAACCTCAGGGGTGGCTAGGCAAGGCTTGGCCTCCCCTTGGATTGGTGAGGTCACCGAACCTCATTTGGCCGGTCACCGGCCACTATCTAGAGGAAGAGGAGGAAGAAGACAAAAAGAAAGAAAATCAAAAAGAAGAAAAAAAAATTATTTGAGTTTAATTCTTGAATTGTTCTTGAAAATAAAGATATAACTTTTTTCTACTTATTAATTCTATTTCAAATCTTTTATTAGGAATCAATTTGTTCTTTGGAAAAAATATATATAAATTAAATTATATTTTTTTTATATTTCGAGAAAAAATAAAAAAAATTGGGAAATAGAAGCGCGATTTTGTTCCGGAAACAAATTCGATAAGAAATGATTATTTTTTATTATGTTCCCGTGCTTGATTTTGAGTAAAAGCGCATTTATGTTAAAAAAGTGGTACGGAGAGCTCTATTCTAATTCTTCTTCGGGTTGAAAGCTGGGCGAGGTCCGGTGCCTCTGGCTAGGCTTGCCTCCGACAAGCTCGCCGAACCGGTCTCAGGCTCTCGTGGGATCTCTGAAAAAGAAGAAAAGAGAAGAATAAGAGTTTTGATTCTCAATTTTGTTAGAAACAAAAATCAACTTTTTTTTTTGATTCTTGTCCCAACCGATTCTCGAGAACAAAAATAAATTGATTTTGGGAACAAAAATCGAGGCACGGCACCGTTGGGATGGTTACTAAAGAGCCCTATAAAGCGGTGCCCCTCTCTCTCTCTAAAATCTCGAGGGAGGGAACTAGTGGGGATAATGATTATATTTCCATTTTGGGTGGAGTCCATATGAAAAGTTGGGAAACCCTAGCTACACGAGAGCACTCGAGTGGACATGCACTGCACCAGGAATCTTTCGGGTCAAATTGGCTGAACATACTTATGCACGCGAAAAGCAACTTGATATGGGTACCAATGGGCGGCCCGTTTAGTTCAGCTTTATGAAATGATTTAAGAAAATATAAATATTTTTTAGGTAAAGGATTTTTCAAAATGCTATATAGTTTTGTAAATTGTAACTACATATAGCATTGGTAAATAGTTTTGGTGTAAATACCGTTTGGTAAAACCTACATTTATAAAAAATTTTTGGTATTTTTATTTTTTTAAATTTGAAAATTAAATCCAACAAAACTTGACCATTAGCCAACCAACGGTAGCTAGATTTGGCCACTAGATGGCTAGATCTAACAACGTGAGGTCGCATCCCCAGGTAACACCGCTTGGTCGTGGGCTGTGCCACCCCAGGCGATGGTCACCGAGGACACGCGACCCTCAATGGTAGTGGTGGTTGCAAGAGAAGTTTGACTCTTAGGCGGCGGATCGAGGAAGACAAATGATTGTGGACAAAGGAAAAGAAGATGAACGGTGACAATGGACAATGGATTTATATTTCCAAAATACCGAAAGCTCAAAATAAGTTCCTACTTGCATTGGCTTTTTAGCATTTCAAAAACACTTGTCAAACGTTTTGTACCAAATGAGGCCCAAGTCATGGAAGGCAAGATACGATAAGGTTTCTATCATCTATATGTCGATTACAAGGAAAAATAAAATGGGGTTCGACTTTTATGTGCCAACCAAAAGGTTTTTTAGTTTTCTTGCAAGCTCTAACCCGTCAATTATTTTATTCCATGAACCGGATCCTTTATCAACTCTCAAAATGATCAAAAGATTCTCATTTTTTATGTAATTCTATTAATAAAAAAATAAAAAAAAACCTTAACACCCTCTTCCCCCGGCTCCCTCTCTCTTACTCCCCTCGACCTCCACTACCACCGGTCCCTCCCTCGACCGCCACCATTGCCGATCGCTAGCCTCTCTTTTTCCAACACACTTCGCTACAACACCAACCCCCCGGCCTCCACCCTATTAGAACTAATGCGATGGCATGCAAAGGCAGTAAAGGATCGCGACCTCGAGTTGGTAGGCAGTACCACAATGCGCGTAGCAGCACCGTGATGGAAGTGATGTCCGCATGAAGGAGGAGGTGGCATTATAAGGGCTTGCTCGGGGAATAAGAAAGAAAAAGGGGCAAAAAAGCGAAATACATATCTCAATCTTTCATTTTAAGTTGATGATACGTCATTTATTTAGAAGATAAATTGATGATATAAATTTATCCACCTAAATTGAGAAGATCCTAATCTTTGTTCAATGGTCAATACATTTGTAATGTGACCCGAGACATGTAATGAACCCCTGCATAAGCCTTTTATTGATTTTTAAGCACAAACACAGCCTACACAAACTTAACTCGTCATTTTCTGAGAGTGACCTAATGTTGCATGTAGTCCATTGACTTTACATAGGAACAGTAGCATGCCTTGATGTTCTAAGAGGATTCTCTCTTTCGCTGGGAGGATACTAAGGACGCGTAAATAAAGTCGAGAATTACTCGAAAATAAGGAGAAGGAGAATTGCCATTGCACCAAAACAAAGCTCTTGATCCAAGAAACAGAAGAAGTCTTGCCCACTGACTCCGCTCTCTTCATAATCTGTAAGCCAGATTGTATTAATGCAGAATTTAATGTTTCTGCAGCAAACAGATTCAGAAGTTCAACTCCCCGTCGAACTAAGCTACCAGATTTGATCTAAGCCTTGCCTCATTTCCCTCGTGAAGTCTACTCAACGGAGAACTCATTTCCCACATCCATCAGTCCGAAGACACGTGAGAATTGATATCGATCTGCAAAGCAGTTGACTACTAAAGTAGATATAGATGGGAGACTTTCGGTACAGGCAAGTAATGGGTCTAATTAACTAGTGGCTAGGTTTTGGTTCTCAATGGTTTAATTAGGTGTAGCTTATGCCAAATTGATAGAAAACGTGAGCTGCAACATACCACTAGGTTGATGGGAATGTCTATTCTCTTCTCCTAACCTTTGGCGAGGGAAGAAAATAATGGTTTGCAATGACGTTGTTCATCATGAAAGTTGTGGCTGCGGCAAGCATTTACTAGAGGTTTGGAGTCAAACCTAGCTGCCAATGCTCGAAAGGGAGGCGATTCGGCGCGTCATGAATAGAATCGTGGTCCCTCATCCATAACTAGTCATGATGTAAATTTACGTCTTTGATTTGTTCCTTTTGACAATATTTTTTCACATTGCACCGTTCAAAATCTCGACGGTCCAACTTTCTCTAACTCACTAATAACCACAAAAAATACTAAACTCAAATCATCAATTTATGTGGCAAAAAAGTAATCCCATATGACCACTATTTTCCGGCAACTGCATCCACAAGAGGTTGGATGAATGATCAGCGTAACAAGATCATTAGATCAATCAATTACTCATTCAATTGCTAAGGCTCTATTTATTTAGCAAAAAATGAATGATTTTAAAAATATTTCCAAAAAATAATTGCTTGCATTGATTGGAATAATTAATTAATAAAAAATATTATTATTATCAATAACAATTTATATCTAAATATTTTTGTAAGCAATGAAAATATTCTCTATTTTGTTCATTTTCATAAACAATACAACCGATCATTTTTAAGAAAATATCATGCAAATCATTTATTTTCCATGAAAAAAAACAAAGCCGGTGTTTTTTGTTTTTTGTTTTATCTTTTTAAATGCCAAACCAATGCAGTATTCTTACCCCTATTGATTGCGCAAAAGCAGACCCATGTCAGAAAGTCCAAACCAAGTTCCATCAATTGGCACATAATGTCATTATTTGGAGGAAAATCATCCAAAAAGTCCTAAATCTATTACACTTTTGCCTATTTGGTTGTAAACTTTACAATTTTGCCAATTAAGTACTAAACATTTTCATGTTTTGCCAATTGAATCGATCCAATCAATTTTAGTTAGAAATTATTGACGTGGGCGATGACCGTCTTATGTGGCATGGCTGTCACTTATGTAGATAATTTTTTGAATTTTTTCTTTCTTTCTTTTTTTTGCTTTTTTTTTCTTCCTTTTCTTTTTGTTTTTCCTAGAGTGAGGGCCAACGACCCTTGCTGGCCAAAGCAAGGGTGTGGTAGCCCTCACTTAGACCTTGCAAGGACCGCCAAGCCCTCACCTAGCCCACATTTGGCGAGGCATCGCAACCATTGATTTGGCTAGCAAGGGCATCACAATAGTCACCTAGGCCCCCAACGGCCATAGGCGTGAACCCTCGTGGCAATTGCGAGGGCTATGACACCCTCACCTAGTGCTGGCAAGATTCACTAGCTTTGGCAAGGGTCAACCTCCTCAGATCTGGTGAGGTCAAGCCTTGTCGAAGTTGGCGAGGTCGCCCTTTACTAGATCTCGACAAGGTCAAGCCTCACCCCAAGTCTACGAGGCCAACCCTTGCTAGCCTTTGGTAAGGGGCAAGCCTTGCTGGTCATCGCCTTTTCTCAGCAGGCATAGATAGAAAGTAAAAATAAAAAATAAAAAAAAAATCAGAAAGAAAATAAAATTTGCAAAAATTGTCCACATTTGCATGACTTTGTCACATGGGATAACTAGCATCCACGTCAACAATTTCCGGCAAAAGTGGTTAGGTTAATTAAATTGAAAAATTTTCAAAAAATTTAGAACTAGATTGACACAGGTGTAATAATTATATATATTCTGTTTTGTGATGTTCCTCATTATTGGTTGAAAACTTGAGTTTAGCATTTTTGCAAATGGAATTCCTATGAACGAATGCGAATCAGAGGTCCATGTCGAAGGCCCATTTTCAGATCCACTCCAGGAAGCCCATAAACAAAATTCTCGAGTCTCAACCCGACAAACACACACAATCGCGCAGAGAGAGAGAGAGAGAGAGATGAAGTTCACGGACTCACCGGTGATCGAGCTCCCGGTGGGCGACGCCCGCCTCTCCCTCCAGCAAGACAACGGCACCATGCACGTCGGCACCTCCGTCTGGCCCTGCTCCCTCGTCCTCGTCAAGTTCCTCGACCGCTGGGCCCGCCCCGACCCGGCCCACAACCCCTACCCCCACCTCCTCGACTTCCGGGGCAAGCGCGCCGTCGAGCTCGGCACCGGCTGCGGCGCCGCCGGCATGGGCCTCTACCTCCTCGGCCTCGCCGACATCGTCCTCACCGACATCGCCCCCGTCATGCCGGCGCTCCGCCACAACCTCAAGCGCAACAAGCCCGTCCTCCACAAGACCCTGAAGACCGCCATCCTCTACTGGAACAACAGCGACCAGATCAAATCCCTGAACCCGCCCTTCGACATCGTGGTCGCCGCCGACGTGGTGTACATCGAAGAGTCGGTGGGGCACCTGGTGGGGGCGATGGCGGCGCTGGTGAAGAGCGACGGCTTGGTGCTGCTGGGGTACCAGTTGAGGTCGCCGGAGGCCGATAAGCGGTTCTGGGAGCTGTGTGAGGAGGTGTTCGTGAAGGAGAAGGTGAGGCACGAGGATCTGCATCCCGACTACGCGTACGAGGAGGCTGATGTTTTCATTCTTAGGAAGAAGAAGGAGGAAAAGGACAAGGAGGACGAGTTGTGAGTTCTCTTTGTTCTTCCGGAGAATCTGATATTGTTGTACCTTGCTTGTTGCTACCATTTTCCATTAGTAATACGCGATTGTATGTCGTCGGCTAGAAATATTGCAATGGTGTGTAAACATTCATAGATGGATAAAAAAAAAATTAGACTTTCTTCTGATAAATCTTGCTCTTGTGAATATTTGGATTGCCTATTCTCTTGGTTCTTCTCGGGGACTTATCTGGTGGTTTCGGTGGATTGCTGGATCGTTGAAGTTGAAATGTAGGGTGCGTTAAGTTGATTCAGGTGAGTTGATGGCTTCATTCCCTTGGTTCAAAAAACAATGACCAATCTATGTTTGAATGTATAGCATTTAAGATATAGAGTAAGCTAGATTGTATAAAAGTAGCTAGTACATGCCTGCCAATTTTGCTGACTGCAAATGCAAGTCTGGAACGAGTTTAGCATTCAAATTGTCCTGTGCTTCGGAGAAATGGGTGGATCCTATGCATAAGGTATCTCGTGTTTTGTCTGATGTTTTAGAATCTATGAACGAATGAAACATATCCTAATCAGTAGTTTGGTGAGTCGTTTGGTGATGAATGGTTATTACAGGAATGATTATGGCCCATGGGAAGGCAGTGAAAGTGTAGTGCCTGGTTGAACTATTCATATTTCTGGTCAAGTTCTTAAAAGTGAAAACACAGATAGAAAATCATCTGGTGATGGTACTCATGCTGCCAATTTGCTGTGATAATTCTTCACTTCTCACGGACCATCTATTATAAGTCCTAGTGCCAACTGCCAACTAAAGCTAGTATTGTCGGAGGGGTAGTTCCAGGATACGGATGCACAGATGAGCCAATGGGGTGCTCCGCCTTGATTTCTAAATCAATGTCAATCAATGATGAAAGTTATGAGATCATGAATGTCATGTCATATTTTACTAATGAAATGGCAGAAATGGTAATTCAATGTGTTATTATCTGTGGTG
This sequence comes from Eucalyptus marginata, assembly GCA_014182565.1. Classification (NCBI taxonomy): domain Eukaryota; kingdom Viridiplantae; phylum Streptophyta; class Magnoliopsida; order Myrtales; family Myrtaceae; genus Eucalyptus; species Eucalyptus marginata. The sequence continues at coordinate 27,961,743 of CM024585.1, read as the reverse complement.
AGCCAGTGATATCGTCCTATTATCACAATATTTTCACCCTTTCCTGAATGTACTTTTTCATTCTTTCTCATAAAACTAAACTCTACTTAAGTAACACAGATCACTTTCATAGGGGAAGATGAACATTGAAAGGGCTGAAAGAGTAGTGACGGGATGTAAATGTTGATTTCTAAACAAAAGCTCTTACAAGAATTTGCTCCTGCTTCAGACCCAGAAATAAAAGTTAGATGGGACTAACAGAATATTGACCCTAGATAAAGTGAAGGTTTGGACAATCAGCTTGGGGTAGGGCTGGTAGTTGGTCCATTGCCCCTCTCCCAAGCGCTGCGTTACCATGATACCCCACTAAAACCCCCACTATTCTTTTTGACATCACCATGAGCTAAGATCATGTCTATGGCTTTTTGCTGTGAAACAAATGTAAAAACGTCAAGACCACCATCCAAGAGAACATTGGGGAAAAAAAATTTATGATGATTATGATTTTGAATGCTCTGCCCATCACAAAGACTGGTGACGACTGTGGGGAAGAAAAATGATGTCTGATAAACATTGGAATTGACTGTGTTGCTTTTCTGAACTCAGTTAAATAACTGTGTGTCTGTTGTTGTAAGCTACCATTCAGCTGCAGTCATTACCACAGCTTTCATATTTCTAAGTGAGATTAAGTCAACCTGTGTCTCTGTGAGAAGGTCTGGAAAGAGTAGTGTTAAACTAGTCATATCAGAAGTCACAAAGAGCAACCTCAGGAAATTTCATTATGAAGTAGATATGGACATTTGCATGCACTAGTGCTAATGGCTTCCTCTACAAAAGTTGACCTGCAGAGTCTCGTCCAGGACAATCTGGGGACCAACGCACAAATGAAATCATTAGTAGTCATGAGTCGGAAAAGCTCAAATGTCCACTATGAAAACACATCCTGATGTTGCACTGAGGAAGTTCATTGCAATGGTTAATAATGTTCAATTGTTGTGCATATTAACTCGAGTTATTGAGTAGCCTAGCCCAGGCTTATGTGCTGCTCCATTTCTCTGTTAATTACTACTATATTTCTTTGTTAAATAAGAAAGACGCATCAAGTCCTCAGGTAGATTAGTTGAGCATGTCATCTATCAGACATGAAAGATTGATCAGGTTCCCTTCAATTTAATCTATTATCATGCCTATCAATTTTGCTTCACCTCTGTCTTATCCTGTTCCACATGCTTGTCTTTGTTGAAGTAATGTTTCTTTTCCTTTTATGCCCAGGTAAGAGAACGATGAACTCATCCCATCATATCACATTCATCAAATTGTTATAGCTTCTGTGCACCACAGAGATCATATATGTGCTTTTCTCTTTGTATATACAAGTATGGTATTAAGCAAGTTCTTCGATTTATCAACTATTCTCATACATAGGACTGAAAAATTATAACTAGATCAACTCTCTCGTATCTCCTTCCTACTGGCACAATACTCGTCTTCTTGCTTCTCTCTCCAATTTTCAATAGCAGAGGCCAATGCACCAGCTCTCTCACTCATATCCTCACCATAAGCCTTCTTGCAGTCTCTGCGATTGCATGTTCCCTTTTATGCTTAACTGACAGCATCAGGGACACAAAAGGCAAGGTCCGGTATGGATTTGCCAAAACTAAAGGGCTGTGGGCGATTGCTGCATCGGTGAAGCTCTCACGTGCTGATGCAGAGAAATATAAGTTGAAGGTGATGGACTCTTTTGCACGCATTCATGTCAGCACTGGTCTTTGCGGTGGCTGCGAGTTTTTTATCAGATTGTTATCAAGTGAGCCAGCCAAGTGGCTCCTAGAGGTCCGAGGTGTTTGTGCCTTTTTCCTTTTGCTGTGTCCGACCATGCGCCATGGAATTGGCTTTCTTCTTTCACGTTGAGTAGTAGAACCAGTAACAATAACATCAGAGTACATTCGATGCCTTATAGTGTGTGCATGTCTGGTACCTTACTCCGTGGTTCATCTGTGATCTATGTATCTCATAGTATGTCTGTATCACTTCGAAACTTCGGTGCTTCTCTTTTATACGTACAATGCAATGCAGCAGAGGAAAAATGGAGTTGGAGGGTATACTTGGCAACAACTGATTCACCAACAACTGAGTCACCATATATAATCTTCATCGATTCTCTGCAGGAAATTTTTCGATGATAAACCGGCTACCCGTCTGTTTTCTCATAGGAAAAATCCCTGAACCGTATGGATTGAATTTTGGCTACGTATAAATTAGCCTGTTCTGATCATCCATGCAGTGTCACGCTTATCTCTAATCACATTTTGATAGATTAAGCCCAACAGAAGCATGATCTGAAACTTGACCATATTTGCAGGGTAAACAATCGTTTAATTCTAAGTCCATCACTCTCGTTAAACTTAACTTCTCAAACACGTACTCTGAATTACTACAAAGACAGTGAGCAAGCAATGAAGTTTGCCGTTTTAAACGAAAATCAGCGAAGGTAAAGAAGCTTTTAGTTTTCTTTTTCCTTTCTTTTTCCTACTTTTCCATCATACTTTTCTTTTCTTATATTCTAACGTGGCTGGCGAGGGTTGCGGCGGCGAGTGCGAGGCCATGGCTGCCTTTGCCGCCTTCACTCGCAGCTGGTGAGGTTGGCCTCACCCAGATTTACTGAGGCAGCAAGCTTTGCAATGGTCTGGGCAGGCAAGGCTAGGGCCTTGCTGATCATAGGCGAAGGTGGTCATGGCCTCACCCAGATTTGGGGAGGCAACCTCACCCGCGGCGGCGATAGCTGAATAAACTTAACTGAATGTAAAAAGGTTTATAATTAAATTAGTACAATTCAAATACTGAAGACCAAGTTGACACAAGTATAATAAATTTAGGACTTTTTTGGTTATTTTCCCTAACAACATCACGGGGATGAGTGTCACGGGTCAAACACCACCACGTCATTAATCTAAAGAAACGCCAAGTCATCAATCCAAGAAGGCTCATCAAAGTCATTAGATTCTAAGGTTGCGTTTGGTAGTCGAGATAAATTTCGGGATAGGATATGATTTATCCTATCTTACGTTTAGTGCTCGCTCAAAACAGGATAAAGTCGAATATAATGGGGATATAAACAGGATAAAATTATCCATGGAAGAGGTGGGATAAAGGTAGATAGGATTTCTAATATCCATAATAGGAAAGTTATTTTTCTTGAATAAAAAATTTATTAAATTAAAAAAATTGAAATTATATTTCAATGTAAATAATATTTGAATTCTAATTTAAGAAATTAAAAATAAAATATAAAATATTATTTTTAATTAATCTTATTTTAATTTATATATTCAACTTTAATTCTATTTTATAATAAACATTCAATCTATAAATTAAATATTTATATTTATTATATATTTTAGGTATTTTTGTATTTTAGGTATGTTAGTACAATTTACTATTTGATAAAATTTTATTAAAGAATGATGAACGGGGAAAAAAGAAATAATAATGAAAATAATATTAAAAAAAAGGAAAAATAAAATAATAAATAAATAAATAAAAATTAAGGAATAGTGTTACGAGAGATTTTCACCATCTCCGTTTATGAACATTTAGGTTTATTTATAATGATGTCGTTTATATAAAAAATATATATATGTACATGATATGATGTGAATATATCCGACTTAAATACTGCGATTCACCAAACAATGGACGAGATATAAAAAAATCCCAAGATTTCCAGTCCTATCCCGATTAAAAATCCGGACGACCAAACGTAGCAATGGCAGTGTTGATACCAACTTGTGTAGAAGCATCAGCTTTTCACAAAATGGGGATTGTTGAAGATGATAATAACTCGTCTTGTGAGTAATGAGCAGAAATAGTAATTAAATGTCTTATTATCTAAGGTGAGCCAGTGATATCATCCTAATACCAGAACATTTTCACTTTTTCCTTAATGTACTTTTTCATTCTTTCTCATAAAACTAAACTCTACTTCGAGTAACACTGATCACTCTCATGGGGGAAGATGAACATTGAAAGGGCTGAAAGAGTGGTGACGGGATGTCAATGTTGATCTTTTGAACAAAAGTAAACGAAAATGCTCTTACAAGGATTTGCTCCTGATTCAGGCCCAAAAGTAAAAGTTAGATGGGAACTAAAAGAATATTGACCCCAGAAAAAGTGAAGGCTTGGACGTTCAGCTTGGGGTTGGGCTGGTAGTTGGTCCATTGCCACTCTCTCTAGTGCTGCATTACCTCGAGTCCCCCACTAAAATGTTGAGGACATTGTCCAGGAGAACACTGGGCATGATGATTTTGATTTTGAATGCTCTGCCCATCACACGACAGGTGACCATTTTGGAAAAGGACACTTATGTCCGATAAACATGGAATGGACTATGATTGCTTTCCTGTAACTCAGTTACATGACTGTCCGTGTGTTGTTGTAAACTACCATCCAGCTGAAGTCATTACTACAGCTTTTCTATTGCTAAGTGAGATTAAATCATCCTGTTTCTCTAAGAGAATGTCCAGAAACAGTAGTGTTAAACTAGTCAAATCAGAAGTAATGAAAGTCAGTCTTATGGGATTTCAGTATAAAGTACTTCAGTAGATTTGCATGTCCCAGTCCTGACGACTTCCTTACTAAAGTCGCCCTGCAGCTTAATCTCATCCAGGACAATTTGGGGACCGATGCGCAGATGATATTGTTTGACGGTAGTGGGTTGTTATTTCTCAGAGAAGCTTGCATCCGGACGTTGCCCAGATGAAGTTCCTTAAAAAGGCTAATGTATCAGATTTTTGGCATAATAACTTGAGTTATGGAGTAGCCTAGCCTACGCTCATGTGCTGCTCTTTCACTTTGTTAACAACTACTCTATTTCCTTGTTAAATGGAAACAGAAAGATCGAGCCCTGAGATAGACTACTCAAGCATATTATCTACCGGCCGTTAAAGATCGGTCAGGTTCCATTCAATTTAATCAATTATCATGCCTATCAATTTTGTCACCTCAGTCTTATCCTGTTCCAGTGTGAGTCTTTGCCGAAGTAATTTTCCTTTCCCCTTTATGCACAAGAAAGAGACTGGTGGACTCATCCCATCATGTCACATTCATCAAATTGTTAGAGCATGCATCATATATGATGCTTTTCTACATCTATAAATAGTTCTTCGAATTTTCGACTATTCACATACACTGGACTGAAAAATTATACCTAGGCCAACCATGCCAGAAGGCCAAGATCATTTGCTACCCGTCCAAAAAGAACCAAAAACCCGGAGCCAGAAGGCCTTGAGAAAAACCCTGAAAGGCACAGCAACTCTCTCCAATCTCCTTCCCACGGGCACGACCTTCGTCTTTTCGCTTCTCTCTCCTGTTTTCACTAACAAAGGCCAATGCACCAGCTTTCTCACCCACATCCTCACCATATGCCTTCTTGCAGTCTGTGCGACAGCATGTTCCCTTTTATGCTTCACTGACAGTGTCCGGGACGCAAAAGGCAAGGTCCGGTATGGATTCGCCACAACTAAGGGGCTATGGGTGATTGCTGCGTCATTGAAGCTCTCACAAGCTGATGCAGATAAATATAAGTTGAAGGCAATCGACTTTTGGCACGCATTCATGTCAGCGCTGGTCTTTGTGGTCGTCGCGTTTTTTGATCAGAATGTGATCAAGTGCTTCTTCCCAGTGGAGTCGGAGCTGGCCAAGGGGCTCCTGGAGGTGGTGCCTTTGGCAGTCGGAGGTGTTTGTTCCATCTTCTTTTTGCTGTGTCCAACTACACGCCATGGAATTGGCTTTCCTCTTTCACGTGAGAAGTAGAAGCAGCAACAATAAGTGCCTGATGCCTCACATCGTGTGCATGTATCGTTACCTTACTCTGTGCTTCATTTGTGATCTATGTGTATCTGTATCTCGAAATGCGCGTGTATCGCTTCATATAATCCGATGCCCCTCTTTATTCGAACAATGCAATGCAGCAGCGGAAAAATGAAGTTGGAGGGTGTAATTAGCAACAACTGAGTCACCAAATCTAATCTTCATTGATTCTCCGTTTGGTAATTTTACGGTGACAGAAATAATCGTACGGGTTGAAATTTGGCTGCGTAGAAACAGTGTGTCCTGGTCGTCCTCACAATCTCGCTTATATGTCTAGTCACATTTTGATAGATTAAGCATAACAGAAGCTTGATCTGCAACTTGACCATACTTGCAGTGTAAACTAGTCCATTGCCAATTCCATCACTTACGCTCGACCAAACTTCTCAAACTTGGACTGAGGTTTGAATTACCGCAAAGACAGTGAGCAGGCAATGAAGTTTGCCGCTGTTCGCTCATCGAATAAGAAAAGCGAGCAAGGCAAAGAAGCCTTCGCTTTTCTTGCAATTCTCGTCGTTGCCAACAGACATCAAGGGGTATTGAAGGATCTCGCAGCTCCCTATCTTCTTTGTCCAGCTAAGTTCTGGACAGTCCCTTCAATCGGTAACCAAAATCCATACATAACATATTCATATCCGGTAACCATTTCCCACGGTCCCTCTTCATTCCATGAACTTTGACTCAGACCAACACATCTCTTTTTGCTAAATACAAGGACTAATACGGTTACAAGGGACATGTAAAGCATCACTATCAGCAGATTGTGCCGGTATCAGCAATTTAAGTAAAACATAAATTTCTAATACATTGTTACATACATACAGGTAACAACATAAATCGACCGGACACTAATCTGCTTGAATCTGCAGATACCGCCTCTAAAACACAACCAAAACTATTATTTTTAATGTTTAAAGAACCTGTAACTCTCAATTAAGATTGTAATTTAAGTATAACAATAAACTAAACCCCAAATTAATGCCAGAAAGAACATCCCATATAATTTCTTTGACCTTGCAAAACCAAGCAACTTGACCTAATATTCACATTAGCTCGTTTGGACTCCTATCAGCTACATCTTCTCAAGCACCCAAAAGTTTCTTGATTCCAGCCTTCTGCTCTGATGTCAGCCTCGTTGGAAACTTGATGTTGAACTTCATCCTCAAGTTACCCTTCTTTGTTGGGTCCTTCTGGTGAGGCATCCCCTCCCTCGGAACTACCTCTTCATAGTTTGGATGGATCACATTGCTGATAGGGATGGTCAAACTCCTGCCATCTAACGTTGTGAGATGGACCGTGAGACCTGTTAAGGCCTCGGCCAGGGATATGGTTTTTGTGACGATCAAGTCGTTTCCATCACGGGTGAACACACTGTGAGGCTTCTCATCAATTATGAAGACAAGATCAGCTGGTATGACGTTTGGCTGCTCATTGCCTTTCTCAGGGAAGGTAATTTTGGTTCCCTTTTTCCAACCTGGCTTTATATCAATGGTTAAGATCTCCTCTACCTGCATAGTTCTTCTGCATCAATCCATAACATGCAGAAGTCAGAAGGATAGATCATGGCCAAAAAAAAAATAAAAGGCAGCAAGGTAATGTAAATCATCCAAAATCAAAGTGATTGCCTAAGTTCAAAGGTGTGAAGGCCATATCCCTAAAAAATCATCATACAAGGAGCTCATAAACCTCACAAAATTCCAATATCACATGGTTCACATTTAAAAACCTAAGAGGGTGCAGGAGTAGTTATGCAATGACCCTGTTCAGAGCTGAACATGCAACATCTAATCTCAGGATATCCATAGACTCAAATGTGATACTCTTTCATAAGCATAGATCAAAAATTGATATGTTGCCAGCTTTCAGAATTCGTTGCCCCAGTTAATCAAACATGGAGTGTAAGAATTCAGCTGAGGAAAAAAGACAGCAATAGTTTCTTTCAAACATTCCCGACAAATCCTCATGCATCTGCATGCACAAAAGATTGTCTATCATGAATATGCCAGTAAACCAAACAACCATCAGTAATTCCTCCCGCACAAACTCTGCCTTATTCAGGGTATGCAATTAATTGACAACAGATGCTTTTCCGCGAATAACATGCCAAATTTGCATCATATAATTGCAGAAAATGCAGACATTCCTGCAAAGAGTTGAGAGTGGCAATACGAGAACATGGCACTCAGCAATTGCTGTATATATTCCTAAAGACAGGATGTCTTTCGCTGCACACCCATTTAACTATTCTCAACTATATGGCATCATATTGGCAGCAAGTTCACTACTAATCCATAAAAGAAAGTTCACTGGACAACAAGAGATTGCGGCTCCATGCTAGAATGATGACCAATAATCATCGAAACCCATACGTCCACACTGCATATCCATGGCAAAGCACCTGTAGGAAATTTATTTACCGGTATTTTACCTTGTAAATACAACTCTGTACAGTGGCATAGACAACACAAACTATCTACAGAAGGTGCATAAACCAATTACAGTGATATTTCAAATATTAATAATATTACAGCTTTTAGCCAAAAACTTCTTCATGATGTCACTGAAGACAAAGTCCTCCAACTCAAGGATTTACCCTGCCAAGGTTCCTAGTCACCCAATATGTAAGACAGTATTTGACAGAAACTGTTAGATGAACCCAAGCAATCATTCGTGGGTTACACCAAGCTGCATTGTCTCAGTTGTGAAGAAGGAAAAAAGTAGGCTAACCAACAAAATGATCAGCCCTGGATACAACCACGTAAATTTAGGTACCCCAAGTGCATGAGGCTAACATGGACAACGTCACGAAATTGTCTCCGATATCAAATTTCCTTATTAAGCCCATTGTCTTGTTCTTAGTTCTATCCAAAAAGATGAATGAGTAGCACTAGACAATTAATGCATTCCTAAAATAGTTTCCAGCTTTCAGTCAAATTCTCTCCGCCGATACTGACCCAAAACTCGTGGATTTCTGGTGAACAAAGAAATATACATTTTTGACAAACTAACAAGTAATTTCTTTAAATGAGATAGCCTCTCAGACTTACCCACTCATGTCGGCAATCTCCCTGGAGATCTTCATCTTCTTGGTAGTCCCTTTATAGAGATCCTCTAGACTACAGGGCAACCTGTTCTCAATAGGAGGAGCTTTCCTGGGAGCTACTTGGTGCATTGACCCTCCTCCTTCTCCAAAGGAGCCAAAGAAATCATCCCCAAACATACTACTTGAGAACCTCGACCCTCTCATTCCACCACCGCTGCCACCACCCATCCCTCCCATGCCGCTACCCATCCCTCCCATGCCGCCAAAGGGGCCTGAGTACCCAAAAAACTCAGCGAAGATGTCGTCCGCGTTCCGGGGGTTGAACTGGAACGACGTAGGCCCCTCTCCTGTCGAGAAGTAGGTAGCGCCGCCAGGGCCACCCGCATCAGGTGGCGGCACTTGACCCTTCAGACCCTCCTCGCCATACTGATCATACACTGCTCTCTTCTGAGGGTCACTGAGGACCTACAAGCAATTCAATTGAAACAACACCATCATTCATCACAAGCTCAGAAGCGTCATTGATTTGCAAAACCATCAAAAGCAACAACATCAATCATCTGGGTGCACGATCATACTGTCAGACTTTCAATCTAGAACGAAATTCGCATAGAGAGACTTCAAATTTCCAACTTCAATCAATGCCGACAGAGAAGCAAACAAGATTAACTTCGAATCAGTCTCATGACTGAGACCGACCCAGATAAAAAAAGAATCCACCAATCGAATTGGGGGTAAAAAGAGAACTTGCCGATCACCTCATAAGCCTCGGAGATCTGCTTGAACTTGGCTTCAGCTTCCTTCTTGCTGTTGGGGTTCTTGTCGGGATGCCACTTCATGGCCAGCTTCCTGTAGGCCTTCTTCAAGTCGTCGTCTTTGGCGCCCCTATCCACCCCCAACATCTTGTAGTAATCCATCCCCATCTCTCCAACCCAACCCACCAATCTCCCTCGCCCTAGAAGTTAGCTCTAATGTCCAAAACAATCAGTGAAATCTGAACTGGTTGTGCTGGTGGCGGTCGTGGTGGTGGTGATTTTGTGCGATGCCTGTTGCGGTGGAGCTCAGGATTTACGTCCGGTGATGAATTGAGAATCCAGTGGAATCTTCCAGAACCCCGCGCCTCCTCCGGTCTCTTAATCTCTACTGGCGACCCTCCAATTGTGCTCTGATTTCCCTTCCTTTTACGACCTTCCCATTACCATATTTCTCGTCCATTACTACTCACAATTCATGTCCTGATTTTGGCATCACCTGAATTTTACATAAAGATAAGGTATCATTAGACATTAATGACAAGAAAAACATACCATACCAATCGGCGGCGCATAATATGTGGACACCAACACATTAAAATGAAAAATGAATTCGTGAAACCCACCATCATTTACATATTTAATGAACCTGCAAAGAATAATTATCGTCAAGAGATGATATTATTGAGAACAAAGTAAATAAATGCATCATGAGTATCAACACGTTAAAATAAAGAACGCAAGCGAGAAGGATCAGTACACATGGCGGTACACGTGGCTATCGCTCCCGATGACAATCAATCATTGGTGCATACCCCCAGCGCCAATGGCTAGATTTTTCACGACCCTCCCATCCACCTCGGTCGCATGGGATGGGGTCGAAGAGCTATGTGTCACGGCCCGTGAGAATGCCAAGCCAAGAGGGTTCTTAAGGATGGGCGTGACACATCCGACCCTCGACCTATATCTCCATACTCCTAGGAGTAGGTGATACGGTATTTGTACGCATACGATATAAATGCGAGTAGCTGGTAGTTGGGAGTAAATATGGGTAGTTGAGGAAATGAAATCTCCACCGTTAGATCTAAGGGAGATCTACGGATACGGTTTGTCTTGTACTTGTATATAAAGGGGTCTCCTCCCTTTATTGTAATTCATTCACAAGAGAAATACAAAAAAGAGAAACTCTGCAGAGTTTCTCTCTCACAATCCTTGTGAGTCGAGTGTTGAAAGGCTAGATTGTGGTGCACAAGTTGCCAAAAAGTCAAAGAAAGATGGCCGGGTAAGGGTTGGACTATCGAGACCTAAATCGGGCCAATCCTAAAGACAATTTCCCCTTGCCACACATCTCTATCGAACGAGCAAAATGCCGAGCCTACTTTTATTAAGAAATAGATGGATTCAAAATAGATGAATAATTCCTTAAGTCCGCGCGGGTCAGCCTACGTGTGATTGAGAGTTGATTGATCAGCCCGTGACATCTGAACTACTCCTGTTATGCTAGTGGTGGTGGTGATTTTGTGCGGTGCCTGTTGCGGTGGAGCTCAAGATTTACGTCCGATGATGAATTGAGAATCCAGTGGAATCTTCCAGAACCCCCGCGCCTCCCCAATCGTCTACCGTCACCCCGGTCTCTTAATCTCTATTGGCGACCCTCCAATTGTGCTCTGATTTCCCTTCCTTTTACGACCTTCCCATTACCATATTTCTCATCCATTACTACTCACAATTCATGTCTTGATTTCGGCATCACCTAAATTTTACATAAAGATAAGGTATGATTAGACATTAATGACAAGAAAAACATACCATACCAATTGGCGGCACATAATATGTGGACACTGACACATTAAAATGAAAAATGAATTTGCGAAGCCCACCGTCATTTACATATTTAATGAACATGTAGAGAATAATTATCGTCAATAAATAAACAAAAAATGAAGAGATGATATTACTGAGGACAAAGTAAATAAATGCATCGTGAGTATCAACACGTTAAAATTGATCAAGCGAGAAGGATCGGTACACGTGGCTATCGCTCCCGATGACAATCAATCATTGGTGCATACCCCCAGCACCAGCAGCTAGATTTTTCATGACCCTCCCATCCACTTCAGTCACATGGGATGGGGTCGAAGAGTTATGTGTCACGGCCCGTGAGAAGAATGCCAAGCCAAGAGGGTTCTTAAGGACGAGCGTGACACATCCGACCCTCAACCTATATCCCCGAGACTTAGAGTATTCTCGAGTCTTTTAGAATACTCCTAGGGTGGGTGATACGGTATTTGTACGCATACGATATAAATGCGAGTAGCTAGTAGTTGGGAGTAAATATGAGTAATTGGGGAAGTGCAATCTCCACCGTTAGATCTAAGGGAGATTTATGAATACGGTTTGTCTTGTACTTGTATATAAATGGGTCTCCTCCCTTCATTGTAATTCATTCAGAATTTCTCTCTCTAAGAGTTTCTCTCTCTACAATCCTTGTGAGTCGAGTGTTGAAAGGTTGCTTAGGGGTAAAATCGTAAAGCCGCACGAGCCAGCTTACGTGTGATCGAGAGTTAATCGATCGGCCCGTGACATCTGAACTCTTCCTGTTATGCTGGTGGTGGTGGTGATTTTGTGCGGTGCCTGTTGCGGTGGAGCTCAGGATTTACGTCCGGTGATGAATTGAGAATCCAGTTGAATCTTCTAGAACCCCGCGCCTCCCCAATCGTCTACCATCACCCGGTCTCTTAATCTCTATTGGCGACCCTCCAATTGTGCTATGATTTCCCTTCCTTTTACAACCTTCCTATTACCATATTTCTCGTCCATTACTACTCACAATTCATGTCCTGATTTCGGCATCACCTAAATTTTACATAAAGATAAGGTATCATTAGACATTAACGACAAGAAAAACATACCATACCAATTGACGGCGCATAATATGTGGACACCGACACATTAAAATGAAAAATGAATTCGCGAAGCCCACTGTCATTTACATATTTAATGAACATGCAGAGAACAATTATCGTCAATAAATAAACAAAAAATGAAGAGATGATATTACTGAGGACAAAATAAATAAATGCATCGTGAGTATGAACACGTTAAAATAAAGAACGCATTGATCAAGCGAGAAGAATGGTACACATGGTGGTACACGTGGCTATCGCTCCCGATGACAATCAATCATTGGTGCATACCCCCAGCGCTGGCGGCTAGATTTTTCACGACCCTCCCATCCACCTCGGTCGCATGGGATGGGGTCAAAGAGCTATGCATGTCCGAGAAGAAAGCCACTGATTTTTGCCTTTTTCTTGTACAAAACAGTGCAATAGAAGCTGCGTCAGTTAAGATCCGACCAGTTCGCATGTTTCTACATCCGAATCTTTGTCTTAGCTTTTAGTAGATAATCTCTTTGTAGGCCGATCATCGTCTTTAGGTTGTGATTTCTTGTAAACATTAAGCAAAAATGTAGCAAGAAGAGCAAATCCCGAATTGTCGCATCGGACTAAGGAAAAATTGTTTTAAAAAAAGTCATAAATTACATTTTTAACAATTCAATTATAAACATTTTAATATAATAATTAAAATTCTAAATATTTTCACATTTTGTTAAACGAATTAAATTATGATAGAAATCGCCGATATGAACGCCAACCGTCTCATATGACACTTTCAATGTCAATGTCGACAATTTTAATAATATTTTTATTTTTTAAAAATATATTCTTTTTTTTTCCTTTTTTCCTTTCTTTTTCTTTCTTTAATTTTTCTCTCTTCTTTTTCCCCTTTTTTTTCTTTTCTCTTTTTCACATTTTCCCTCCGCTAGCCTTTAACGAGGGCAACCCTTCGCCAGATTAAGGGAAGGCGCCCCACCCCCCCCAAGTAAGGAATGCCCTCACCTGAGGTTAGTGGAGGTGAGGCTCGACGATGGCTAGCGGAAGGAAAAATGAATAAAGACATAAGTAAAAAAGGAAAAAAGATAATTGAAAAAACTATTAAAATTTATCAACATCAACATTAGTCGTGTCAAGTATGATACAAGATCCCACGTCGCAAGAATTTTCAGTCAAAATTGATGGCATTGACTCAATTAATAAAATATGAAAATATTTAAGATTCAATTGACACAATTAAAAGATTTGTAATTGAATTAGTAAAAGTGTAATAAATTTAAGATTTTTTAAATAATTTTTTTCTTTGAATAAAGAATCGTTGTCCTTGATTTACTTCTCCCTCAACTATTTGTTCATAGGATGTTGTTGGCAGATTCCAAAGGAGAAAAGCTAGCACAGAGATTGTCACGAACATGTTCGCATGTTCATAGGTCCATAGTGCAATTTACTTCACTATATATATGTATTCATGTGAATGAAGTTTTTTAGTGCTCTCGAAAGATCACGTCGCTGTCCACTTAATCAATTGCTAAGTATAAAATAATGAGCCTATAACACTTTTTTGGTGAAAGACACCATAATGCATAATGTTCTTTGCTGTCATTGATTAGTTAAATCAATGACAAGTATCTCCGCTCAAAGCGTTTAATTACCTCCACGAATCCGTCCCAATCCTTGTGAACACTTGGGATATCCACGCTAATCCCTTCAACTATGCATGGCATGTAGCTCGGACATTAGATACATAAAGGATATCTGTTTTTTTTTTTTTTCCTACTCTCGAGTTTTTAATGAATCCTAATTGTTTTTTTCTTTTTTATGATGATCTTTTTTCCTAAGACAATTATCACTCCATAGTCTAGTCTAGCACATCCGGACATGCCTTTTCTTTTGGGGTCAGCCCAGACATGCCTTTGAATAGGGGTTAGTAAGCTGAACCTCCCAAACCGGAAATTGCACGAACCGAACCAAATCGGATTGGACCGACTAAATCCTTTTTAAAAAAAAAAAAAATTCTTAATTTTTTAAAAATAGCAATAAAACTAAAAAATAATAACAATTCTTATGTTTTTCTTAATTTTTTAATTTTTTTTGCTAAATAATTGGTTCCATGGGACAATCCAGTTCCCATTCCCAAAAATTGGGAACCGATTCTCCCCATCCAATTCCTGGTTCTTAGGTGGAGCTGGATCAAACCGGGAACCGATCACCCCTACCTTTGAAGAAACGAACATTTTATACACTCTTCTATAGGTAGACCCCACATAGGCAGAGTTAAATCAAAATTAGCACTCTTTAGCAACATTTGTCCCTGGATATGGAAGATTGACTAGATCTTTAGTCGGTCTAAAAGAATCTTGATTCGTTCGGTCTTAGGTTCATTAGCAGCTCCATTAATGGCAATTTAGACTATAGCAAGGACTTAACGTGCGACAACTCGGATCAAAATACATAGATCAAGTCTATTCTTAGTGATTATTTTTGGAGGACCACACTACCGTCTCTCTTCCCTTTTCTAATTTTTCATGAGGATGATAGATTGAGTGAGATAACAATAAAAACTGCTAAATAAAATGGGTAAAAAAGGTGTCTGTTCTAACGATTCCGCCTCCAGACCAATGGGAAATCAAAATTGCATAAAGGGAAACAAAAATAAGAATTAAAAAAGAAATTGGATGTTAATGATGAGTTGCGAGTAACGGACCTAGTTGTCGTGCAGACAAAAAATCTGTTATCGAAGTGAATGCCTCGACTCCTTTTTTTCGTATCAGTTATATTAGTATTAAAAAGATCCACTTTTTCTTTTTCTTGGCTACACCTTGTTGCGACTAAACCGAGTTAATCACAAAAAGAAAATGGCATGTAAGTCAAGACAGCAGTTGGGCCTGGGTTGGACTGAACTTCTAATAAGATTATGGACCCGGAAATGTTTTGGGCTAAGCCCTAAGCACTTGTGAACATTCTATTTTGGGAATAATAGATATGGTCCATCAACTCCGGCCCAATATACAACATTGTTCTAAATTTTTAATTTATTTAATATGCCCTTGAATTTTAGCTCAATGTGTAATGCTTTCCCAAAACTTTTAATTTGTTCAATGTGATTCTCTAACTTTTGGTACATGACCCTAGACTATACAAAAATACTCAATATTATCATTTTATTAATTCAAGTTTAATGACAAAATTGGACATTTTCATATAATATAGGAACTAGATTGCATATGTACCAAAATTTCAGTGACTACATTAAACAAATTAAAAAATTTAAGGACGACATTGCACATTAGGCTAAAATTTAAAGATCATGTTGAACAAATTAAAAATTCCTGACTATATTGCACATTTGGTCAAAATTTATGGATCATTTATGTAATTATTACTTTTATTTTACTCTAAAAACTGAACACTTTTGTTAGCAATTACCACACCTTAATGACTGTTAAGCAAATTTAAAAAAGGAAAAAAAAAAAACCTATAAAAAAAAAACAAAACAAAATCTAGGACAAACGAAAGAGGCATTGACAATTTCTGATGCTTTTTTAGATCTGAATTGGGTATAGACCAATAGCGTAACAGACACAACGTATCTTATAGCGATTGCCAATCGACAGGAAGAAAACTTAAGTAGCTACGATTAATTTGTCATGGGTATGGAAATTCTATGAATAAATGTTGTGCATTCCGGTGCATCAGCACTCGTTCACTGTGATCCCAATAGCATGTTATGCTACATTAGAAGAACCAAAATGACGCAGTGGAAATGAAAAAAGCACAAGTCGCAACCCATAAACACGCGTGCCCGAAGCACACAGATAAATATCCCGAATTTCTATACTTCTGAAATGAGGTTAACTGAGTGCTCCAACAAAAAATACATTACAAATACTGTTGCCACCTTAACCCTAGGAATTACTAAACAAGAAAGTAGTAGGACAAGGAAATAAAGAGACAATAATGAAACCTTAGATAAAGCTAAAGAACAACTAGATCCCCCGGGATCTTCCAATCAAGGATACACGCTTAACAAATTTGAAACTTAGAATAATGATGACAATGTATTCAAATTTCCTTTACTATATAAATATCCTAAACTTAACTTAGTTAAAGAAGAAAATAACAAGTTTCCAGTATATTAATTCTATCAAATATACAAATATCTGTGTATAACTCGTTTATTAACATTTATTTGCAACTTGTCATATAAATTTGACGAGCCGCTCGAGTCAAACTGAGGAGAGAGCTTTCATATCCCTTCCTGTGAAGACGAGACATGAAAGTCATCTCCGATGTGCTGCCGAAACTGCCCCCACACAGGCAAGCTGAGAAAGAGAACAGCGTCCAAGGACGACACCTAAACTAAATCCATCTTCATCTTTTCCTCTTCTGGATGGTCTGAACTTGTGCAAGATCCAAACAAACATCAAGTAGCTAATGAATTATTGTTATTGTTAAATTTTGCTAGGCACTATGGTCTTATTATTTGTGTGTCCCACGATTCTCCTAAGGGTCTAACCAAACTGCTGCTCGCCACACAACCTTCTCTAGATTTTTGTTTTTTGGTGCGAGAGAGAGACAAAAAGTAGAAAGAAAGGGTTATTGGCACTTTCTTCCTCCTTAAAATATCAGTCTATTTCGTTCCCTAACTAGACAATGCTTTGATTTGGTACCATGTGAAGATGCTGGCAGCAATGGTAGATACCTTAGTAAGTTAAGGTCTTGAGTTGAGAGAGCTTGGCACGATCAGGCTGAAGACGCATGCCAGTCACATCCTCCGACCGCTGTGCCCGTAGTGATGATGGAGCTAAAGCTAATGTATATAGCAAAACTCCACAATAGAGCCGATTCATTTGAATATTAAACTGAAATCTAAACAGAGTCTTAGCTCGTGAATTGATGTAATTTTGTGAAGTTCTTTGAACTTTCAAGACTATGGGTTGTTTGGCACTTCAAATTCTCTTAGCAATTCTCCTATTTGGCTCTAGACTGGCGTATAAATTTGGAAAAGTAAGGGTTTAGTGTCTATTAAAGGTTTCTCACTTTCGGAGGACGACATTCCTTGAGCAGATGCCGTATAAGCCTCGGCTCATAAAAAATTTCGGTCATGCTAAACCAAAAAGATGGGATGGTGCAAGTGCAACTAGCGCGTCTACTAAAATGCTCTAATTTAAGGCTATGGAAGCTCATCGCCCAACATTACTCAGACGATTCTTGTCACCATAACCCCAAAATTAATTAAAACTTAATAGGTGTAGGAAGGACAGAAAAGTAGAGGATGCTAAACGAACGAGCCAATCTTTCCATATGGAGATATGCCGGATCTACTTGAAAACACTCTTCAGAAAACAATGTGGCATACTCTCATGAGTGAATCAAACGATGTTGTCCATTTTTTTTAGATCTCACATCTTAAGAAATCAATTCACGTGCGGGTAGGGTCACAGTATTTTGTATGTATTTCAGCAAATATCCAATATCCTAAAAATATTCTATTCTTTTAGGACAAGTTATTATGTACACTTAATTTAGTACATTAAGCATGTCATATATCAACACATATCATATTTATCTATAAAAAAAAATTAAAATTCTCACATAGTTCATATATCACAGATAAAGTATCTACTGTGGATAGTTTGTTTGTAAAACAAAAAGAGGGGTGTTTTGTCCCACGTAAAAGAGATGAGTGTGTTCAATATATAAGTGTAGAAGTCTTCCAGCCTAATAATTGAAGACTATGGGTTAAGTGGGCGGTACCCTATAGTAAAAGTGAACGTCTCTTGTTTAATATTTTCTTACTTTTGAATTTTCAGCTTTTATTCTCCAATTATTTTTTTTTGAGAATTCTTGAAGAAATACTAGAATTAATATTTAGTATTCTTATTTTGAGATTTTGTTGATCATTGACGTTTTTTTCTAGTACCATTAGCGATATTGTGAAGCAAATAATTCCTCAAAGATAGTGTATTCATGTTTTAAAGTCCGATTCACTTCTTCCTAATTTTTTTTTATGGGCTACCACATCAACTCTATATTATTTTCTTTTAAATAAGAGGAGTGATAAGATGGTTATTCTTCCAATAATATATAGTTATGTTTTGCCAGTTTTGGTTCTCGCGAAAATCTTTCACCAAACTTTGCATTTTGGTTTTATTATAAGAGACTCAAGTTTTGTGTTGAGCTTGGACAGAGAATGTCAAATGCAAGGAAATTTTATTATGAACTTGTATATACAACCTTAAAACTGATACTTAGATGGCTCAAAGACTAACTACTTTTGACCATAGGTTACAACAGAATCTAACTAATGATGCAATCTAGACACAAGTAGCTAGATAGTCTATGCTTTGAACTCAAACTATGCTGAAATTTAATATATGACATAGCTTGTTTTAAGCGTAAAGCTGTAATCTAATCAACAGCAATACTCCTGGATAGGAAACATAACATCGGAATTTAATCAATGACACTGAGCTTATGGAACAACACCAAAATCTAATTGACGATGCTGGACCGGATAGAGATGCATGTCAAAATTTAATCAACGATGGAAATCTTGAAAACTATAACTAAAATGCGATAAAGTAAAGTTAGTTTGTATTGTTCGCGAGGGACCTCCTTATTGGATAGGTTGTGGTATTTATAGGGCGGACTGGTAGCTATTAGTTGGTTACCTCTTCCTTGGGCACTACTCTTAACATTCTCCATGTTTTCCATTTCTTCTTAGCACTCTTATCCATAGGTAACTGCTTCCTAACTTATTGACGATGCTTGCGTGGCTTGCTCATCAACTCAAATAACCTTCACGGACCCTGTTTGTCTTTAACTTTTATAAACAAAACAGGGTGTTTTGCTCTTATTATTCCCTCATGGCCAGCACGTGATGTCAGAAGTAAATTTAGGTGTCAATAAGTTTAATGGAGCTCGACCTCCTGATAGTAAATGACTTGCACCTAAAACACCTTTTTAATTTTCCTTTTCTTTTTTTCCACATATATAGGAGTTTTCCTGAAGTTGAAATTTTTACTGCACAGCACGGAAACAAGATCTGCCCGTTTAAGAGTAGAAACTTTTAATTAGGTGGCAGCTAGAGAGCTGTGTTCGTTTTATAGATTTGTCTAGAGCCAAAGGGTGGGGGACCCCAGCACTGAAAAAGACTCATAGATTCTCTTACTCACGATCTCAGCAAAGAAGCAATTATTGCTATTTTTTGGGAGGACCCATCTGAAATAAAACATACAGTATATGATGCATGCCATTATCTTCTTCCATTGTAGGACCATCGCCAAGGACAACCGCCCTTGTCCTTTCTTGTTGGTACCAACAAATGCGTCACGAATCGTGTCGCGCGGATCGGAGGAGATGGTCCCTTTTGATCCACATGGCTGAAAACAAAAGCCCCATTTGCCCTGGCCCTTCGCGAGGTTGCAGAGATTTTGACTCCAAAATCCACAAAAACATTTCGCAAAAGTGCCTCCAACATTGTATGGTGGTAGTGGCCACGCCCCAAGGGCTAAAAGCCAGAGAGACAGTGTGTACTTTGCACTGTTACTGCATTGAGCAGTCGGCTACTGCCTCTCTCATGAATTAATTTCCGGTCCGTAAAGAGAGAGAGGGAGGCCGACGTTAATACTTGTTTGAGTACTTCCCTTGCGAAGAACTTGCTAAGTGAAAAGTTTGATGTTATGCATGCAGCTGTGTTTGTGTTGGTTGTACACCTGTTTAAATGAGATATAACAGTCAAAAGGATGAAAACAACCTATAATTTTCAAAGCTTTAAAGTGATAAATGATTAAATGCTTGGTTTTGGTGATGTCCATCTGTGTTGAGATTGCAATATCATCCCTTCAGAGTAATCTTACTTTTGATGCATATAGACAGGACAGTTTGTATATGCATCTTTAAGGTTTGCCAAGTCAAAAGACTTCGATTGAACCGATCATGTTATCACAAAACAAAACTTTATAATTCTTCGCTTCCTTCATATTTTGGTCAATACAAATATTTCTAAAATTCTTCCTAGTTCAATAGGGCCCGCCACGAGTAGGATAGATTCTTTATACATATCGTTGTCACTTATCCAGTAAAGTTAGTTTAAAACCTACTCCAACTCTATCGCTTGCGTACCAAATATGCCTAGCCACTCTCGAGTTTATTAGCTAGCATGTAATGGCCTTTTGTTAACTTGCCAAACAGTGTTTATTTCTATTCTTTTATTCCCATGAGTAATTTTGGAACAGAATCGCGTTTGGTAAAATTTTTATTCCTGAGAACAAATTTGAAATAAAATCAAAAAAAAAAAAAAGTTGATTCTTATTTAGGAAAAATTCAGAATCAAATTAACCTTTTTTTTCCTCTTCTTTCTTCTTGTTCTTCTTCCCTCTCTCTTTTTCTTCAAGTGCTACCGCTGCCACCACCCCTTGCCGTCCATTGTCGGTCGTCGGAGGCTCACCAAGCCAAGGCGAGGTCCGGCGAGGCTTGGCAAGCTCGTCGCCACTAGCAAGGCCGAGCCTCGCCGGTGGCTAGGTGGGCCTTGCCCAGCCTCCCCCACCGCCGAGCCTCACTTGGCCGAGCGAGGCTCGGCCCGCCCGCTAGCGAGGCTCGACCTCGCCAAGGCACCATGAGGTCAACGTCGCCCAACCAAGGTGAGGCGACCTCACGGTGGCCCGACAAGGTCAAGCCCCATTGCGGCTAGGCGAACTCGGCCTCGCCAAATGAGGGTGAGGCCGCTCGCCCGAGCCAAGGCTCGGCCGAAGGCGACGACACACTGTAAGGTCGGCGGAGGAGTGATCGGCCAGAAGAAGAAGAAGAAGAAGGAGGAGGAGGAAGGAGGAGGGGGAGAAAGGAAGGAAAAAAAGAAAAGAAAAAAAAAATAAAAAAATAAAAAAAAAATTATTTAAAAAATAAAAAAATGATTTGAAATAGGAATTGAAACTTTTCTATAAATAAAATACATATTTAATTTTATATTTTAATTTATTATTTATTATTTATATTTATAGTTTATACTATAGTTTATTAGTTATTATTTAATGAAAATTTGATTAGTTAATATTTTTATTACTTAGTATAAATATAATTAATCAATAGAATTTCTATGATTTAATAGAATTTTAGAATGGAATAGAATTCTAAATTTGAATTCTTTTTAAATTGAAAATATAATAAAATATAACATGATTTCTTCACTCATAAGAAGACAATTATATTGGTGAGTGATCCATGAGAATTCAATATCAAATTTACACTCATCTAAAAAGGTAATTGAAAAAGAATTGGAATAGGAAATTTATGTAGTTACCAAACGCATTTATGTTCTTTTTATATTTCAGAATAAAAAATTTTGTATAGTTCTACCAAACCCATTTTTTGCTTAAATTGTTCTAGGGAATAGAATAAAAAATAATCATTTATGATCAGAAATTGTTCCTGGAAACATAATGGTTACCAAACGTACCATAAGTGCACCTAAGGGTCTCCAAATGCTTAACTACCAATGATTTTTCCAATACAAACCTTTCCTATCCGCTTCTAAAGACATCTAATAAAATCTAAGATAAGTATACTGAAAGTCTTAAAACTTGTTACAAAAGTACAATTAAGTTTAAAATTATCAAAAACTGCAATTCAGTCTTAAAACTTGTCACGAAAGTGCAATCGAATCCTAAAATTTTTCAAAATGTAATTGAGTTTTAAAAATTATCATGAAAGTGCAATCAATGGAAATACATAATTAGATTAATTTAACAAGTTTTAAGACTTGGTTGCACTTTTTAAAAATTTTAGGACTTAATTGCACTTTTTGAAAAAATGTTAATCCTATTGCACCTTTGTAAGAAGTCTTAAGACTCTCAATGCACTTATCTTTAAAATCCAATAGATTGAAAAGTTTTAAAACTAAGGGTGCGTTTGTTTATGGAAAACTGATAATAAAGGAAAATGCTTTTGGGAAAGCATTTTCCAAGAATACTGTTTGTTTTTCCTTTGTTTGGCGATGTATAATTGAAAATGTTTTCGCCATTTGGATCCCATTCAAAAATAATTTCACACTTCATCACAAGAAAAAAATGAATTTTTAATTTTAAAAACTTCATATTTTTAATATTGTTGTTTGTTATTTACTTTTATTTTCTATTTTTTATTTTCTTTCTTTTTATTTCCTTTTATTTCTTTTTTTTTTTTTTTTCTTTTTCCTTCTTCTTGTCCTTCACTCCTCAGCTTCCTCATGCCATCCCTTCGCTTCCTCTGGCAGTTTGTTCCTAGCTGGCTTACAAGGGGTGAGCTCCAACTGTCGCTAAAGGCGGCAAGCTCGCCAGTTGGCCGCTAAAGGCTGTGAGCTTGCCCAATTTGACAAGACTTGAGCCTCATCGCTGGAGGCCACGAGCTCATCGACCTCGGGCAAGCTCAAGCCTTATTGTCAAAGGCCATAAGATCGCTCGATCTAGTGAGACCCGAGCTCACTAGCCATCCTTATGGCTGGTGACAAGTGAGAAGAAGCAAAAAGAAAATAAAAAGAAAAAGAAGCAAATTCGAATTTTTTATTTTTATTTTTAAAATTTTTTCCAAATTTTAATTTTTAAAAAATAAAAATTTCAATTTCAATTTCAATTTTTTGAAATATATTTTCATAAGAATAATTGTTTGTAAACCAAGCATCAAATTTAAGCTTTGGTTGATTCGGAAAACGTCTTCCGATCATTTCAAAGGGAAATCATTTTCCCGAATTTAAGCTTTTGCTATGAAAACATTTTCCAGTTGATTAGGAAAAACGTTTTCCGTTGACTCATTTTCCAAGCGACCCAAATGCCAGGAAAATGAGGAAAATGTTTCCCAAAAATGTATTCCGCGAAACAAACTAAGACTCTATTTGTTTTATGAAAAATGAATGGTTACTTATATCGCTTACATATAAGTGATCATTTTAGGAAAATGTCTTCCAAACCATTTATTTCCCGATAAACAAACGGAGCCTGAAAGAATAATAATAATAATAATAATAATAATAATAATAATAATAATAATAATAATAATAATAATAATAACAACAACAACACAATTGTCGGGAAATTTACCCATAAAAGGGTTGAGCTCTCGGTTTCGGAGACCCTTAGCTTTTCTTTTTTCCATTAACGTTTAGAATGTAAATTATACATTCTTTCAGTATTTGCTCACTTATGATTTTTGAATCATGTAAGTGTTAAAGTGGCTTAAAGCGTATCATAGTTTCTTTACAAAACGAAATTTGCTTTACTTCAATCATTACTAATTGGGTCCGGGCTCAAAACCATTCCAAACAAGCAGCTCTCGATATTTCTTGGTACATAGAGGATTTGATGAGCGTGTTATGGGTATTACTTTCTTCCAAACTGTCTCGCTAATCCATTTAAAAGCTATAGAGTTGATAAAAGGAAATAGAATATACTGTTTAAACTCTCTACTAAACTCGCATAGGTTCTCCTATGATTTCAACCACAAAATAGACTTACATGGTAAAATATAATAGAAATTAAAAGATGATTCAGAAATGGCATTCTAGTTGAAAGAAAATGTTAAGGAAACCAATGTCTCTCAATAGAAAGAGTATACTCTCGAGATCGAGAGAGAGAGAGAGAGAGAAAATAAATAATAAATAATAAAAATCTGGAAAAAAATTAAAAATTATAAAATTTGTCTATGTTAACACATGTAATGCCATGCCACGTTGATAAATTGATCGGACAAATTATATTGATAAATTATTAAAATATTTAAGATTCAATTGATATAATAAAAAGACTTATGATTAAATTGATGTAAGTTTAATATGTTTAGGCCGTTTTGGATACTCCTTCCCAACCTCTTCATGCACGATAGTGTAGAAACCGTTATATGGCCTTCAATTTTCCTTGTAAAAAAATTAAGTTTGAAAATAATCGTTTCTTCCACTCTTTGTCCTTCCATTTTTATGGTGAGACGCAAACTCAAATCCCTATTTCTTCTCAATTCCGTGACCTAAGAGCGTTCTTCCTTTTGGATTCGTGCCCTTCGCACCGTACGTAACCCCAATCATCGGAGGTGATTCTCACGGTGGCCGTCATCGTCCAACCACAAAAGCAGAGGTTTTCTGAAAGTGTTGAGCTGCGAAAACTTAAAAGCAAGTCAAGTCAAGTCAAGTCAAGAAAAGACAGCCTTATCCACAACCGGAACTCAATTCATCTTTTGCTAGCTTTACTCGTGATCCGACTTCGGCCTTATCTCTATGGCGCTATGTTTATCACGTTGATGTTGCTTGACGCCTAGTCAGGTTTTGACATATGTTTTGCTTGAAGTTTCCTATAATAAAAGTCGAGACTTGATTTCGAAAATTGAATGGGCAAGAAAAGGTTTTGAAAGTTCAAACCTACGCGAGGAGCATTAGCGAAGTCCATGTTTCCGACATATAAAGATGGGAAGGGTAATATTTTTATTTTGAAAAATAATTTCTTTTAAAATAATTTTTTATTTTTATTTTCTAAAATAATATTTGAGTAAAACGACGCGTTTAATAACTATATAATTTTTATTCTCAAAATAAATAAATAAAAATAAGAATATGTTTGATATGATTTATAATTTTTTGTAATGTAGAATTTCTTTTTAATTTTTTAAGATTTTTTTTCTTTTCTTGTTCTTTTTTGCCACCACCAACACCCGACGCCAAGCAGTGGGGATCGGGCGGTGGGTGGTGGTGAGAAATAACAAGAAAAAAAAATTAAAAATTAAAAATTATTTTTAAAAATTGTTCGATAACAAGAAATCACTTTTTTTGTAATTATTATTTTTATTTCAAATTTATTTTTCGGCTACTTTTTAATTTTGATAAATAGAAAAATTAGTTGACGTTACTAAACGAATTTTTATTTTTTATTTTTAATTTCGAAAAGTAAAAGAAAAGAGGAATAGACCCAATGCCACGTAAGTCCTAGGTCGGGGCACGAATGATTTCATATGCCCAACACCAATCATTGGCTCGGATGCCCAAAGCACTGAATATAGGATCCTCGACATCAACGTGTCAAAGAAAGGAGTACGAATCATTCACGAGCAAGGAAAACAAATGTCAAAACGCTGGCCATCAAAAAGACAAAATCTAAGTCGATCGAGGCCGAAAGACAAGTATTGCACATGCAATGACGAGGCTCAAGATCTCCGTATTTAGAATCTAAGTGATATCATCATCAGTTTAAGCCTTTTTACCCTTTTTACCCTTACTGACCCAGCTTTCTAGACCTACAATGCTCATTTCCAGACAAAACCCGCGAGTTGTAAAGTTATCCAATTACCACTCTACCTCTCAAATACACCCAAACCCTCGCCAACTCACCTCACCGTTCACTCGACCAACCCTGGGCAATCACCGAGGCCGTCGCCGACCTCGACCGACACCAGTCCACCCCGGCCTATAGAAATCAGCCTACTTTGTCGAGCGCGGCCTCCTCTGTGTAAATGTGTCTCTCTCTTTCCTCTGTCCAGACTCGGCAACCGTGGCATCAAGCTTTCGACCAGGTTTGGCATGGTCGACAAAGCGGCGAAGCTCAACCAGATCCAAAGGTGATGGCCCCAACTTGGCCGTCGAGATTAACATTGTGGACAAGATCTTGACAGTCACGGAGGAGCCGCTGAGCTCGAGGCGTCGGACGAAGATGAAGGTGAGAGATAGGGGGAGGGAAAGATGAAACACTGTCAGGGGAGGCTATATGGGCAACGAGGCGGCGGCCCAGCTCGTGGCCGCGAGCCTCAGTGATGCCGAGGAGGGGTGGGAGTGAGTTGTGGGTAGGGTTTTGGATGAGCGGGTTTCCATGTTAAGAAGGTTTGGAATGGTGGTAACATTCTCATAAATAAGACCAAAACCATAATCATTGCCAGATGCAACTGGAAATGAAATCATGTAAGTAGCCGAGCTATTTGTAAATTTAAAAAAAAAAAAAAAAAAAAAACACAGGAGGAGGTATTCGAATATTTTAATTTAAATAATATGTTGGCCTCGACCAATGAAAAATTAATGTTTTCGGACACACGTAATTAGACTTTTGGTGTGGTTTTGACCTAATTCCTCTTGTGCACACCACAGACCCACGAAAAGAGGAGTAGAAAGGGGTCGGCAAGAGCTTGTGAGTGACATGAACCGGATCTCTTGGATTAATATCTGCGAGTATTATTACTTGCAACCGTGGTTTGAAAAATACTTAAAAAAACGCAAATGATCATCGTTATATTTCTTTATTTTTCTATTTTTATGTTCTCAAAAATAGATTTGAAACATAAATATGTTTGGTGATACAATTTCATTTTTCTATTTCTGGAACAAATTTTTAATTCAGAAATTAGTTTAGAATATATTAAGAAGTAGATATTTTTTTTATATTTTTTTCATAAATAAATGAAAAATAAAAACTCTTCTTATCTTTGCTCTTATCGCCTATTCATCGGCCGTCTGCCTGCCATCAGCTGTCCACCCATTGCCGTTGTTCCACCATTCGTTGTCGGCCATCCGCCATCGGCCGCCTCCCACCAGCCGCTCAAGAGGAAGATATTTAAGAAGGTTTATCAAACAAATTTCTATTCCTAGAACAAAAATGTTACATATTTTTCTCATAAACTCATCCAAGAAATAGAAATAAGGTCCGGGAATAAAATGATTATCATTCACACCCTCACAGTGGAATATCTCATCATTCTCTTTCCTAGATAAAACAATTTGAACCACACGGATTTCAGCATGCATCTACTTTCTGAATTTATTTCTCGCTACTAATAATCTATTTGTTCTACGCTTTAGCAACAACGATGTCTTTTATGTTTATTTGATACCTATTTGGTAAAAAGGAACGCAATAAATATTTTCCTAAATGTACTTCTTTTGTGCATAAATCTCTATTCACATTATTGAGATGGCAACTATTTGCTCTATTCCTAGTTAGAGGAAATTTCCTCTAGTCATATGTCTGGTTGGTGAGTTACAAGTTATGGACATTATACACATGCAAATTTAAGTATAACGTTAAATGTAATTGATATCATACTTGTAACCCATTAATTAGAGCCCTTCTCCAACTAAGTATGGATGATGCTATAAGATTTTGAGTCTAGCATAGCCGAGTCTATTACATTGTTATAGTTTTGTATTATGAAATAGTTTCATCATTTTTAGGGAAAATTGTCCAAAAAGTCAAAAACATTTTAATTTTGCCAATTAAAAATAAACATTTTTGCATTTTACCAATTGAGTCCATTCGATCAATTTTAGTTGAAAAGCACTGATGTGGACAACAATAGTCTTACGAAGCATGACCAACATTGATGTGGATAATTTTTACTAAATATTTTATTATTTTTCAAATTTTTATTAATTTTTATTTTATTTTTTCCTTTTCCTTTCTCTTTCTTTTTTTTTCCTTTCCTTCTTTCTCGAGCCTATCGTAGGAGCAATTGGCTTGATGTGAGGACCTTACTAGCCTCTAGCAAAGCTCGCCCTCGCCAACCATTGACAAGGTAGAGCCTCACCTATCTTTGGTGAGGTTAACCTTGCCCAACAATGGCAAGGTCTCATTAGCCCTTGCCCTTGGGCGGTTGTCAGCCGTTGCTTAAGCATAGCAACCAACTAGAGAAAGATGAGAAGGCAAAAAAAAAAAAAAAAAAAAAAAAAAATTATTAAAAATTATCTACATCAGCATTGACCGTGCAATGTAAGCAGCTGACATCCATATTAGCGATTTCCGACTAAATTAGCTTGATTAATTCAATTGGTTAAACGTGAAAAAAATTTAGGACTTAATTTGCAAAACTAAAAATGTTTAGGATTTTCCTCATTTCTTACAACTCGATATCTCGAAAAGTGGTGTATCGTCCCTGTTGAGAAAGCTGCTATAAATACATATTTGAACCGTTTTCTAAAAGTTTGAATTTTTAGCTTGTCCAACATGATATCAAATTACATGTCAAATGTTCAAATCTTGTTACTTTCTCTCAATTTTCTCCATCCTTTTATAATGCTTGTGTTTTGTTCGATCCCTGCTTATCCATGAGGGGAGTGTTACGAAATATGCTATGAATATATTGGTGGCCCGTTTTTCTAACGGTTTAGATTTTGGGGAAAAAGCGGTATTCTTAACAATTCGATGTCACAAACCAATAATTAGGAGTAAACCTGGCTTCCACGCACGGAAAATAAAAGCAGTGAAACTGGATATGTTCTCAATATCACAGAACATCATCGTCTACTGCAATGGCAGGAAGTGCCCTTCAGAAATTCGAACGACATTGACAATGCGTCGGGCAGAGAGAGAGAGAGAGAGAGAGAGAGAGAGAGAATTTACCGTTAAAGGGTGGAAAGCGATGGGTTTAGATAATTATAGAAAAAAAGACAATGAGAATTCAAGTCGCTGATGGGGAGAGAGAAACATGGCCCTACCTCGAATTGGTGGTTTCCTCAATTGACCTATTATTAAGACATTGGGGTCCCTCCCGTTTCGGAAGTGGTATATTCTAACATCCAGTATGAACCGCTAACACGGTTTCATAAATCAACCCGAAATTTGTTTTCATTCGCACAATTCTTCGAACACGAGAAGAGCCTATGCATACTTTCATGATGTCCTGAAATGAGAATTTTGACAGCCGATTGCGAAGTGACGTAAGTTTGCTTCCTTTGGTTCTTTTTTATTATTTACTGTGTATCTATTTCCCATTAAGATAAATGATTAATATGAGTCAACAATGTTAACTTTTGATCCATTTGTATCAGGACAATTGCGATCTTGTTCTCTTTTCTCAATGTCGACCGGTTTATAACTGCATTAAGTAATATAGGTTATACATGGAAAGTATATACCTCATAAGATCAAACAAAAAAATGTTTGAATGGTCTTTGTATAGATTATATGTGGTGCATAAAAACTGACTCGAGAATCACTTGATCGCTAACAAAAAAAGAATTTACAATAATTGGTCACTTTTGATACCTTACTCAATATAAGGCAACAATGTGGAACAGATAAGATGAACATGAGTGTGACCATGATCAAAGTGACAAGACTCGACAATATTAACGTGCATTTTTTAAAGCAACCAAATGTTTGAGTACAATATTTATACATTAATGAAAGAACAAATATAGAGTTAATGCAGATAGTACAATATACTTCTGCTTATCTTGCCTAATGAGATGAGCAAATAAAAAAATTACACTTAGAAAGAAAAAAAATATTTTAGAAAAATGAATTTAGAATCCTCCCAACTTAAAAGATAAAGCAACCATTCATCTCTACAATTATTAAACATTACCTAAAGTACTAATTGACTATTGAAATGTAAGCCAATACAAATTAGTGTCGTTTATAATCATCTTAGTCCTTTAAATCCTTTTCAAGATGATAATGTACATGCATGCCGGCCCAAGATCCGAGTTCCAAATTACCTATTGAAAATCGTAAAAGTGGAATGGTGCATCATGCAGTCGGGTGAATCTGAACGGACACTGCCATGAAAAACAAAGAGGAAGACGTTGGATAGCCTGCAGTGCGTGCCTTGCCTGTTCCTGTCGAAGCACACTTCTCTATGCAACATTTATGTATTGCTAGCACATGAAATTAAACAAAAAGGGAAGACAAGGTCCGTAGTCATTTACCCTCAAATGACTTCTTGAAAGAGGAAGAAACGAAGCCTTCTTTTCTTTTATGGGCTAGTATAACAAATAAAATGGTAGTGCGAGTCGATTTTGATGCACAGGATTAAATTTTCTCATTGGTCTGGTTAAAGGCAAGTCATTGAAGTTTGGACTAGAGGATCCGCTCTCGACTAAATTTTTAAGATACTCAATATACTTGGAAAGAGGAGTACGGCACTTTACAATATTAGGACGGCTTAAACCATGGAGAGATCCTAATGTAAAAGTAGTGAATGTATGTGTGCGATTATACCATTATCTTTATGATGGTATTGTATTGTACTATGGTTTGCATGGTGCAAATGATGTTTTTCAAGAAGTGGCATGAAAATGTACTCAAAGCACACAAGCCCTATATGTCAGATATTATTTAACAAGGTGGACTTTTCCATCATCCAGCGGCGGTTCTACTTACACCTCTGACTTCATTTATTGAAAAGAATGGGCAGAGTCACGTCGTTGAAGACATTGATGACACCGGTACTCACTGAAACCTTATGGAGTTGATGTTTTTCCGTAGGATGCTCAGCTGATATTTGACAGTCGATGTTTTTTCATCCAGACATAACATTAACCTTCTAAACCTGGCCAACAGCACTTGTTCAAAAAAAAAAAAAAAAACCTGGCCAACAGCAAACCATCCACTTCTAAAGCAAGGGATCTGGGATATACAACTCAGTCTCGGCCTTTTAATTGTGAAAACTAATTGACCAGAAACAGCAAAATAGAACCTAGAGACTTATCTGGTGTGCTTCATGTAATCCATGGCAACATGGAGATCAATAAGATTTCTGAAAATCGAAAAGAAAATTGCAATCTCAAGTCTCAAACCTATCCCTTGGTGACACCATTCCTCACAAAAAACAAGGTTAAACTTTAAGCCCCCAGAAACATGGTAAGTCTAAACCATCGCACTTAAGAAAAAAAATATTTTTATGTTTAAGAGGATTTCGTTAAAAAGTACTTCAAAGACACCATTTAAATGACTAATGAGAAAATTTCACAGTTTTTTTCCTATGTATTGTATATTTAAAATAGCAAATGATTTAAATTAGTTGTATCCGTTATGGATTGAACTCATGACAAAAGCAAAACGTGCAATCGTAATATCAAAGGATCTTGTGACGATGTTCGTAGAAAGTGTGATATTTTTCCTCAGAAAAATTGAAATTAAGATTTCTTATG
This sequence comes from Eucalyptus marginata, assembly GCA_014182565.1. Classification (NCBI taxonomy): domain Eukaryota; kingdom Viridiplantae; phylum Streptophyta; class Magnoliopsida; order Myrtales; family Myrtaceae; genus Eucalyptus; species Eucalyptus marginata. The sequence goes on along the minus strand of CM024585.1, from coordinate 27,930,339 downwards.
ATGAGCAAGAGACATGCAAAGCATTTATTAACAAAGTAATGATCTTAACCAGTTGTATTGTACAGATAAAAAGCTCACATACAAATGAAAGATTATAACAAAAACATTTAAGAGTCGATAGATATATGACTATATAAATTCATTCCCTCAACATTTCGTAGTTTTCGCGCAATATATTTCAATCATGAGCTAATAAGCATATCGAGAGGAGATTATCTCATTCTTGATATCGCGAGAGCTTCTGTTAAATCATCCACTTGGGCACATCGCTATCGTTCTCACTGTACAGCGAATAGCGACAGACGAGCCTATGTCAATCCAAATCCAGTTCTACTCACTGACATCAACTTGAGCCCCACGCGCCCCCACCGCCCCGTCTCTCTCTCTCTCTCTCTCTCTCTCTCTCTCTCTAGAGACATGAGATGAAAGGAATATTAAATGAAGCTCAAATGCCACTCCACCAGATTTTCAAAACCTTCAAAAAAAGAGCAACCACAAACCCTAAAAGACAGAAGAAATAATAATATGCAACTGCAAGCATAAACAAAAACAAAAACATAAAAACAAAAATCACACAGAGATGTCAATACACAAGTGGTGGAGATCCAATCTCTCCACAATCATTCTCACACTTCAAACTTTAGAAAAGGAAGCAGCAATAATAATAATAATAAACTTCATCAAAAAGCCATTTCAACCCACTCTCTCATTCATTGTCCCTCTCGTTTTCGCCTTCTTCTTGCAACACCCCAGAGACTTAAAAAGCATTCATCAAACACCCACTTTTCAACAGCAATCTTTCTACTAAAAGTTTGCTGTTTACACACTTTCATGCATTAGAACGCAATTGCACCAGCTATATAGTGCCTCTATATAGCGGGCTCATATAGTTTTTGACCTAACTAGGTTGAGCTTACACAATTTTTGTTGCTTCGAGAGGAGTCTTGAGTTTGGGATTGATGCTTGCTGTGTCACCTCTGAGGAACCCGAACGATGGCAGCAACAACAACCAAGGAGAGATGGAGAGCTTTTCAATCGGAGGCGGCGTTGGCGGCGGCGGCGACTTCCCTGACTTTTCCGACGGGAGCCTGCTCGACAGCATTGACTTCGACGACCTCTTCATGGTGATCAACGATGGGGACGTGTTGCCCGACCTGGAGATGGACCCAGAGCTGCTTGCTGAGTTCTCTGCCAGCTGCGGCGAGGAGTCGGGGACAGGGTGCTCGTCGATATCTGTCGAGAAGACCGAGGTCAACAACGGCTCCAAGAGAGAAGTCGACGAGGACAAGGCCTCGGAGCTGGATAACATCTCTAGCGTGAGCCGAGGGGAAGAAATTGTGAGCAAGAGGGATGATTCTGTGGTGGTCAATCCATTCCCCAATAATAATGAAGAGACTGACAACAAGAGAAAGAAATCATCAGCTCAATCATCTAAGAGTAACCATCAAGCTCAAGGGAAGCGAAAAGTGAAGGTAATTAAATGATGATGGGATGTATTTTCTTTCTTTCTTTCTTTCTTTCTTTGTCTTTTTGAGTAATCTTGAATAGGTCTAGAAGTCGGTATACATTTACTCTTCACGAAGTAGATAGATAGCATTCACGTGAACCTTTGGAGCCTTCTCGAGCAAGATCTGCAAGTTCCAGCGCTTCTTAGCGCAGAAAGAAAGAGCTAAGAACCCGTAAACAGCAGCTCATCTGTTCCAATAGACTAATTGTCTCTTCAAAGTCGCAAGTAAATCATATGAATTTTGGAACGAATATAGCTCCTCTTTTTCGAAGTGAGCGAAATCTAGGGTTTCTTTCTTTTCTTTTTATTTTTACTTTTTTGCTTCACTCGAATTTTATATCTTGAAGTGTGTGACTTGTATTTAGGTGGATTGGACGCCAGAGTTGCACAGGAGGTTTGTACAAGCAGTGGAGCAGCTTGGGTTGGACAAGGCGGTGCCTTCAAGAATCCTGGAGCTCATGGGCATCGATTGTCTCACTCGCCACAACATCGCCAGCCACCTCCAAGTACTCATCTCTCTTTAGTCCTTCATAATTGATTTGCATATGTTCGTATGGATAGTAGATGATGATGTTCATGGCATGAATTGCTGACTCTTTTTTCTCCCCAGTGGGTGGACGTTAACTGTCTATCTTCATTTTGTGTTTGCGTCTGTGACAATCCATGCGTGATGCATTGCTTCTTCTAGTTTCGTGAAAATGGGGTTGGGAGAAAGAGTATATCCTGAAAAGGCATAGGGTAATAAGAAGGTGGGTTTCCTTCCAAATCCACGAGAAAGTCGAGCTCGAGAACCTTTCCATCTTTTCTTGTGGACAGACGTGTCTGCTAAGAACAGTCAAACAATTGGGGAGAGAGAGAGAGAGAGAGAGAAGACTTTTAGCTGCTTAGTTCATCAGATTATATTCGAATCTGTAAAAACATTCTAATGAGTATCTCATGACTGAGAGAAGAGAACAATGAATTAACCATCCCGGAGTCGAGCTAAAAGGTTTTTTCACTATTCATAGTTTGACAAATTAAGCTAATGAGTAGATGGCTTGATATATAGGAGGGGAAGTAGAGTAGAATGCACAATTTCTCCCTTTTCAACAGAGGTTTTTAAGCAGCCGCATCGTCGCAACGAAAGTGATTTGCTGAATCGTCATGTTTACAGAAGTATAGATCGCATAGAAAGCACATGCTGGCCCGTGAGGCGGAGGCTGCGAACTGGAGTCAGAGGCGACACATGCACGGCAATGGAGGCCACAAGATGAGGCCGGATACGATGCTGGTGATGAGTCACTCCGCCACCCCCACCAACGGGAGTCCTTGGCTCGCACCGGCCACCCTCGGATTCCCACCCGTGACCCCCGTGCACCCCCACTTCCGAGCCCTCCACGTGTGGGGCCACCCTCCCGCGGACCAGTCCCTCATGCACGTGTGGCCCAAGCACTCACCTTCCCTGCTCCCGCCCCCGCCACCATCCCCCTGGGCCGCCCCACCGCAAGGCGCTGCTCCCTACGGCCACCAACGGGTAAGAGACTCGGACCTGATTCCATCTTCTTATGAGCCATGCATTGTGAATTAAGGATGCCTCCGAGCTAATAGCGAACCGTTCAAGAGCTGCGTAACCAGCCCCGCGTTTCACATTGCCTGATAACTTGAATTTGGCTTGACCAAAACATCGAAAACCCCACCATTAAAGCATCAGACCGGGCCATTTAGCGTGCTTGGACATGAATGCGAGTCATTGCTGGCAAGCTCAATTTCAACTGGGTCAATGTTTGTAATCTCCATTATTTCATCTGACAAATAGCTTGAGTTCCTCTCAAATTAACCCCTATCCCCAAAAAATTTTCAAGTTGACTTGAGAATTCGAATTACACAGGCTACTATAGCAATGATATCAACTTTGTCCTTTTCTTGTCCTCACGTATATGAAGTTGGCTTATTCCCTTCGTGGTGGTGGTGCAGGTACCAAATCCGCCAATGCCGGGAACGCCGTGCTTTGTCCACCCACCCCTGCCAACGACGGTGACTACTCAGTCCTTACACTTTATAATTTTCTTCTTTCGAGCTTAGCATCGTCCACGGGAAAAAAGCCGATATACCCGTATCCTTGGCATTTATCCAAGTTTGGTCACGGAGAGAACGAATTCTCGGCTTATGTCGGACGGTCAATTATTGGAGTGTCGGAATTTTCTTTTGCAGAGGTTCGGAGCTCCACCGGTGCCGGGCATCCCACCCCACGCCATGTACAAAGTCGAGAGAAAGCACAATAATAACAACAACAACAACAACAATAATCGGGGCTATGGTGTGCCGCCACCTGGACCATTGGCCTCCCATCCTCCTTTCGATTTTCATCCGGTTAGTGCTGCTTGCATTGTTTCTAAGTTTCATGTTGTTTGCTCTTGATTTTTCAGCTTTGGTTTTCGATGAGGCACTGTTAGTTTGCTTTCGGACATGATTGTCTAGTACGCTAGCAGCCAAATTTAATGTGGATATAGATTCTCCTAGGTCAATGCACTACTGTTTGAGCATATGATTGACTATTATTATTACATGGTAAAACCAATTCGGTTCATGCCACATCTAGTAGCTTATAGTCTCAGGCACGTTTTTGGAAATAGTTGACGAGAAGCATTCTATAACCTCGTGGAGAATAAAATAAGAAGTGAAGTGACGAAAGTTTATTGGATAGGTGAATAAGAGTCACTAGCTCAAATACATATCTCCAATCTATCTCATTATTGCTTGAATCAATCTTGGAAACCGATCTTTTTATCTCTAGCATTACTCAAAGGATACCCCATTTTTTGCCGTTACGAATACCCAAAAGATGAAACTCTAATTCCTCATGCTATTACTTTAGGTTCACAGTCCCGGGTCTGTTATCTATCTTTAAATTTTCACTAGAAGAATCTCTAATTTCAAGTAATGGAAATATGGTTTACCCTACCTGATTTCGATAATCAGATTAAGCCTTTTGTTGTATAGTATGCATGGACTTTGCAATTGCATGACTGACGAATTTTCTAAATGGTTATATAGGATTATGCGTTCGATGAACACTCGAAGGAGACATTAGATGCAGCTATCGGAGATGTTTTAGCGAAGCCATGGCTGCCGCTTCCACTCGGTCTGAAGCCTCCTACCACGGACAGTGTCTTGGGAGAGCTTCAACGCCAAGGAGTACCCAAAATCCCGCCTTCTTGTGCTTGAAAAAAAGCCTTAAAGGACATCCTTCGGTTGCAAAGGTTGTTCCCCCACAGCGCTTTCAAGCCTAAAATTCGACGACATTTCCTGCGTTAGACGCAAACATCTAATCGGCAAGTACCCACCTTTTCCCGACCCTTTTGGTGCTCATTTGTAGCTCGATTGGTTGCCGGAGATGAAATCATTTCCAAATGACATGCCCTCGTCTGTTTCCCCGTCTTTTTGTAGTGGTTGTCGTGGATGTGAGACTGATCTCATGGCCATGAGAACTATCTAATCTAAAGAGCTACCCTGTTTTGCTTCTCAAGAAGTTATTGACCGAATAATTCAGGTTTGTAGCGTTTGTAACTGTTGACGACTTGGCCAATTTGTCATTTAGCTCCTTGCCATTGATAATTCTCGTGCTATGAGTTTCTTCACGTTGTGTCGTGCTGGAAAACGTTAGCTACCTAATCATAAGTTCATGGATTAATTCTCAATTTAAGTATGAGGGGTTATGTCAAACTGATAGAGAATGATAAATCAGAACTGGCTTCACTTGAAATGGATAATGCATACAAGAATCGTCCTAGTAGGTGTGCGTCCATGTGATGATAAATCTGTAACGCTTCCCTCCGGCGCATGCTATTTGCACGTGGCCACCGTCGCGTCCTAGCACGCTGACGCACACCGATGCAATTGCACACTACCGTCGCTGCAACATATGGATGTCCATCTCTCTCTCTCTCTCTATCTCGCGCGCGCACCCAAACTTGCGTTCGCGCCAAGTCCGTTTGGTGTAACTCTTACTGATGAAGTCTTATGTTCTTTTGGTTGTGTGGTGATATTTCATGGCTCATTGCTGCAACATCTCAACTCCTTGTTGCCGTGAAGATAGTGCAATTGTAAAGTATTTCCTCAAACACCTTATAAAAATTGCGACAATTTCCTTTTCACAGTTGTGGATGCTGCAAGATACTTGTACCATCTATCGACACTATGCAAAGTCGAATTAGATATGTTAAAGACGTATTTGTGAGGGCATTAACCGAAAGAATTCCTCCTCAGATAATATGATTAGGAATTAATGAAGTGAATTAAGAGATCGAATTGGCTCATAACTTGATAGCTGGCTAAGTTACATGACGAATGATAAGACCTTTTTCTTGTTAACTCCTTAAGTTAATAAATCTGGCTAGAGTTTCTTTTTCGTTGGTTTTCTTTGTTGTTGTATAAATGATGTGCGCGAGGTCCTATCTCACGTCAAAGTGACTTTGAGGTATCATGCTTTCGCTCATAGCAAGATAACTATTATCTCAGGTGACTCTACTAATTCAAGAGTTACATATTAAGATTCAGTTCAACACATAGCTACTGTCAAGAAAAATATTGCATGGTTTATAAATCATGTAGACTGCCACGTATTATTGTTCATGGGAACTCAATACCCCATGCAACAACTTCTCTTGGCAAGTGTTGGGGCTGAAAATGCGACGCGGTAACTAATAACCAAATCTCAAGATCCATCCGTTGATGCGTTCGGATCATGTGAGTGGAGTTCACATCCACCGTTCGATCATGGGAATCTCATGCAAAGACTTAGCTTAGCTCGGCTTGGCTCATTTAACGGTATATGCGAATCTGGTTCCCGTGCACGGGGTGCCATGAAGCACGAATCCGAGGTCAAAGAGGGGCTTCAGGTTTTCGAAATGGGAGAAGAAGGGAGAGCCACAAGAGGAGGGGTGGCCCCCCTCCTTTCAACGGGATGAATGGCCGTACCCTAAAATCCATCGTCGAAGCCCATGCAATTCGCAACTCCTTTCCTTGGCACGTGACCGACCGCGACACGCCGGCAGCCGTGGACCCGCGATTTTCTTCTCTTCTTTCCATACAGTCTTTGTCTTTGACAGAAAACTCCCACTAGCGAGAGAGAAGTTGTTTTTGGGGGTATGTGATAGACTTGCCGTTTCAAGTACAATTTGGTCATAAATTTTAGGTAAGTTGCTTAGAACAATCGATTAATTCGAAATTATTATATAGAAAAATTGTATATGGACTCAAAATTATGGTTCGTAGTTTTCTGCTTACCACCTTGGTAGATTACACGGATGAAAATTGATAATCTATAGTTCAAAAAAATCAGATTGATCTTCGATACTTTCAGCAAAATTATTGGCAAGTAACTAATTTATCATAGATTTTATAAGTATTGGCACTTCATAATAACTAAGAATAATTGATTTTTGGTCCGGTCTGATCCCACCCGAGGATCAGTTCCTCGTTTCTAGGATCGGGAACAAACTGGTTGTGAAACAAGGAACCGGTGAATTACGATGATAAACCGATTCGAGCATTTGCTCTTTACCCACAAAATGCTTCAAAAACTGTGTGAGGACCATATAGCTAACAAATACCATACTTAATCTCAACCAAAAGTCAGCAATTGGAGCATGGTTTGGCTTTTATTTGCAACTCCTCTTACAGTCTTTGCATGCCTATTTGATGTGGGACTTTGGGCATTCGTATGGAAGGCTAGATACAAAAACAGAGACAAGCCAAGAGTCTCACATTGAAGGCATTTGCATGGAAGGCTGGATGCCACAGAAGAGACAAGTCAAACATGTTGAGAGTCCTACATCGAACGAGAACGCAAATATCATAAGAGGGGTTTTGACTAAAAGTCAAGCCATGCACCTAAGCAAACCATACCGTACTTGGCTTTTTGTCAAATCCTTAATAATCAAGAGTTCAAATTATTTCTCTAATAATTTTGAAGAATAAAATTAATTTTTTTGAAAAATAATCGATCTAATATGGGCATATGGAATCGGGAATTGGACCAGCGCCCCCCTAAACTGGTCCAAGCGATTCCTAGTTTGTTCAATTCCTTTTACTCACCCCTAATAATAACCGTTGGTAAGTTACTAATGCATAATGGGCCGAAGAAGCTTTCGGCCCGAATTTAGTCGCCGACCCATTTTGGAATTTACCAAAAGCCTTTTAAAGCATTACTGGTACGCTAAAACTCTGCTGTGGGGATAGGGCTTCAGCCCGCAGGTGAGTCGTCGGGCTTGGAACCTTTGGAATGGGCCCTGAAAACAGCCCATTCCCCAAAATTGAAATGACAGTCGCCTTCCATCATCCGCCAGACATTTGAAATCTTGAGAAATGATGATGATAGATCCGCGAGTCTTTCGAGCGCATCAACCGTGATATCTGTTTTCTATAATATGCCTTCTCACAGGCAGATCGATGTGCATGAGAAATTAACTCCGTGATACTTAGTATTGAAGTATAATCAAAGTGTATTTAGAACTGCATTGGATTAGACCGAATTATGAAATTATTGATTCTTCCGTTATCTTTATATCAAGGAGGATCATCCTAAACATAAGCGATAATAGGCATGTTAATGAGATCGATGCATTTCGGCTCAACAGATGGGTTCGGGCCGGACCCGATGCCCGTACTTGATTCTATTTCATGAACCATCTTTTAACAATTTTCCGAATCAAATCGGGGCAAATGTACCGAGCCGATCCAGCTCGCCCATGGATCGGGTCTCGGTCGAAGCTGTCTCTAATCGACGTGTGTTGCGTGGTTGATCATAGAATCTAGGGCATGTCGAGATCAACCCTCGAGAGAAAGCTTTTTCCTTGGTAACCTTCTCCAGTCCTCCAGATCTAAAGTCAAAGTAGCTGGTTTCCAAATTAACAAATTAGGCACAGGAACGCAGGAGTCAACAGCTTTGAAATCATTGGATGCGCTAGGCCCATCCTCTCTTTGACTATTACGCCCGCCTTTCCCTCCAATCATGGCGCTTCCTTACCGACCAGGACTAATTTGCTTTGCTTCAGAGAGCGTCAACAATCAAACCGAACTTTCCCCTTTAATAGTTCGCATCTTCCACAATCAATTGTCATGGAACCCGCTTGCTTTTCCCGCCTACTGAATACGGATCTGGTCCCGCTGGGGTACATGATGAGTAGCACCAAATCGAGGGCAATCGACCGTCGAGCTACGAAACTTCGGCTCCATGCCACACAGCCGTATGTATGAACACAGTCCATATCCAGTTTATGCTCTTTGAAAAACTCACATTGTAACTGTTGGATAAAAATCGGAGAAAAAACAACTAACCTTTCGATACACAACAAAAGCAATTATTAAGGATATGTGTTGAATCGCTCACGTATAATGAACGAATCGACAACTTTATAACGATTCAAATACAATCACAAAAAAAGTATTCTTATTCTACAATATTAACGTCAATTGCGCTCACAAAGTAATAATGAAATCCTCTGTATATTTTCTCTTAGTGGAGAGGGAAGAAACGTCATTTTCATGAATGTTTTTTTTCTTATCTCAGGATTGCATTGTGAGGGACTTACCTTAACTTCCCTTAAGAGACAAAACACCCGCAACTCTTTAAAAGGTGTCTCTCGAATCACCCGCATCATAGGTGAACAGGTGCCTTTCGAACACATCCCATCATGGACGAACCATTGTAATATTGCAATAACCATCGTCGGAATTCACTTTCAATTTGTAGGATTAGCAATAGGTCAGCGACAGCTTATCGAGATGCGGACTTTAGTTGAGTAACAACTGTTGAACACTACCTAAACTACAACTCCAATGTGACATAGACATAGGGTTCTTCCACGACGAGAAACTTCCCCACCAACCCCATGATTACAGGGAATCGAGCTTTCGATCCGACAAGATCATTTCGTCTTTTCTTTCCCCTTTTTCTCCCTTTCTCTTTTCCCCCCCTTCTCCCCCTCTCCTCTTAGATGCCCAACAAACTTAACTGCTACGAAGGTGAAGAAGTAGTAGGACCCTCCAAAAGCCTCCGTTCCAATCGAGTGATTGCAGCAAAGGAAGACGGAGGGAGGCGTCTTCCTTTAATAACCAGGAAAAGAAAAGAAACTGCAAGCTCTTTTGACCGGGACTCCATGTCGTTCCTTTAATTAAGTGCGGGTGTCTCTCCCCTGCTGGACACTCTTGTCAAGGAAATGCACATGGAGCGTGCGCTACGTGACATGATACATCTCGACCCCACACGACCCCTTTTATCTATCTCCCTCAATCACCGCATCGTTCCCCGGCCAAATTTCAGACTGGGGCTTCCATAAAAGAGGACTGACCAGACATCACGTAGCAGTAGTGTGGCAAACAACCAGCTCGAGATCTCGCCATTTTCCTCCTCCTTTTGCTCCGTTTCTTGAGCTGTTGCCCGCAAATGGCGGCCTCGACGAAACTCCCGTCCGTTCTGTTCCTTGTGTTGGTCCTTGCTCATTCCCAGGTCCAAGCCAGGTTTAAGCTCACTCGTTATGAAGAGAAGAAGCCGCACCAAGTCGAGATCCCCGCGCCTGCTCCGGCGTATAGCCTCGCGCCTGGCCCTGCCCCGGCTTATGTTGAGAAGGAGTACGGTTACGGCCTGTACGGCCACGACTCCGACATACTCCCGCCGGCTAGAGAGACGTACACCCCCGTGACCACCACCACCACCGACGTCAAAGAAAAGGAAACCACCGCCACTCCGGCCACCGCCACCACCAACAAGGACGACAAATTCGAGGAAAAATTCGTGCGTGAAGAGCTCAGCGGCAAAAGCTTCCAGACGGGCTACACGAACAACAACAACAACTACAACTACAACAACGAGAACTACAACAACAATGGCTACTCCAACAACGAGAACTACAACAACAATGGCTACTCCAACAACAACAAATATAATGGCTACGCGAACACCAGGGAAACCAACGGATACGCCAACAACTACAAACCCAACACCTTCACAAGCACGTACAGCACCACCGGCCAGTCCGACAATTACAACACCAATGGTTACTCCGGCAACTACAACAACAATGGCTATGGGACGGAGAGGCAAGGGATGAGCGACACCAGGTACATGGCGAATGGCAAGTACTACTACCATGTGGGCAGCGACAATAGTTACCTCAACGGGTACGAGACAGAAAAGGCGGCTACTGGGAATTACGTCAACTATGATGAGAACAGTTCGAACTCGAACGAGTTCGATACGATGGAAGAGTACTACAAGAAGCAGGGGTACCAAGAGAGCGAGGAGGTGCACGAGCCCTGAGAGCGATCGGTCCGCGAGCGATGGAGAAAGAGAGAGAGCTCTGGACATGGATTGCAGATTAGGACATTAAGCTAAATTAAGAAAGAGAGGATGTGTGTTCCTTGTGTTGATGCTTTCAAAGTTGGGTTTTTTTCTTCTTCTTTTTTTTTCCCCTCCTGGGCACTTTTTATTGCTTTGCATATGGAAGAACGATACGAGTTGTCTGCAACAATTGATGTTGTTGTAGTATCGAATGCTTTTAAAAAGAACATAACTTAAGGATATGCTTTCAATCTTTGATGGCAAGCAGCTTGTCCCAATGACGGTCTTTTTGTCCCAAGTTTTTCCTTTGATGATGACGACGACGACGACGATACATAAAATTAATGAAAGATGAGAAAACACCTGTGCTCCAAATTGCCACCGACATCGCCGTGGTCGATCTGAGTGGGACGACGTGACGGTACTGACAGTCATTTGGGCTTGGAGTAAATGGCTAGGCCCGGTCCGCCCGAGCCCGGGAATTTCTACTTAAAGTGAAGAAGAGTGATCAGTTTGAAAACGGGTCCTGGCGATGGCCTAATCTTTGGGCTTAACCCATCAACTGGACCTACCACATAATCTCGCCAAGCTCAGACCCAGCCCGCTGGTGCATCATGTTACTCAATTTCAGTTGATTACGTGAACTGGAGTCCTCCCCCCAGTGAGAAGTTTTTCAGTGAAAAAGAGCATTCTCCAAACAACCGGAAATCCAATGATCAACGCGTTTATGTTAAGAGTTTCAGCATCGCTCATTGATTAGTTCCCTTTTCTTCTGGAATTGGAATAAGGTTAATTTCCCTCGACCAGCAACACGAGGCACTCGACAATCTACACTCAAGCTAGATAATTCATTGTGAAGCTTGAGTTAGCTATGTCGCCATCCCAAGCAGACCAACCGCCACATTTCGCTATCGGGCCATTAATTTCAGAAATAACTGAGGTTTTCCTCATTAGTATCCTCGATATCCAATGTACTTCACAAGTAACACCGATCCAATCCCAACTTCAACAACAAAATGCACTAGTGGGTAAGTTCCACATGCAGAGTTCATACGACAGAACACAGCATGCTGGCCGAAATTTAGCATGTCTTTGAGCATCAGCAAAGACTATTTTGAACTGCACTAGTGGGCAAGTTCCACATGCAGAGTTTCAAAAGAGGCAGAAGTTATGGTCCCATCAGACTCGCCCCATTGAGCCTGGATGCATCAGTAATTAACACATACTTTACGCGATGCCAAATCGATCTGTTAGCACATACTTTACACGATACCGAATCGATCTTAAAAAAAACCAACAAAAGGTTTGAAAGAGAGAAGTGCACAAAAGTATCATATTATAAACAGTCACTGATGGAGTAGAAAGAAAAAGACAGACCAGCTCTCCACGTAACTGATACCACCACTTAATTTGTCTAAATTCAACGTCATGACAGCATAGAACAATATTAACCACGTAGCTTTTTTTTTCTTTTCTTTTTTTTCAGAAATCCAATGAGTTACCCAGTCAAACTCCCATCTTTTACACCAAGCATAGCAATATCCCCAAAAGCCTTATCCAGGAAACCTTTTGTGCAGGACAATCATCATAACGTCCCAACGTAACTCTTGATGGCCACTGAAAAACAATCAAGCCTCTAATGCCCCCTTATATTCACCTCCATAGATGTCGAGTCACTCTTCAGTAACATTGACAAGTTCATACTCAACCAGAGACAGATTATTGTCCTCCTTAACTTCAAAACTGGCAGGTTCAGTGACCTCAACACGCCCCCATTTGTCAACTGCCAGCCTCATAGTCCCCTTAAACATGTCAATTTTCGCATTACGAAGAATCACAGTGGTGCCTGGCTTCATCATATCGACTGCAATATATCAAATTAATACATTGTAAGAATTACACATATGGACATCCATGCATCAATGAGCCAGATATAATGAACCTAAATGGAGAGATCAATTTGAAAAGAAAAGAACAAGAGATATAAGGAAATAGGAGAACAGCAAAAACACAAAGCAATTCCATCATCATTCACCAGTATGACCATAAAGAAATCTCTTATTATGATCTCTGTGAATATAGAGAAGGCGGAGTCAGAGAAGCATGGTCAAATTTCAGAGGAACGAGAGAAACTAATAAATGATGCATTTGAAAGTGAAGGAACCCAATTGAAAATATAACAGTACACTTGCTTCTTCATTTCAGAAAAAGACAACCCAGATATCTAGGCAATCAGAGATCTAACAGATAGGGTTCGAAAAATCAGCTGCACTGCTCGCAAACACGAGCGTGTTAATTCACTAAGCATTTAACCATTCCTCATTATATATGTATACAGTCACCATTTCCATTCTTTTCCACGAGTCCGCCTCTAAAGATAGAACTTCATCACAATGAGACACAGCAAAAGGGCGCTCATAAAATCCACATAATCAACAGAGGCAGTTTAAAATCCTTAGAAAAAAGAATTTCTAGAAGTGGTCATCCTCTTAGCAACACATTTACAAGTTATAGTAGATATTGACAGGGAAATGAAGAAAATGACAAACTAATGTCTCAAATTTTCCTGCTGAAATCAAGATAACTACAGCAGCAACTGATTGTAAGCATAGCTCAGCACTTCACTCTTATTTAAATGAGAAACTTTTAGCTTATCTCAGTTAGATGGTTGTTAAAAGTAACATTCAACCTAAAAGGTCACACCTGAACCAATACAAGATAGTGTCCACATGTGATCAAAGCACTGTGCTGAGAACATATGAACAAGTCCTTTGAGTGCTGGTGCAGAAGTAAAATATTTTAAGCAGTTTGAGGGGATAAATCTTGTCCCCCAGGCAATGGATGAGTGCCGCATCTGGCCCCACCACCACTCACTAGATCAAATTTTTCTGCATAACGAAGAATGGCAAAAGGGTCCTATTATCCAGCAAAGGCAAGCCGAACAGGTAGCATTCACAGTAATTCAAATTCAGGGAGTAGTTTAATAATCGGTAGGGCCTGCATTGGCGTTCAGAAAACGAGATATCAAAGGAACATTTTGTAGCAACAGTGTCAGGTCTTCCGAGAATAACCCCCCTTTTTTTGTGTCTGAATGCAACTTTTTTGACAACTATCAAGGACAAGTACCATGAGCTCGAAATTTAATTGCGCCTGCCTTTGTCTCTTTCATTCTCTTGCGGATCTAATCCTCCTTATACTTCATTTTGAACCCTAAACACATCTAAATTCTAACATTATTCGCAAACGCAAATCCAGAACAGTAAGATAACTGGGGAAAGTCAAAACTTCTACACAAAAGCAGACGAAAGCACCGAGGGAAAAGTGGAAAATCCGACTCCGACGGTCGCCAAAGGCAAGCCAACATCAGAAACCAAAATCAACCGAGACGGGCAACAGGACGCGCGCGATCGGACCCAACAAATTACACGGGCGAGCGAAGCGGAAACCCTAACAATACCTTGCTCGTTGCGAGCGGTGAAGACGATGCAGCCGGTCTCGTCCCCGACGAGGCACTCGGCGATGCGGGTGTTGCGCGGGGGCGGGCGGGAGAGGACGGCGTTGGACGACGGCCGGTTGGCCCGGGCGTTGACGGGGACGCTCTTGGAGCTGACCACCTTCACGGTCAGGGTGTGGCCGTTGGTGCCGGGCTGGAGGCGATCGACCTTGGTGAAGACGGGCTTCCGCTTCTCCACCGCCGCCGCCGCCGCCGCCGGCGGGGCCGCGGCGCTGCCGGTGCTCTTCGCCGACGGGGTCTTGCTGGCCATGTAGCCGGAATCGGCGACGGAAAGGGAGGATCTTGGGGGAGGAAATGGGGGAGGAGGAGGAGGGAGAGGGGGAGGGGGGGGAATCGGAGACGAGAGGTTTTCTAGGGTTTTTTCGAACGGGACTGAGGTTTGGTTTTTGATCTGCGTTTTTTTTTAAAGTCGTGGAATTTTTTTTTGGTAAAGCGCTTGGGGGAGGGCTAGGATACTGTGGGAGCAGGGCCAGCGGAACATTTTCCAACGCGCCACGTGTCCGGAGAGCATTGGCTGGTGGGGCATATGACGTTTGGGAGCCTGGAATCTCATGAGGGAAGCCCAATCAACTCCCTGGATTTTTCTTTTTCTTTATCTTTTTTTTCTTTTGACTTTTTAACTTTTGAAAAGTGGGGGTTAAACCCCCCGATGTAAGGAAACCAAAAGTTCTCGATTTTTTGTTGAGGATCCCGTTCGAATACAAGAAAAAAAAGTTTCCGGGATGCATGAATTAGAAAAAGTTAACAATTCATTGTTTATATCATTAGAGAAGCTCAAATGATCGGTGAAAACTCGATACATAATGAAAATCGTCGATTGATATAGCTCCATTTGGCAAAACAACCATTCTCATGATATTCGTGATTGAGTTGAGCAAGCTAGTCTTATGTTCGATCTTCTGATATACCAATTTCTCAGACTGAAAATGTTGATGAAAAAGAAAAGTGAATTCTCAAGGATATCATTTCCGTAGTTCTGTGTGATAAGTTAGCACAAGACTTCTACCACTACCATCAGGCCGTGTTTCCCTTTCTCTAAGCCTTGCCATTTGGGCAGCCAAACAATTACACATGAACACGATTACTCGAGGAGATTCAAAGCAGAATTCAAAAGGAGCTTCAAAGCAGAATTCAAAAGGAGCTCTTTTCGTGACTCTTTCCACACGTCGTTCCCTAGGAATCGAGCTCAGCCTTCTCGAGTAAGAAACTGACCATCGACTCCTTTTAGGTCACATTTGAAAATCACAATGGTTCGACTTCAAGTGTAGTCATCGACATTACTACAACGAAAGAGGTGGTTTACGAATAAAACCTCTTATTATACAGGAAAGGTATTAGTTTTACAGACGGATTGGATTGATTATTCACCGGAGGGGGGAGAACCCATCTTTCGCATTGCAAGATCTACAATGCTCCTCGGACAGTACAACACCATGTCTCGGAAGTCGCTGATAAAGCCTCGGCACTAGTCACAGGACATCTTTTCTGCGACAACTATAGCCTTGTCAGGCTGCTCCTGTGCTAAATCTTCCTTTTCAGCTTCTGCAGCTACTTCAAGATTTGCTCCCGAATGTTGTCGATGGTAGCGCAGAACCACGACAGATATGAACGCTGTCAAGAGACCAATACCAAACTGTCAAGTTAAGTAGACACCGACGCTCTGAACAAGTTTAGTCGTCAACAACTACTTCACAAAAAAGCCTACGCCGCGTCTTAAATTTCAGAGACTCTCGTCTTTTGAAGTTCACCTGTGAGCAAGCGAGTTTTTATAGACGTCAGGTTCCAGAAGGCTATGATTGCTGATGCGGCCACGATTTTCTTGTGGGAGCAAGCACCCCATGCTTCAAGAACCCACCATTTGGAGCACTCAACTATACAAACCGAAGTACGCTTAGTCTATAAGCATAAGCAGGTGACATTTATATACGTTATCAGCAAACGTATGTACCTTTTTGGCTTATCCGAGCTGAGTAGCGCAAGTATAGTTTCGGGGCGGTGAAGCTGACAAAGAACCCTGCTCAAAGTCAAAAAGAATGAGGCATTAATATTCATTGCAAAACAGGTTCTCACTTTGGTGCAGTACAATTATGAGCTTGCTCTCACTAACCGATTGCGCATAGCCTCCGAAGCGTGATGAGATGGCCATATTCAGCTCCAAGAAAGAGAAACGGAGCTACCTGATCAGGAAAAAACAGAAAAGCCGATCAAGGATGAACGACCTAAGCAATCTGCATATAAGGACTGAACATGAATACTAGCCCACCACCACGACGACGTACCTTTAGGGTCATGGATGGCTCTCCCGAGAAAAGCTCTCTCGTCTTTGAAATTGCGAGATTAGCAGCAGGAAGTATCAATCTAGCCACTCTCAAGATGTCGTCTTCTTTTAACTGGATGTCACGCCTCTTCTCAATATTATTCCTGCATCAGTGCTGCACCTTAGCTCACAAATTTATCCAAATGGAGAAACAGAGCAAACGCTAGAGTGAGACTATACCTTTGACAGATGGAATTGGAGAAGAAAGATAACCCCAAAAAGAGAAGCCCCAGTTGGCAAATTGCTGAGAAAATGCTGATAACATAAGCCATCACGAAGATAATCAGATATCACCCTTCACCAGGTGTTCTTGCAATCAAAAACCCTTGTAGACATAAGCCAAACAAACAAAAAATGACTTCATCACACCTGAAGCTGATTCCTTGAGCAAAGCAAGAAGACAAGAAGCAGAGAGACCCTACACCAAACCAGAGTGTCGATTTCGCGACATCTCTCCACATTATCAAATCAGTAATCGCCTGTCCGATTCGGTCCAGATTCCCATTGTCCCCATCATCATTTTCCGCATCTGCAATTTTCGACAGTACTAAAGATGAGCCAATGAATCTCTCTAGGAGCAACAACAGAGAAAAAAAACCCAAAACCCAAGATTGATCATCGGAGCAGAAAGTGAGACGTGTCATTACTCAGAGACAAACTAGAAGAGGTGTTCACGAGGGGCACCAAGCTGAGCCTCTCCTTCCTCGACCTCCCGCCGTGCCTCCTCCTCTGCTTCCCGGCCTCCTCGACGAGCCCCGAATCCCGCTCCTCCCGAGCCTCCGCCTCGGCTCGCCTCCGCGACCGCCGATGGCCCCTCGGCGAGGCGCACGCCGGGAGGCCCGCCTGCCCCTCCCTCCTCTTGCACCGCTTGCGCAGCGCCGCGCGGCCCTCGGCCGGCTCGTCGGCCGCCTCGAGCCGATCCGCGAGGCGGGTCTTCGATCTCTTGTAAGGCGAAGGCGAGAGCAGCAGCAGCTCCTGCAGGGGGAGCGAGTTGTTGGAGGATCGGAGGGAGAGAGGGGAAGGCGAGGGGGTCTTCCTGGGCGGGGACGAAGTGGCCAGGTCGAGGGACAGGCTCAGGGACCCGTCGGTGTCGATGCTGGTGTCGACGACCCGCGCGAGGCGCGAGACGACGGACTTGGTCCGCGACCGGTGCGAGAGCGGCGTCGAGTCCATGGCTTTTCCTTGAATTGGGTATGCAGAGCGAAGTCCCTAGTGAAAGATGAAGCGAAAAAGATGGAAGATTGATGATGGGAAGGGGATGTTTGTTGGGTTCTTTATTATTGCAGAGAGTGGAGGAGATGGGTGGGGTTGAAGGAGCCGTTGGAGATGATATGAAAGGGAAGGAAAGATCAAGATCGAGCGATTCGTATTTTCTCTCTCTTTTTCCTTTTCTTTTTTCTTGGGAAAATTTTTGAATGTGGGATGGGAGGGAAGGGAAAGACATTGGGGGAATGGTGTTGGGCCGTATGGAGCTTCAACGGTAAGAAAGCATGGGTCAACATTCTCGGACATTGTTTTTTTTTTTTTTTTGCCCCTCGTTGCTTGTCGTTTGGGGCCCATCTCGCATGAGCTGAATCCGACCCGTCCGGCGATCACTTGCTGTTCTAGTTTTCGGTAAATTATTAGGTACTCTCGAAACATGTACCCTCCTCATTTTCTCATATCCTTTTTCGTCTTCTCAACATCTGTACGATCGCTAGGGGACTAGAGACCAAAAACCCAAACCTGATCTCGATCCCGATCCCGGGCGGTAATTGTAGTTTCAACCAGAGTTTGGAGATGGTTCTTAGCATGAATTAGACTGATGTATCCTGATTGGCTGCCGCCTCAAATGTCACACTTTGAAGATGAAGTTCAACTGGAGGACTCCTCTTACTGGCAATTAACTTCACAATCAGCGGTTGAGCAAAACACATTATTACACATCAGCTGTTGATTATCTCGTAGGTGTGCATGAGCACGAATGCTGATGACTATACACATTCCAACAAGGGTTGTCTGGATTTACGGAAAATTTTAAATAAAGATTTAAAGTAAAGTTGTTTTCTCGAAAAATGGCACAAAGTAAATATTATTTCAAATAAGGACAAAAAGTGATTAGGTTAGTATCAAATAAGGGCATGAACTTGATTTTTGACCAAATCTTCACCAAGACGGCTTTTTCCGGCAAGTAGGGTGTGGGCAATTTTGTCCAAAAAATTCCAATTAGGTATTTAAAATCCTCGGGGAAAAGTATTAAAAAAGTCATAAACCTTTTGTATTTGTGTCAATTCAGTCCTTTCCAGCCAATTTTGGCCAGATTTTGCTGACTAGACGGACCAGTGACGTAACGATCTTGATGAATGACATGAACAACTTTTAATAATATTTTAATATTTTTGAATTTTTTTCTTTTTTTTTCTTTTTTCCTTCTCCTCTTTCTTCCTCCAGCCGGTCGCTAGACCTCGGCGACCGGCTAGAGGAAGAAGAAAGAGGAGAAGGAAAAAAAAAAAAAATATAAATAAAAAAAGAAAAAGAAAAAGAAAAAGAAATCAAAAATATTAAAATATTATTAAAAGTAGTCCACGTTAGCGCCAATCAGACAACATCGACTGGCGTCTAATCAACAAAATCCAACCAAAATTAGCCGGAAATAACTAAATTGGCACAACGTAAAAAAGTTTATGATTTAATTGGCACCAAAAAAAGGTTTCGAACTAAATTGGCACAAATACAAAATGTTTAGGACTTTTTTAACACTTTTCCCAAAATCCTCGAACAAACAAAAATTCCAAACTAAACTCTCTTTAATTTTTCGTGAAATTGTCAAGTCTTCGGAGCTTGAACTCTAAGTCCATTGATTCTCGACTGTACAATGTTTTCTTCTTGTCTTCGATGCTAGATGGAATGGATGTACTTACTGATGAGGACAGAGCTTGTGACAATGGGGCAAGGAGGTATTAGGCATGGATGAAGGACTTGAGCTCGAATCAAAGAACCCAAGCCCCATATGAACTTAGGAGATGGAATTGACATTCCTCCTCCTCTAGCTGATGATGGAGCTCGAGACAACAAACTAGAAAATCAATTTGCTGCCCGGGATTGATTTGAAGACTCGATAATTTCACAAAGAACTAATGAGATTTCAATTTGGGATTTTTGTTTGTTCAAGGATTTTGAAGCATTTTGACCTAGCTGGATTTTTTTGGACAAAATTGCCGACACTCTAGTCACCGGAAAAAGTCATACAGCGAAGATTTGGCCAAAAAATAAGTTTAGACCCTTATTTGATACTAACTTAGCTACTTTAAACCCTTATTTGAGACAACATTCACTTTGGATCTTTTTTTGAGGAAACGGCTCCACTTCGGACTCTTATTTGAAATTTCCCCCCGGATTTATTACAATGATAGCATTGGTTTTCTTGTCTGCGAGGGCTTCGACCGAATAAAGACACACCTCCCAGCCTTTCTCAGGAAGAAGCTCCTAATGGCGGACTTCGAGCAGACTAAAAGCGGCACAAGCCTCGTACCATGGAAAGCCAGGCCTCGGAAGAAATACGTCTGAGCCGGTTTGAGCAAGGACAGTGGTCGTGACTTGGATGGCAACTTTGCAGCCGCTGGCGTCGAAGACATCATCCGGTGATATCTTGCAGGGCAGATCGCGCGAAAGGTATTCGGCGATTGACCTGGTAAACATGACAGCACCAAAAATAAGGACAACCAGCCCTGGTGCACTAAGTCTGGCACGTCAAGATCGAGTGCCTCCCATTCTAAAAGAACTCCCAACAATTTCGGGTCTGGAATTACGACCAAAGTATAGATTGTTCGCCATCACAAATTGCGAGACAGGAATCAATACTGGAGAAAAAAAGAAAGAAGAAAAAAGGGAAGGAAGAAACACTTCACTGCAACATTCATCACCCACAAAACGGGATGCTTCATGGTACAGAGCCCTTGAATGGCATATTCAAGACAACAAAAACATGAACGTGAGATGATGACTCCGTTAAAAAGATGACAATACAAGAACGACATGGTAATAGCGATTTGAGCAAGTTAACAGCTATACTAACAGCTATACGACCTTAATACACGATAGTAGAATTAGCTTTACTAGTTCGGAGATTAAGTTTGATGGGAAGGTACCTTTGGACAACAAGGCTAATTTACTTCATGCAGAATTTTCTAGGAATCACGTGCAGCAACATGCATGCAGGCGAGAGCACATGTCAACAAATTTCGAGGGAGTTCATATGTTTTCGTTCAATTACAGATATCCTCATGAGCTCCGTAGGAGTGTCCCTCGATGTAATTAGCGTCGCCAATAGAAATTATCAGCGAGTCGCGGCGCATTTGGAAATCGGAACGTTCATATCTGATGCCATCACATCTTTATTTCTAAAGAGACGATTAAAGTACGAGCACAAGACAACATGAGACCGACAACAGGGAGTTGTTGATCACCTAATGACACTGCTGCTTGGCATTTTGCCGAGCAGCAAAATAAGAAGCCCCTAATCGAAGTTTTTTATTCAAGCCAAAGCTAATGCAACGGAGGTTTCAGATCGAATCAACAGGTTGATTTCCTCCTCCTCCATCCCCTGCTTCCGGGCACAAGCAGCATAATAAGAAGCCCTTAATCGAAGTTTTTTTTATTAAAGCCAAAGCTAATGCTAC
The DNA here is from genome assembly GCA_014182565.1 of Eucalyptus marginata. Taxonomy (NCBI): domain Eukaryota; kingdom Viridiplantae; phylum Streptophyta; class Magnoliopsida; order Myrtales; family Myrtaceae; genus Eucalyptus; species Eucalyptus marginata. Next base: position 27,909,024 of record CM024585.1, on the reverse strand, counting down.
GGAGGTTTCGGATCTAATCAACAGTCAGCTTGATTTCCTCCTCCTCCATCCCCTCCTTCCGGGCAAATGCCCAGATAATTAGCTTTCTTATGGATTTACTAATCTTGTTTCACACATTGCAACAGTCCTCGATGTGGCCACAGAGGCATCTCGAGATCCAACGAGCAGTTGATGATCTCAGCCCTTTGTGGTGCGGGCATGGACTGGCTCATTTATTTTTTGGCATGCCTTCCATAGAAGGCCTTAATCCTCTCCAGGCCATCTTTGAGAGAAGATGGATCAATGGCGAAAGTGATGCGAAGCCAGTTCTTCATTCCAACAGCTATCCCTGCAAAAACGATTGTCATCGATTATTATCTGATGGATACAGACATTGCGCAAGTAAGAAGCAAGTGGTGAAAATGGGATGGGTTTGCTCCGGAATTATCTGAGCATTAGCTCGCAAGAGTTCCACGAGTAAATTCAAATGAAATCACTAGGATCCTTCTATTTCTCCAAAATTTTAGGATCCTTCGAAAACTGTGAAGTAAGTTGGTCATCAGGACTCTCACTCTGAAGCCCCTTGTGGCATTCTTAACCAATGTGCATTTCAAGAAACAAAAGTCAGGGCAGGCGTTTGAAAAATTCAAAAAGCTGAAATAAGTTAGAAAATTGAAACGGATGCATAAAAAGTAACATCAATATATTTTCCTTTCACCAGCAATTGGAGAGGCTGAGTTTACCAGGCAGAACAATAACAGATTCTTCTTTAGCCAGTTTTAAGCAGAACTCCTGATCATCCTTTATGCCCTCCAACAATGACAAATTCAACTTGGCCTGTCACAATGGCATCTTTCACTTATCGAGAAAAATATAAATTGCATAACATAATGTATGTATGTGTATGGTATGCCCATACCATTACAAACATGCCTCCTTCTGGCTTTTTCGGGCACGTGACGCAAGGTATCTCTTGAACCTTCTCATAACATATATCTGCAGCCTCTCTTAGTATGCAAATGATTTTTGAAAAAAAATCGTCATTTGTTTTCTCAAGAATGTGAGGGACTGCCGCCTGTTAGAATCACAACGAAGAGCAGAAAATAATTAGCTGTTATTTGATAAGGATGCTAGTTGTCCACAAATATAAGGTAGCAAGCACTCTTGCAAGGATTAAATGAAGAACAATACTTTATCAAGTGAAAGTGAGTTCAGATAAATCCAGCCCAATGACTGAGACAGAATATCGATCACTTCTAAAAGCAATATGCACAGCTTGTGCATTACAGTCTAAAATCACTGAGAAAAATAACATACACCAGGTGACTGTAGAGAGGAAACACGTAAATCATTGGGGTTCTGCTTGGGGTGCGACTCTACATTGCTATGCAGTATCCATTGTTTTAATTATCCGTCTTCAAGAGAAAAAGCTCTCATTAACTTGTCATTTCCTGAATGAATAGCCAAGAATATGCACAACTCGCTCTGGTAGTGATACAAAAATAGTGCAGACAAACCTACCGAATAAATCATTTTGAAAAACACCACGTCTTCAAATCTGAAAGTCACTGGTTAATTATCTGGAGTAGTTACGTACCTGGATAAATGTAGGAGGATCAGAGGATATATCCAGAAATCCTTTAAGGGACTTAAGAACCTGTAAAGAGAAAAGGAACAATCTAAGTATCCTGTGACCAACCCTAGTAGTCAAATAATTTGGCCCAAATAGAAATACAATCAAGCAAGCGATCGCGTTCGCGCTCATGCGTCCACAGAGAGAGAGAGAGAGAGAGAGAGAGAGAGAGACCCCAGTGTCTTTCAGAAAACCATTTGGATCATTTGTCACAAGCCAACCAAGTCGCCAACCTGGAACAATCCACCTCTTTGATATTGATCCCAACGTCAAGACAGGCGCGATAGATCCAAAAACACCCATGGGAACAAATGGTGTATCCCCAAAAGCTAGATGACCATAGACTTCATCTGCAATTACCATAATCCCAAGCTTCCTTGCTGTTTCGGCAACCTTTTTTCAAAAATGAAAGAAAGAAAATGATGAACAACAGTTAATGCAACACAAATGTGGATACCAAAGATTATAAAAGTGACCGGTCACAAATCTATTGAGCTTCCACTGCCTTGAGATAAACGAGCATCTCAAGAGGCAAGGTAGCTCTCTAGATTAAGCTCCAGCGGAATCTATTAGCTCCATTCCAGCTTATAATCATAGATTTTTCCATGTTCGCAATTCATCTACTTGCTAAGATATGAAGAAATCTCAAACAAAATGCAAAAGCAACCTTCTTTAGATGCTGGTAGCTATAGACACTTCCACAAGGATTGCCAGGATTGATGATAACCATGGCGACAGTATTCTCGTCTGCAAGATCCTCAACACCCTTGAGATCAACCTCCCAACCCTTATCTGGAAGAAGATCAAAATACCGTATCTCAAGATGGCTGTGTTTAGCACGTGCATCATAGTATGGGAATCCAGGTCTTGGAAGCAATATATTGGCCCCAGGGCAAGCAAGAACTGTTAATATGGCTTCAATTGCTTGTGTGCACCCGAGTGTCAGATTAACATCATCTGGTGATAATTTGTACGGGAGATCACAAGAGAGATAATCAGCAATAGCCCTGTAGAATTTGGTGCCCCCGATTAGTCTAGCTCACTCAAACATGTTGTCTGGAAATAAATTGCTATTCAACCTACAGAAAGCACCTAGATCAACACATTCATAGCTGCTTTTTTATAAAATTCAATCTTTATCCAAACGATTAACAATGACTACTTCCTATAGTCACTAATAAAGCTTGGTTTCATCATTTACTCTCTGTTTTCAATACACTGTCTTTGCTAGCAATATGATGATTCAAGTTGATTGACGAGACAGTTGATATTGATCGGCAATAACAGCTACTCTGCTGTTAAGATACAACCATGAACAAACCAAAATGGTTCGTACCATCGAAGCAAAACAACTGCCAGAACTAGGCATTTTGCATTCAACCCCCTGCAGTCGTTGCGAAGGAAACAGAACACGCAATAAGGTCCAAAAAACTCAATTGAGTCACCTTCCAAACTAGCCACTCATCAGCCTCTCAATCATCGACTATTTAACTCTACGATTTCTTAAATCTTGCATGACCACATGAACGTAAATCCTGGGAATTAGTAAGTACAAGACTCCGTCAGTACCTTAAACGCATCAACAATCGACTCATAGGTACTAGGAAGATCGAGGATGCAAAATAACATGCTTAGGGAGTACGCCTGCACAGCTAAACAAACGGTCCAGACCACAAGAAGCACGAGTCGATCCATGCTATCACCAAGCTTATACAGAGCATATCATCTGCTCGTCTCAAGATTTCACAAGACAGATCTAAAGCTCAAGCTCCAAAAATAAATGATTTAAAAAATATTTTTTTTAAAATGATTGTTTATGTCGATTAAAGTAATGAGTTAATAAAAAATATTTTCATTCGCAGCAATGTAATATATTCGTGTAAAATAAAAATATCTTTCGGCCCTTCATCTTTAGAAATCATATAAAGAAATCATATAAGCTATGGAACAAGATTTCCAAATTATTCATTTTCTACGGGACAATGGAAGCTGCAGGCTCTCCTCATTTTTCCCTGTTCCCCTTTTGATTCAAGCCAAAAAGGGTCGCGAACATAAACGAGAAATCTAATCCTGATAATCTCAAGCGACACCGCCTTCTTACCTCCTGGCGGGAAGAATACCGACGGTCGGGCCGTAGCAGTTGAACTTGCCGGAGCGGACAGCGTCGACGACGGCGTCCTCGGCGGCGGGGGTCGTGCGGAAGCAAGGGAAGGAGGAAGGGTCGCCGTGGCCGAGCGGGACCACGGTGCGGCCGTCGTCGGCGTTGAGATTCGCTATCAGCTCGAAGAGGATGCCGCGGACGGTGATGGCCGACGCGGCCGAGAGGCCCTCGTTGCCCCGGAACTTCCAGGCCGGCGCCCCGTTCTCCATGCTCGCCTCTTTCCCCTTGGCCCCCCGCGGCCACCGTCGAGCTCGGGAGGTCGATGATGGTGGTGGCGGTGGAGGAGACGAAGGAGGACAAGAGCGTCCTTTCGTTTTTCTCGTGAGTCTGTGGTAGCGCGGTGCTCTTGCGCTTGCATTATAATTTATATAGACGACGGAGTCGTCGTTCTGTGAGGGCTGCTCGCGGGGCGGCCATGATGTGACAATGTCGACACTTGTCAAAATGGATCATAAATATATGAATTAACTAATTATATGAATTAATTACATTCGATAAATAAATCATAAATAAATTTAGAATAATAAAATTTAAATTAATATGAAGATTAAATGAGTTTAGAATTTATTTAAATTCAAATTCTTTCATTCTCACTTGATCTCGCATTCGTTCACTCTGTATTTTCACATCAATTTGGGTATGAGTCATCGGATTCGTAATCAAATTTATTAATATTATTGCTAATATTATCCAACATTACAAAATAACGACATGTGGTCTTGAAATCTAATGGTAGTATAAAGTCGGGATCAAGACAATGGGAGAGATTGAATCTGACATAGATATTGGTAGTATTTAACGAATCAGCCATCTTGCCACGGCATATCGAGAAATTCTGAAATACGAATGCACTACTTTCACAATTGTTGAATCCTCATGGAAAAGACATATAATACACGTTTCTCTACGTGAAAAACGGAGACAAAGGGATTATGAAATCCCTCAAATCATGAGTCAATGCTAGTTTAGCGATGCTAAATATAGATATATATTAACAAATTTGGAAATCGATTGGTTGAAAATTCAACATTAAACAATATTAAACATACTTAATAGGCGTCTCGAGATCACATAAAATGAAGAAAATTCAATAGATGACCGTATATCCATATAATCTTAATAAATTTCATTAGAGAGGCAAATTAAGACTCAAAATTATTATTTTTGACATGGATATCTTTCCGCGTAACCAGATATGCACATTTCAAGACGAGTTCATGTGACGTGACTCGTGAGCAGATGATTCAACAAATCGGGTGAGAATAATTAATCTGCTAATCATTAAAAAAAAAAAAAAAAAGAGAGACTTTTACATATTTTCCCTAAATCTCGACAAGTAATACATTGTTTAATCATTGGAAAACGACGAGCGTAGACTCGCATCCTCATAGTCTTCCGCCCGCTTGTCTACAACAGTAATCTTTGATTTGTCTCTGGCTCAACACATTGTTTAACCATTTGATTCTCTCGGATTCCCGAATATCTGAACAGGGTCGACGCTTGGGAAAGACGAGAGAGAAAAGACAATCTGGGCGAGCAAGAAAGGGAGGGAAGAAGGGGAGGAATCCACCGATTCGCACGGCCGAGGAACTAAATAATAATATCATCTTCTTTTCCTCCTTATTCTATTAGACGAATACGACAGAGGCGGATAGCCTCGTCGTCTTCATTAGATAGAGAGAGACACCTCTCCAAATCTTGTCTTAGGAAAAATTACTAAAAAAATTCTTTAATCTATTATACTTATATTTTTATTGTGATAATTTAGTCATATACTTTCTTTTTTTTTCATATTTTGCCACTTAATTTAATCCGGATAATTTAGTCTGGAAATCACCAGCGTGAATGTCGGCGTTCGACAGTGATACGATCGATGTCGATGTAGACATTCTCCTTTTTATATTTTTTAATAATTATTTTGGTTTTCTTATTTTCTTTTCTTTTCCGGTAGGGTCACCCGGCGACCTTTGTTGGCCCTCAGTTCAAAAAAAAGTAAAGAAGATAGAAAATAGAAAGAAAAAAATAAAAAATTACTAAAAAAACTCTAAAAATTTTTTAATAGGATGACCGGCGTCCACATTAACGATTTCCGGTCTAAATTAGCAAAACGTGAAAATATTTAGGATTAAATTAGATTTAGGATTGAATTGGCATAAATGCAATAAGTTAGATTTTTTCTTTATAATTTTCCCCCTTGGCTTGTATTATGCATCTTCTATTTTCTCACTCTAGAGTCAAAATTGGAATTTGAGAATGGACGAAGGGTGTGACCAAAACCATCCCTAAAAGTTAAAAATGCAAAATCATTCCTAATGATCATCAGCGACGACACGTTATGAGTCGCCCTGTCTTCTCCCGAAGAGAAATGGCGATTGCTTTGCGAAGCCCATTGGCGGGCATTTAGGAACAACTACCGTGGCTGTACCTAGAGAAATGCATTAGGGATGGCTGCCTCTTGTCCCCAATAGCTACTTTTAGAATTTCATCAATTTGACATCTTGATCATACGTTCGACGCGAATGAGAGCAAATTGAACAAATTTAAAGCCTATGGACATGTTTCTTCCATGATGTGATCATATTAGGATAAGCTGAATGAATTTTAAGGAAGATACATTTCCAATTCTTTGGAAATGACTTCGCCCTCTCCGTCTTTTCTAATTGCCAAATATAAACATTTTAAATGGTTTGGTGGACTTGTTTGCCAAGATAATTGAGCAGCTATCAGTTACGTGTTGGACTTGCGAGTGACTAAAGAGAAGGCAAACTCAAATTGTTCTTTTCCATTTGGGATGGGACAGCGCTCCAACGTAGAGCGCAAGCCAAATTTCCATGTAATGGACTTCCATTCATTCTTGGGAGTTACTCCTTAACCATGCGATTTCAGGATATCTTTTTAAGTATTCATCTAAACAAAATACTAATATCAGGTATCATTTCAATCCATTGGCAACAAAAAAGAGTGATAGTTAACTTCTTTCTAGAAGTTTGAAATTATTTAAGTCTTCCTTCCAAGTAAGGATGGAAGATCATATGCTTACACCATATCTCTCAATCCTCCCCAAAAGAGGACTTTCTTGGCGATCTTACCTATAATTGGTAATTTTTTAGTCAAATCATTCTTTTTATTTGAAGCACTAATCCTTTGGCTGTATCGGTAAATGGCCGCCTGCGAAGGAGAGAAAGAGAAGTAGGAGGAGTTAGTCTTCTTTGAAAATCGAGGAAGAAATTGCACAATTATGTGCTTTTGGGAGACGTCTTCTACAGAGGGAAAGCCTATTATGAGTAGAGCTGTCAAATAGGTAAGTCATGTCAAAAATGGTTCGACCCATGTTGACCCATTTAACTTATTTTGATCAATTTTCCTGCAATGTAAATTTAATAACATATACCTGACCTGACCTATACCCGACACATATATGACTTGGCCCATGTTACTGAAATATATTAATATTTAATTCAATTTAGGAAAATCCACTCCCACTCATTTGATCCACTTTAACCTTTCTTAAATAGAAACTTTACATCAAATTTGAAAAGTAAATGAAACAACAACAAATTGGTAAGTAAAATAAAAAATGTGAAAAACCTTTAAATTGAAATACTTTTGAAGAACCCTTGATAAGAAAAAGTTTGATCAGCTAATGATTGACATGAAAATAATATTTGCTTATAATGAATATTCTCAGATGTGAGAATGCATAGCTTCTTGATGGTGATATACCAAATTAAAAATTACACTATAATGTTTAGAATTTCTATTTTGATATTGATTAACTTTTGATCTAGGATCTAGACAACATTGAGCTTCCTTTAAAAGTACCTCTCTAGTATGTATATGGATAGTTATCTACCAATATTTATTAAAAAAAAAAAAAAATTCGAATTTTTAATTATTTTTTTTAAATTGAATTTTATATTTTTATTTTTTATTTTTTTTTTCTTTATTGTTATTTTATTTTCTTCTTTTCTTCTTTTCTCTTTTCTCTCTTCTTCTTCCTTCTTCTTCCCCGTGTTCCTCGCCCGAGCTCACTGGCTCAAGCTCCTTTGCGACCGGCGAGCTCGTGGGTCAGCCGATCCAGGCGAGCCCAAACTCCGTCATGGCTCGCCAGATCCAGGCGAGCCCGAGCTCAGCCAAGGCCGACAAGCTCGAGGCTCACCGGATCTAGGCGAGCTTCGGCTCCGTCGAGGTCGGAGAGCTTGTTGCTTGCCCGATCCCGGCGACGACGGTGAGGCGGAGCTTGCCTATGGCCGTCGCCAGCCTCCCCATCACCATCTCCACCACCGTGCACCAGAACACCTACACGTCCAAGGGGAGCTCGAGAAACTGGGAGGGGTCGAGGTCGACCAGGCCGCCGAAGGATATGTAGACCATGCAGCGGGGCGGATGGCCGTGGAGCCAGGTGGAAACGATGGAGGTGGTGGTCGGGGTGAAAGGGTTGATGCCGTGAGCGGCATTGTTGAGGAGGAGTTCATCCGGGTAGGGGAGAAGAAGGAGAGAGAGGGTGGACATCGGTAAACCATATCCGACCCAAATAAGACCTATTTTGTTTGGGTTTTTTTCTTTCTTAAACTCATCTATGACCATATCTTAATTTTAAGATGAGTCACGTGTGACCCACTTTCATAAATGTGGGTTAAAATATGGCTCTCTAACCCATTTTAACGGCGCTAGTTACGAGTAAGTGGAGAAGAGGGCCTTGCGAGAGCATTTCCATAGCTATCTGAACACAGACTTTTCTCGATACCGTGCACGCTTGGTAAAAAGAGCCACCAAACGTTTTGCATCAGTCTTTCTCTATGGGATGAAGACAAGGAATTAACAGATGCAAAGATCTTTTCTTACTAGAAAACGTGTCCCACCAAATAGTCAAAGTGGGAGGGGTTGATGCTAAGAATGCCCTCTTGTCTATCTTTCAAAGGATAGATTGTTAGATGCGGGCATTTTCTCATGCTAAAGGAAGCAAGGAGTAGGAGGAATTCCCTTTATAAAGTAGGCCTTTTGAGAACTAACTAGAGTCGACATTAATAGGATCACAGAAGAAGATGTATCCGATGAATGAATGATTGTTGCTCCTCCCACTCACACGGGTTCTTCTATTGAATGGAGAGGTTCCCCTTCTTCCATGTGAGGTGGGGCCTATGTAAGAGTAGAATCTAGGTAGAACGCTTATTCCCACCTTGTTTTAATGCTCTTTCTTGATGGTATTCAGGGGTGCTATACCTCGGAAAGTATGAAGCCAAGGAAGTAATTAGATACATATCTACTTCCTTCCGATGGATCAAGAGTAGATAGTTGTCTCATCAATAGCCAAAGTCAACACACTTCCAATCAATTCGAACTACTTGGATTCCTAAGCAACTTGCTAAGTTGTACGTGGATGAGATTGTGAGGCTGCATGGCGTACCTATAAGAATACTATCTAACCGATATGCTAGGTTTACTTTGCGATTTTGGAGTAGATTTCAACAAGTCGTGGGAACTAAGCTACACTTTATTACTACTTTTTACCTATAAACAGATGGACAATCTGAATGAGTTATCCAAACGTTAGAGGATATGCTAATAGCTTGTTTAAAAATGTTTTTGCCTTTTCCTATAGAAAGTATATAGGAAATTTATCGAAAAAAATCAAAATTTATTACAATTATGCCAGATTAATTCTAAACCTTTTGATTGAGTTCATTTAATCATAAATTTTTTGATAATTTACCAATTCAGTTCATCCAACCACTTTTGGTAGGAAATTGCTAACTAAATTGGTCTAATTGAAAAATTTATGATTAAATTGACAACTAATGCAATAAATTTAAGAATTTCATAGTACTTTTCTCCAAGATTCTCCCATTACTCTCTTTCAAAAATTAAGTTAATTTTTCAATATTCCAATTACTTTTAATATTTTTCTGCATGGACCTAGTAGATAGTATGTCATTCTCTTTTTAAAATCATTATCTGCACGATAGGCAATGCACAAGGCTCCCACTACGCCAATTTTGGACTTAATCCACAGTCCCATAAATTACTAAAAACTAATGATGTACCGCTTTAATTTTCAAGTTACTCTATCAAATCGATCGCTTCATGCTCTGCTAGGTATAAATTTACACAAGATACTTATACAAGGAGAGGGATGTCGCACGCCCTACAAATTGTACATAAGATACTTATCTCACATTTAGCAAGTCAATCCATTGAAACAAAGTCTGCTTACCAGATTTGTTATCCAATATTAATAGGTATTTTCAATAATTTTGAGTCACGTCAATTGTAACTGTGCATGAGGTTCAATAACACAAATTACAAGTGCATAAATAATAAGAAAATGTTTACCAAATTACGGTCCAATCCCCGATGATGAGATTAAGGAAGATGAATGCAAATGCGAGCAAATCTCCAAATCGTTAAGGACGATGCTAGGTACCTAAGCTCTCACTAATGTTTTCTCTATTCAAGCATGTATGATGGAGGTTTTGGCTGAACATGGAAAGAGGGAGAGACTTGACCAAAAGGAATCATCGCGTGGCTGCTCCAAGGAAAAGTGAAAAATGAAAAATTCATCCAACCTGCTATGAACAAAAATATTTAGATATAAAATATTATTAATAATGAAAAAAAAAGCAATTTCGTTAATTACTGAGAATGATACGAGCAGTTTTCTAAATTATTTTAAACAAATGAAATCTAAATGCGTGAATAAGACTGGTGATGATCCCTTCTCTCTTCTCCGTCATGATTGCATTGTGCACTTTCTCATGGTCCAAAAGCAGAGAAATGAAAATTGCGCCCAGAACATTTAGAGCGAAGGGGCTCTCCAGAGAAAGATGCCACTTAACTGTGACGACGTGACGTTTTTAGTGGTTGACAATAAGTGCTGAACCCTCGCACGTGTGCAACCGCACGCTCCGTTCTCTATGACGTGTTGAAGACCTTATGTTAAAACGGCGACGCGTTTCGCTTTTCACCGTGCACCGATAATCGGCAACCTGCGCACAACGACACCAAACAGGATTCTATTTTTCAGCTTGTCTGAATGCAATCGAACTGGATTTTCCAGATCATCCCATGTAGTGCTTGATCGGGGTTGACTTCAATTAGAATTATCAAACGAATGATTCAGATCGAGTCATAAATAATTCGATTCAAGTGATCATAATATAAATTTCTTAATACATACCTAATCGATCTATATTGTTAAAATACTTTCATACTTAACTAAATTTAGGAAAATTATTTCTTATGTTTTTTTTTTTTTTTTAAATTACTGCTAAAACACTTTCATGCAATATAATGTAGTTGATAATTTTATAACTTAAACAATTTTCAAATTTTTAATTTATAGTTTTTAATTTATTTAAATTTTCTGAATTTTTATATTTTTTATTTTTAAATTCTCTTTCTTTTCTATTATTTTTTACAAAATTAAAAAAAAAAGAATATTATTTAGTATCGTCCTAGTCAGTATCGGCCAAACGATGAGCCCTCCATTTAATATTATTTTGTTTTTAAAAGCTAAAACAATGCACCATTAAATATGAGTTAAGATATGGGTTCCAGACCCATTTGCCACCACTAATATTGATAATATTGTGCATCAGACTGAGAGATTATAGCCAAACAGTACAAGACAGTAGATTTAACTATGGTAGAAAATCGAGTTCAAGGTTTTTATTCCTAGCCAAAGCTAATGTAACCAACACGACCAAGAAGGGACCATTGTAATGGAGGTTCGGATCGGATCAAAGGTCAGGTTGATTTTCTACTCCTCCTCCATCCCCTACTTCCGGGCAAATGCTCGGACGATTAGTTTCCTTATGGATTGACTTATCTTGTTTCACACTTTGCAATGATCTTCGACGCGACAACAAAGACAACTCAAGATCCAGCAAGCAGTTGATGATCTCAGCCTTTTGCGGCGCCGGTGTGGACCGGCTCGTTTATCTTTTGGCATGCCTTTCGTAGAAGGCCTTAATTCTCCCCATGCCATCTTGGAGAGAAAATGGCTCGACAGCAAAAGTGACGCGAAGCCAGTTCTTCATTCCAAAAGCTATCCCTGCAAACCCGAATGTCATAGATTATTATCTTATCTGATGGATACGGACGGTGCTTGAGAAAAGCAAGAACCCTGCAGCGAAAATGGGATGGGTTTGCAATGGAATTATCTGAGCATTAGTTCGCAAGAATGCTGTGAGTGAATTCAAATGAAATCAATGATCCTTTTGTTCTTCCAAAATTAAAGCCCTCGGAAAACTTTGAAGTACGTTATTCATCAGGACTTTCGCTCTGAAGGCCCTTGTAGCATCCTTAGCCAGTGGCCCAGTGTGCATTACACGAAACAAACGTCAGGGGATGCGTTTGAAAAATTCAAAAAGCCGAAAGAAGTTAGAAAAATGAAGCAGATGCGTAAAAAAAAGCATCAGCATATTTTCCTTTCACTGGCAATTGGAGAGGCTGAGTTTACCAGGCAGAACAATGACAGATTCTTCTTTAGCCAGTTTTATGCAGAACTCCATATCATCCTTAATACCCTCCAACAATGATAAATTCAACTTGACCTGTCACGATGGCATCTCTCACTTATCAAGAAAAATATAAATCACATAATTGTGTACGCCATACCGATGAAAAAAAAAATACATGCATACATGATGTACGTGTGTGTATATTATGCCCGTACCATTACAGACATGCCTCCTTCTGGCTTTTTTGGGCATGTGATGCAAGGAATCTCTTGAATCTTCTCAGAACATATGCCTGCAGCCTCTCTTAGTATGCAAATGATTTTTGGAAAAATCATCATCTGTTTTCTCAAGTATGTGAGGGACTGCCCCCTGTTAGAATTACAACGAAGAGTGGAAAATAATTAGCTATTATTTGATAAGGGAGCTAGTTGTCCACAAATAAAAGTTAGCAAGCATTCTCGCAAGGGTTAAATGAAGAACAATATCTTATCAAGTGAAAGTGAGTTGAGATTAATCAAGCCCAAAGACTGAGACAGAATATCGATCACTTTTAAAAGGAATATGAACAGCTTGTGCATTACAGTCTAAAATGACTGAGAAAAGTAACATACACTTCGAACCTAAAAAAAGAAAAAAGAAAAGAGAAAAGGTAACTTACACATGATGACTGTAAAGAGGAAACACGTAAATAATTGGGGATCTGTTTTGGGTGGGACTCTACATTGCTTTACGATATACATTGTCTTAATTATCCATCTTCAGAGAGAAAAAGCTCTCATTAACTGGTCATTTCCTGAATGAATTGCCAAGAATATCCACAACTCGCTCTGGTAATGATACAAAAATAGTGCAGACAAGCCTACCAAATAAATCATTTTGAAAAACAGCATACGTCTTCAAATCTGAAAGTCGCTGGTTAATTGTCTGGAGTAGTTACGTACCTGGATAAATGTAGGAGGATCAGGGGATATCTCCAGAAATCCTTTAAGGGACTTAAGAACCTGTAAAGAGAAAAGGAACAATCAAAGAATCCTGTCACCGACCCTAGCAGTCACATAATTTGGCCCAAAAGATATTGCAATCAAGCGAGCGATTGCACTCATGTATGCACAGATTGAGAGAGAGAGAGAGAGAGAGAGAGAGAGAGAGAGAGAGACCTCAGAGTCTTTCAGAAAACCATTGGGATCATTTGTCACAAGCCAACCAAGTCGCCAACCTGGAACAATCCACCTCTTTGACATTGATCCCAACGTCAAGACAGGCGCGATGGATCCAAAAACACCCATGGGAACAAATGGTGTATCCCCAAAAGCTAGATGACCATAGACTTCATCTGCAATTACCATAATCCCAAGCTTCCTTGCTGTTTCGGCAACCTTTTTTCAAACATGAAAGAAAGAAAATGATGAACAACAGTTAATGCAACACAAATGTGGATACCAAAGATTATAAAAGTGACTGGTCACAAATCTATTGAGCTTTTACTGCCTGAGATAAACGGGCACCTCAAGAGGCAAAGTAGCTCTCTACATTAAGCTCCAGTGGAATCTATAGTCTCCATTCCAGCTTATAATCATAGATTTTTCCATGTTCACAAGACATCTACTTGCTAAGACACGAAGAAATCTCAAACAAAATGCAAAAGCAACCTTCTTTAGATGCTGGTAGCTGTAGACATTTCCACAAGGATTTCCGGGATTGATGATAACCATGGCGACAGTACTCTCATCTGCAAGATCCTCAACACCCTTGAGATCAACCTCCCAACCCTTATCTGGAAGAAGATTGAAATACCGTGTCTCAAGATGGCTGTGTTTAGCACGTGCATCATAGTATGGGTATCCAGGTCTTGGAAGCAAAATATTGGCCCCAGGGCGAGCGAGAACTGTTAATATGGCTTCAATTGCTTGTGTGCACCCGAGTGTCAGATGTACATCATCTGGTGATAATTTGTACGGGAGATCACGAGAGAGATAATCAGCAATAGCCCTGTGGAATTTGGTGCCCTGGGTTAGTCCAGCTCACTGGCAAGTGAGGTCTGGAAATAAATTGGTATTCAGCCTACAGAAAGCACCTAGATCAACATATTCATAGCGGCGTTTCCACAAAATTCAATCTTTATCCAGGCAATTAACAACGACTACTTCTTGTAGTCACTAAAGCTTGGTTTCATCATTTACTCTCTGTTTTCAAAGCACGCTGCCTTTGCTAGCAACATGATGATTTGAGATGATTTACAGGATAGTTGATATTGATTGGCAATAACAGCTACCATGCTATTAAGATACAACCATGAACGAAGCAAAACAACTGCCAGAACTAGGCATTTTGCATTCGACCCTTTGCGGTCGTTGCGAATGAAACAGAACACACAATAAGGTCCAAGAACCTCTATTGGGTCGCCTTTCAAACTAGCCACTCATCAGCCTCTCCATCATTGACTCTTTAACCATATAATTTCTTAAGTCCTGCATGACCACATGAACGTAAATCCCGGTGATTTTTAGGGACACGGCTCTGTCGGTACCTTAAACACATCGACAATCGCGACTTATAGGTACGAGGAAGATCGAGAATGCGAAATGACATGCCTAGCGAATATGGCGGCGCAGCTAAACAAACGGTCCCGACCATAAGAAGCACGAGCCGGTCCGTGCCATCACCAAGCCTCTACAGAGCATATTATCTGCTCGTCTCAAGATTTCACAAGGTGCCGCTTTTTATTCCCCTTTAGATTCTAGCCAAAAAGGGCCGCGAAGACGACACCGCTTTTTTACCTCCTGGCGGGAAGAATACCGACGCTCGGGCCGTAGCAGTTGAACTTGGCGGAGCGGAGGGCGTCAACGACGGCGTCCTCGGCGGCGGGGGCCGTGCGGAAGCAAGGGAAGGAGGAAGGGTCGCCGTAGCCCAGTGGGACCACGGCGCGGCCGTCGCCCGCGTCGAGGTTCGCCATCAGCTGGTAGAGGATGCCGCGGATGGTGATGTCCGACGCGGCGTAGAGCCCCTCATCGCCCCGGAACTTCCAAGCCGGCGCCCCGTTCTCCATGCTCGCCTCCTTGCCCTCGCCGTTCCCGCCGGCCCCCGTTGAATTCGGAAGGTTGATGATGATGCTGATGGTGATGGAGATAAGAAAAAGGACGAAAGTGTCGTTTTGCAAGCACAATGGCTGGCGCGAAGCGTCTCCAGCTGCTCGCAGTGCAGCTGACTGCCCCAGGAAAGACACCACGTGACTGGGATCCGGCAACACCATCATCGACTGACTACTACTAGACATATCAAAATGGATCCTATATTCATTTCAACGTATCATTAGGCGTGTCAAATTAGATTATGAGCCGAGTGGATTTATTAACTTATTTAGATTCAACTCACTTTTGTGACTCTCTCTTGCCTTTATTTTATCTTACACTTGTTCACTTCCGCATTTTCATCATAATTTGGGTATTAGTGTTTTTAAATTGGATCACGATGAGTTAGGTCAAGCTGAATATAGGTCACCAAATATGTATAATTGGGTCGAACCATTATCAATCCGACCCACTTGTCTAACCAATCTATCGGTCACAATTACAAACTACATCATGAATCTCGTTTTACTCGACGCCATGTATGTATGAAGGCCAATTTTGATTGATTTGAATTAACGGACATGCTGTACAATAAATACAACTTGACTTGAAGCAAATACTTACTTGATCATGTCAATTGCAGCCATTCATCGTGTAATCTCAAGTCTCGTAAGGTTGGTCGATACCGTCGATCACTCATTCTCATATTCCTCTATTAGAGTTTGACCAAAGAAAAAAAAATGTGGGAGGAACAGCAGAATCCGAACATTCCTTCGTTCGTTTGAATTTTTTGTATCTCTTGAATTTCAAAATATACACTAACAATGCATGTTGTCATTCTACAATAACTGACACAAGCGGAGATAAAAGGAAAGAACAAAGGACTGCGCCATCTTCTCATAAAAGCTACAACATCGGGCGGCGGGTTTTCATTGCATTTAATATAAAAGATGATTATCCCTTGTTTAAACAGACGATTTTTCGAGTGGGCTGACTCCCACTGCAGGAGCAAAAGATTAAAATGAGAGTTATAGAATGAGCGATAAAAAAAAAAAAAATCGGTTATATTACTTAATATATCGATTTATTTATACATTCCATCCTTTTTCAAATCTTGAAATTGTTTGTCATTGTTGGAGCTCCACTTGGGTCCACACCAACAATGAGCATCAAGGTCACTTTTAGCATCCAAAGCAATGTCCTAATATCAAATGGCATTTTTCTAGATTATCTCATGACAAAATGGCCTGTGATCTCAAAGTCTCGTGATAGTATAAAGTCAGGGTCGAGACAATCGGAGATTTAACTTCAACGTAAAAATCAGGAGTGCTCAACGAAGTGACCACCTTGTGACAGCTCTTCAAAAAAATTCTAAAATGTGAATGCACTATTTTCATGATTGTTAGAGCTGTTATGGAAATTATAGGTATTGCATGTTTTTTCTATGAAAAATGGAGACAAAGGAATGTGGGATCCCCATAAACCATAAGTAAAATAAAGATATGTATATCTCATATTAACAAATTTGGAATTTAAGTGGTTGAAAATTTAATGATCCCAAATTAAACATGTTTAATAAGTGTCACCGGATCGCTCATCAGCACAATCCAAATATGAAATGTACATAAATATCATAATTATGAGTATATGGTGTTTTCACACGACCGCACCCACCGACTCCACGAAAGAGACGGGTTCTTGTGATGTGACCGGCTTGATTGAGCAGGTCAATCAAGAATCAATTAATTCGTTGACTATGGAAAAAGAAAGGAAAATAATAATAAAAAAAGAAGACGGTCGAGAGACTCTACATGTATACGCAAGTCGCGACAATTTACTCACCGGGGCGCATTTAGAAAACGCCGAGTGCAGATTCCCATTCTCATTGTCTGTTGCTTGCTTGTCTACTGAAGTAATCTTTGATTTGTCTCTGGCTAAGTAAGATAACCATTTGATTCTCTTGAATTCCTGAACATCTTAACACGTCGGGGCTTGGGAAAGAGGAGAAAGAAAAGATAATTTGGGTGGATTAGGTAGGGTCTGGGAAATTATTTTAGGACAAGATGCTGTCTTGGACTCCAACCGTGGGAGGTGGGAAAAGTTTTTAAAAAGTTTTAAACATATTATATGATGTCAATTTAGTTTTAAACTTTTCAATCAATCAATTTAGTTATAATTTTTTTTGTATTTATATCAACCGAGCCTATCCAGGTCAATTTAGGTGGGGAATCTCTAATGTTGTCGTAGTCATCATATGTGATAGAGACGATATTGATATTGATATTAAAAAAATCATGATTTTCGAGAAAAATAAACAAAAATTTATATAAATATGTCAATGTTCGCGTCGGGCTGTACCACGTAGAATGGCTGATATTCATATTAGTAATTTTCGGCTTAAATTAGTGAGATCTCGATTGGTACAAATTGACATAAATACAATAAGTTTAGGATTTTTTTTTTTATACCTTTTTCGTCATGAGAGGTGTTCAAACTTCAACTTTGCTTATCTACAATCACGGAGAGCGAGAAAGGGAGAGAAGCGCACCAAGAGGAATCGACAAATTCGCACGACCGTGGGGGCCTAAATGTCATCCTTTTCCTCCATAGTCTATTGGGCGAATTTTGCTTGGAAAGATCCAAACATGAACTAAAGGGCAAATGTAGGATTTTTCATTAGTTTTGAGGAGGAAGAAGAAGTCTTCTTTAACGCCAAGGCTTGCATTAGAAGTCCGGCGTCTTCTAATTTCTAGCCCGTCGACGAAATATCATCTCGACCCAAGTCGAAACTGAAAATCACTGCCGCTCCCGACTAGAAAATGGACGAGAGGCATGCGCAAAACCATCCCTGAAAGCATAAAAGAACTGTTATCGATGATCATCAGCGACGGAATGGTGATTGCCGTAGCTGCTCCATAGAGAAATGCATTAAGGATGGCTTGCCTTTGTCCTGGATACTATGGTTGACGCAAACTAGAAGGAAAATGCTTGTAAGTCTTTGGAAAGGACTTCAATTTTGAAGCTTTTTAATTGCCCGAAATCCCACATTTCAGATGGCCTGAAGCACTTCTGCTGAGATTACTTAATTTAGTTACGTAATGGACATGCAAGTTGCTAAGAGAGGAAGACAAACTCAATTCGCTCTTGTGAATTTGCCAAGGGACAATGCTCGAACCTAGAGCGCAAGCACAATTCCCATGGAATGGACTTTTCATTGGTAAGTATCCATGAAAATGACAAGATGGAGATGTCTCATCTCCCGAAACTTGATTGGTCATCATTGATGTGGACTTAAAAGAGCATGTTTTTTTTGGTTTGGAATACAAGTAAATGTGTCGCATGCATTGGTGAGTAATTGTGATAATTATACAAATGGTATTTGAACTTTACTCAATATACAATATGGCCTATGAACTTTACTCAATATACAATATGGCCTATGAACTTCCGATTTGTTCGATATTGTCTCTAACTTTAGCCTAATTTGTACTATGATTTAATTTGTTCAGTATAGTCCATAAACTTTTAGTATATATTCAATATAGTCCTTAAATTATATGAAAATATTTAATGTTATTTATGGACTAAATTGAATATATACCAAAAGTTCAAAGACTGCATGGAACAACTTAAAAGTCCATGGATCGTATTGCACATTAGACAAATATTTTAGGATCATTTGTGTTATTTTCCCTGATAAAAGTTTAAAAGATTGAAAAAAATCATCGTTGTTATGAAGTACTTGAATTATTTAATGATATCAGCAAATGCGCATGCCCATTGTGTGTGCGCAAGTAATCAAAATTTGAAAGATCAAGCAAAATTATTTTGTTATGGAATGTTTGAATCATTCAATAATGAGAAGAAATTATTGACAAAAATAGAGAATTATGAAGATATTGTATCATAAGTGGATAAATAACAATAATCCAAAATTCGAAATCTTTTAGGAATGTTGTCCTATCACAAGATGTATCTACATTTTGATATTGAAATATGTGAGAGATAAAATAAAATTATGAACTTGCGTGTTTGTAGACGGACATTATACTCGTGAGATAAGCAATCAAAGATATGGGTAAAAAAACAAAAACAAATGAGATTCCTTATAAGTAGGAATACTGTATTTTTTTTATTTTTTATAATAGTATAGACCAATGGAGTTTCATTTTCTTTGATTTCTAGCAATGAACCATGGTGCCTCGAAATAAATAAATAAATAAATAAATAAATAACTTAGGAACAAAAGAGGCTTTATTACCAAGTGAGAATGAATGAGAAAGAATGAATCTGAATTAGGAAAACGGAAACCATTGGGGTTTGCCCCTGTGACCATCCTTCAAACATGGAAGGGGGAGGTGGGGGGTTCGAATCCCCCCTTGATGGGGACGAATTAGTTTCAGAAGTGGGTTTCGACTCCCACGCCCTGCAAGGAGGTATGTCAAAAGTCTGAGAGTGAGAGTTAGAATAGGAATAGAATATGATATACTAAAAAAAAAAAAAATTAGGAAAACGGAAGTCTCGTAGCTGGAGAACGATTGCGGCATGATGGCTAAATTAAAAAAAGTTTAAGAGCATGGTGTCCTTTCTCTCCTTCTGTCTTTTTTCTCCTCCTTCCCCAAGTTTTGAAGTTGCGGTTTCATTAGATCATCCAATTCCAATTTCCGGATGTTGCTCTTGACATTATTATGGTTTATTCACACGCGATTTACTTTTTTCAATTATTCACTGCTTATTCCGATTCCTTCCATTTCGATTCATCCAATTGTTTCATGTGGGTTTATCCAAAATTGGCTTGGCAACCTTGACTATGAGATTGAACTTATGAATACTCCGTTTGTTCTTTTCGTTGACACATTATACGGTATAAGTAGAGATATCATCACTCATAATTACGGTGGAAGTTAAAGATAATAATTTGATATACATGGAAATTGAATGAAAAAACAAATTAGAAGAAATCTTCAAATGATCAACTCATGGATCTTCTGTTGAAAAGACTTTGAGAGAGAAGAGACATAAAACAAGAGAGATCGCGTGCATTGTGGGGATGTGGTGGAATAAGTAAATATACGGTTTGGATTGTGCAAAATGATAGGGCTAACCGGTCGTGGAAAAATCCTAGAGCCACATCAAAAATGTATTGAATTTCGATGAATAATGGCTATCTCCTATATACGCATTTGCTGCCTTAGATGGATGATATCTCTCATTTATCAAGGTGAGATATGAAGCTTCGGGGATAGGGCTAGGTCTTTCCTGATTGTTTGACATCTAAATTTTGATTTTTCCTGGTCATTTATCACCCAAAAAAAAAAAAAAAAAAATTAAGAATCGGTTCAGTCCATAAACAAAAATATCCATATCTCATAGTATTTGTATTCACAATAAACAGACGTGGCAAAGCGATGGGGGTCTCAAAATCTCATGCGTCAATTTGACGGATTTGTAATCCCTTTCCTTTCCCCATTAGCGAACAACTTGATGAAGAAAAGCCACTCGTATTTAGGAGCAATTATCTTCTGTCCTGATCAAAGCCAAATTACAGAGGTGGACGGGAAAGGGGGGAGATTTTCTGGGCCAAGAGGAAATGAGCAAGTTCGAAGTATTAGCAATCGCAGTCGGTGGAAAGGAAAGGGTTGCAATCAAGATAGAATCGGTGAAGACGGTTTTGTCTACTGAAATTTACCTAAAAGAAACGAATGAGCCTGGCCATAAATTTATGAAAAGGAATTTCAATGAGATTGGACAAGCAAAATAAGGCAAGAATGGCAGTCAATCGGTGAGATATCTAGAATATATCAAACTAAAACAAAGAATTGAGTCGATCAAGCATCTCCAAATGATCGACTTGTAAATATTCTGCTCGATCTCTTCATTGATATGGTACACAGTATATGGATAGAGATATCATCACTTATAATTATGGTGAAAGTTAAATATAATAATTTGATATATATGGAAATTGAATAAAACAATAAATCAGAAGAAATCTTCAAATTATCAACTCATAGATACTCTATTTAATGTGTCATCTTGACTATTGACACCTAAATTTCAATTTTTTCCTAGGCATTTATCACATAAAAAATTAGGAACCGATTCAGTCCCTAAACAAAAGTATCCGTATCTCATAGTATTTACATTCATAGTAAATTCACACGGCAAAGTGATGGGGGGCTTGAATTCTCATGCATCAATTTGATGGAGATATTCAAATGATTACATGTGCACACACAATAGGCTTAATGCAAGAGTTCTACGATGCTATGTTCCACAGGCCGAACCCTAAGCAGTTTATCAAACTATCTATTCCAATGGCAACTTAACTTCCGAACGAAATATTACCTGCCTTATATTTCCCATGCTGTGTCAAGGAGCAAATATGAAGCACCAGTTAAGGAACAGAATTAGGTTGAGCAAAAAAAAAAACTGGAAGCATTAGATCTATTCTTAGGTTCAGATTCTTCAAAAATTACCGATGGACCATTTTGTCTGTGTAAATTCTTAAGCCAAGTAGTACTCGATGAACCGTCAATTATCATCATGGAACTTTAAACGTCGAAGTCACTAATTAAATTACAACTTAATCTCAATTCCTCTAATAGGAATAGAATAGAAGTCGAGCATATGAGGTAAAACAAAAACATGTGGTCCAGAAACATAGTACTTAAGTTCCGCTCCAGAAATCATCGCCCGCTCTCCTTAAAAGAAAGGATATGTGCATAAGAATGCAAGACATAAATTTCAATCCCACCACTAGATTTTAAGCCATCGTGAGATGATTGGAAGCCACCAGTCGTCATGACTTCGAGCTTTCAGCTTCTCTCTTTAGAGATTCTTTCAAAAGTACAAAGAGCTGCTGGTGGATAGGACTGATAATGACGTTCCCTTGTTAGCAGCTGGTGAATACGATGATCGAAGTAGTCCACTGGCATTTGATATACCAATTTCGGACAACAAGTTACACATGGATGCCAATGTGTGGGCAAGGCAAGTATCCTTACTGTACTGCGCAAGGTAAAGAAATTCAACCTCAGTGAGGATGTACAATTTGCACATCTCAAACCATATTTAAGAAATAACTTCAAGAAAATATACAGAACGACACAAGTCTGTGCATGTCTTTGTGCTCAAGACCCACGCGGCTTCTTTGTAGCCTAGCCCACGGACAAAGTTAAAGCAGAACAACAACAGCATTCAAAACGACATTTGCCATCAGAAAGGCTGCTTGCTTTTTCTTTTCCAGCAAACAAATATATAATTCAGTAGGAAAGCCAAGAAGAAGGCAACTATTTGACTTCAGGATCTCGTTATTGATTACCCCTACAAGTTTCGTTAGTACTCCGAACTGTCTCCCCAGAAGTAGTTAGTTATAAAAACGCTAAAGGAAGAAAAAAAATTGCTGTATTGAAAGCTGAATATCGCTGGCATGTATGCTTCTCCATCTCCGAAAGAGGTGCCCCTCTGAATTTGAAGCAGATTCTCGTGACAAGGTAATGAATTTTGGTGCAAAGGTTCCATTTTTGAGCTGGGAACTACTCTTGGATGCACGTTTCTTTCTTCCTTTAGCTATAAATTGTCCTATATTAGCATATAATTGTAACTTCCTTTTTTATTTAATTGGGTGACTGGGCAAAAGTTCATCTTTCTCTTCGGTGTGGGTGCATCAGAATCCGGATCATCTTACCATCGACACTATAATCCTCATTGTTTTGTTCATTCAACCATGAGTTCAGTTTTTTTTTTTTTTCCTGTTATTCTACAAACATTGAATTTTCTTCTTCGATGAACTTCGCTGCTTCAGGTTTTCCCTCAATCAGATCTCCAGATTGTTGCTTGCTTTCTATCTCCATTTTCCCACATTTTTCCTTTGTCAGTGGGACTCGACCCAAGGGCTTAAATTAGCTATAAGCCAGATGAAATTCTAGGTCGTATATATTCCAGTTGACATCTTACAGAAACACAAGCAACTTCTGTTTCATTCCGAGATGGAGGTATTTGTGGACTGCTCATTTAAGTAGCCATGGTTTCAGAGCCTCAAACTTATTGTATGAGATGGAACCTAACCCTAGTCGCAAGAAAGGGACCATGGAATCGTCAATTTCCTAAATCAACAAATGCCAAGCAATTGGCTTTAAGTTGATGAATGGAAAGTTGGGAAGTCTGCTTCTGCCGACTCTCGTGATTTAGGCACTTCCCTACTTTCGGAGTTTTGTGTTAGAAGTGGATCTTCAGATGTCATTAAGTCTTCATATATTTAGCCATCGACACATGTGGTAGGATCGGAGAGAATAAGCCAAGCCACTATTGAATCCTACTTGTATCCGGTCATATGGGCGAGGAGTCGTGAAATCAAGTAGTTAGTATTGACTCGATGTGACAATCTTATTTTCACACAGCTCGCTGGGCTTAGAAGAGAAAGAAAAGAGCTTAGAAACGAAGGAGGTTTCATTACCAAGTGAGAATGAATGAGAAGGATGGATCTGGACTAACAAAAATATATATGTAGAGAAAGCCTAAATTGGCTTTCTTAAATAATTATCTTATATAACATATTAACCGATGATATACACAATTAAAGGGAGGTATATGCATAATATAAATAATTATCTCAAACAAAGGAATATATTCTAGAGAATTATCTCTAACTTCCTGCAAATTGAGATACCAAACTGAGAATGCATATAGATTGGGAGGCACCCAAAAGCGCATGAGAAAGTTACATGTCTATTCTCTCTTACCATCACTTTAATGACTATCAAGTACCCAGCAAGCACAAAATGGCGGTTGTTTTGGAGTCCTTGACGGATTAAAATGACACGAGAAATGCACGAACATCCATTATTCATGGCTTTGAGTCATGACATAACTTAAAAATCCAAAATAAAATCAGGAACAATAAATTATTAATAAACAAACTTATATTCGCAATAAAATAAAATAAAAAAGAAACCTTGAAAAGGGAAGAGGAGTAGGTTGCAAACACCATCCATATCCCCTATATGCATACCATGAAGCTCTGGTTCCGTTAATTAATCTCCAGAGCAATCTTTAAAGGTACTTTTCCCTTGAGCTATTGCAAAGCCCGTTCTCTAGGTTCCTCCAATTTTTTCCATTCCCCTAAAACATACTCTTTGTCACAGATATTCACCGCTAACTTCTCAAGGGCAATGGCACTTGCAATAAGATAAGTCACGAGTTCGAGATGAGAAGGTTGACCATACTAATTGTAAACTTCAACTTATTTTAGGTATCGATGGAGAGGGAGAGGTCTGACAACTCTTTTAAGCTCTCTTCTCTGCCAGCATGGCGTCCACCATGGGTCTATCAACTGTGGCAAAAGAAGAATGTCATATATTATTAATCACCACAAGATATCGATGCATCGAAGAATGTCAATGGAAGAAAGAACTTGCAAAAGAAAGTATGTCTCTGGATTATCACATCAAGCCTATACCAATCACATGATGACTCATTAACTCACCTGTATGCAGAGACTAGAATAGGATTCTATGGTGACTTGGTTTAACAAATTCAATCATAATGCATCTCCTTCCTCTTTTGAGTCTTTCCCTTTGGTTTTGAGGATTGGATCCGACGTAGTAGGACTGGCTAGTAACTGCCTTCCAAAATATAGACCGAAGAAGTTTGTTTGGCATGCTGCCCTATGCTACTTTTAACTCCACCTAGTCGGATTTCCATGGGAAAAAGAGTTAAAAAAGTCCAAAACATTTTTGCATTTGTGCCAATTTAATCATAAACCTTTTTTATGGTGCTAATTTAGTCCTAAATATTTTTATTTGATGTCAATTCAATCCTTTCGGCTAATTGTGGTTGGATTTTGCCGACCGCGCGTGGCTTGACAGTTCTGGTGTGGCATAATCGTTGGCCGATATTGACAATTTTTAATAATATTTTAATATTTTTGAATTGTTTTCTTTTTCTTTATCCTTTTTTTCTTTTTCATTCTTCTCCTCCTTCCTCCGTCGATTGCGAACCTTGGCGATGGCCGGCGAGGCCGGGACCCACGCCGGATCCGACAAGGGCAAGCCTCACTAGCTGGTGCAAGGCCGGCTCAAGGCCGCTTAGGCCCCAAGGGCGGTCTCGCGCCAAGCCAGCGAGGCTCACCCTCGCCGGCGATTGCCGAGGTCCGCCATTGGCTAGAGGCGGGAGAAGGAAAAGGAAAAAAAAAAAAAAGGAAAATATTAAAATATTATTAAAATTTGTTCGCGTCGGTAACCGATGCCTGGGTCAGCAAAATCTAGCCCTAATTAGCCAGAAATGGCTGAATTAACACTAAATAAAAATGTTTATAACTAAATTGGCACCCAAAAAAGTTTTGGACTAAATTGGCACAAATATAAAAGGTTTATGACTTTTTAACACTTTTCGCGATTTCCATTAGCATGTTCTAATTTTTAAAGTTGCAAACATAAAATATTATTTCAGCGGCTAATGGCGAGAGCCTTCACATCGACATTCAACCCATCTATTCAAACCAGCTTGGACATCAGTGATTTTCCAAACATTGCCTGATTTTTATTCCATCCAACCTTATCACGTCTAATAGGATTGTCCAGGCAAAAACCAACCTTAATACACAATAATGGAATTCGCTTTACTTGTTCGGCGATTAAGTTTGATGGGAAGGTAACTTTGGACAACAAGGCTAATTTACTTCATGTAGAATTTTCTAGGAATGACGTGCGGCAACATGCACGCAGGCGAGAACACATGTCAGCAAATTTCGAGGGAGTTCGTATGTTCTCGTTCGAGTAGAGATATCCTCTTGAGCTCCCTAGGAGTTTCCCCCGTTGTAATTAGCTCCGCCAATAGAAATTATCGGCGAATCGCGGCGCATTTGGAAATCGGAACGTTCATATCTGATGCCATCACATCTTTATTTCTAAAGAGACAATTAAAGTACAAGCACAAGACAACATAAGACCGACAACAGGGACTTGTAGATCACCTAATGACACTGCTTCTTGACATTTTGCCGAGCAGCAAAATAAGAAGATCTTAATCGAAGTTTTTTATTCAAGCCAAAGCCAACGCATCGGAGCTTTCGGATCGAATCAACAGTCAGGTTGATTTCCTCCTCCTCCATCCCCTGCTTCCGGGCAAATGCCCCGATAATTAGCTTTCTTATGGATTTACTAATCTTGTTTCACACATTGCAACGGTCCTTGATGTGGTCACAGAGGCATCTCGAGATCCAACGAGCAGTTGATGATCTCAGCCCTTTGTGGCGCGGGCATGGACCGGCTCATTTATTTTTTGGCATGCCTTCCATAGAAGGCCTTAATCCTCTCCAGGCCATCTTTGAGAGAAGATGGATCAATGGCGAAAGTGATGCGAAGCCAGTTCTTCATTCCAACAGCTATCCCTGCAAAAACGATTGTCATCGATTATTATCTGATGGATACGGACATTGCGCAAGTAAGAAGCAAGGGGCGAAAATGGGATGGGTTTGCTCCGAATTATCTGAGCATGAACTTGCAAGAGTTCCACGAGTAAATTCAAATGAAATCACTAGGATCCTTCTATTTCTCCAAAATTATAGGATCCTTCGAAAACTGTGAAGTAAGTTGGTCATCAGGACTCTCACTCTGAAGCCCCTTGTGGCATTCTTAACCAATGTGCATTTCAAGAAACAAAAGTCAGGGCAGGCGTTTGAAAAATTCAAAAAGCTGAAATAAGTTAGAAAATTGAAACAGATGCATAAAAAGTAACATCAATATATTTTCCTTTCACCAGCAATTGGAGAGGCTGAGTTTACCAGGCAGAACAATAACAGATTCTTCTTTAGCCAGTTTTAAGCAGAACTCCTGATCATCCTTTATGCCCTCCAACAATGATAAATTCAACTTGGCCTGTCACAATGGCATCTTTCACTTATCGAGAAAAATATAAATTGCATAACATAATGTACGTATGTGTATGGTATGCCCATACCATTACAAACATGCCTCCTTCTGGCTTTTTCGGGCACGTGATGCAAGGTATCTCTTGAACCTTCTCATAACATATATCTGCAGCCTCTCTTAGTATGCAAATGATTTTTGAAAAAAAATCGTCATTTGTTTTCTCAAGAATGTGAGGGACTGCCGCCTGTTAGAATCACAACGAAGAGCAGAAAATAATTAGCTGTTATTTGATAAGGATGCTAGTTGTCCACAAATAAAAGGTAGCAAGCACTCTTGCAAGGATTAAATGATGAACAATACTTTATCAAGTGAAAGTGAGTTCAGATAAATCCAGCCCAATGACTGAGACAGAATATCGATCACTTCTAAAAAGCAATATGCACAGCTTGTGCATTACAGTCTAAAATCACTGAGAAAATAACATACACCAGGTGACTGTAGAGAGGAAACACGTAAATCATTGGGGTTCTGCTTGGGGTGTGACTCTACATTGCTATGCAGTATCCATTGTTTTAATTATCCGTCTTCAAGAGAAAAAGCCCTCATTAACTTGTCATTTCCTGAATGAATAGCCAAGAATATGCACAACTCGCTCTGGTAGTGATACAAAAATAGTGCAGACAAACCTACCAAATAAATCATTTTGAAAAACACCACGTCTTCAAATCTGAAAGTCACTGGTTAATTATCTGGAGTAGTTACGTACCTGGATAAATGTAGGAGGATCAGAGGATATATCCAGAAATCCTTTAAGGGACTTAAGAACCTGTAAAGAGAAAAGGAACAATCTAAGTATCCTGTGACCAACCCTAGTAGTCAAATAATTTGGCCCAAATAGATATACAATCAAGCAAGCGATCACGTTCACGCTCATGCGTCCACAGAGAGAGAGAGAGAGAGAGAGAGAGAGAGACCCCAGTGTCTTTCAGAAAACCATTTGGATCATTTGTCACAAGCCAACCAAGTCGCCAACCTGGAACAATCCACCTCTTTGATATTGATCCCAACGTCAAGACAGGCGCGATAGATCCAAAAACACCCATGGGAACAAATGGGGTATCCCCAAAAGCTAGATGACCATAGACTTCATCCGCAATTACCATAATCCCAAGCTTCCTTGCTGTTTCAGCAGCCTTTTTCAAAAATGAAAGAAAGAAAATGATGAACAACAGCTGAAGCATCACAAATGTGGATACCAAAGATTATAAAAGTGACTGGCAACAAATCTAAATCTATCGAGCTTCCACTGCCTTGAGATAAACAAGCATCTCAAGAGGCAAGGTAGCTCTCTCTAGATTAAGCTCCAGCGGAATCTATTAGCTCCATTCCAGCTTATAATCATAGATTTTTCCATGTTCACAATTCATCTACTTGCTAAGATACGAAGAAATCTCAAACAAAATGCAAAAGCAACCTTCTTTAGATGCTGGTAGCTATAGACACTTCCACAAGGATTGCCAGGATTGATAATAACCATGGCGACAGTACTCGTCTGCAAGATCCTCAACACCCTTGAGATCAACCTCCCAACCCTTATCTGGAAGAAGATCGAAATACCGTGTCTCAAGATGGTTGTGTTTAGCACATGCATCATAGCATGGGAATCCAGGTCTTGGAAGCAATATATTTGCCCCAGGGCAAGCGAGAACTGTTAATATGGCTTCAATGGCTTGTTTGCACCCGACTGTCAGATTAACATCATCTGGTGATAATTTGTACGGGAGATCACAAGAGAGATAATCAGCAATAGCCCTGTAGAATTTGGTGCCACCGATTAGTCTAGCTCACTCGAACATGTCATCTGGAAATAAATTGCTATTCAACCTACAGAAAGCACCTAGATCAACACATTCATTGCGGCCTTTCCATAAAATTCAATCATTATCCAAACAATTAACAATGACTACTTCCTATAGTCACTAATAAAGCTTGGTTTCATCATTTACTCTCTGTTTTCAACACACTGTTTTTGCTAGCAATATGATGATTCCAGTTGATTGATGAGACAGTTGATATTGACCGGCAATAAAAGCTACTATGCTGTTAAGATACAACCATGAACAAACCAAAATGGTTCGACCCATCGAACCAAAACAACTGCCAGAACTAGGCATTTTGCATTCGACCCCTTGCAGTTGTTGCGAAGGAAACAGAACACGCAATAAGGTCCAAAAACCTCAATTAAGTCACCTTCCAAACTAGCCCCTCATCAGCCCCTAAATCATTGACTATTTAACTATATGATTTCTTAAATCTTGTATGACCACATGAACGTAAATCCTGGCAATTTGTAAGTACGTGACTCCGTCAGTACCTTAAACGCATCAACAATCGACTCATAGATACTAGGAAGATCGAGGATGCGAAATAACATGCTTAGGGAATACGGCTGCGGAGCTAAACAAACGGTCCAGACCATAAGAAGCACGAGTCGATCCATGCTGTCACCAAACTTATACAGAGCATATCATCTGCTCGTCTCAAAGAGTTCACAAGATAACTGATCTCAAGCTTAAGCTCCAAAAATAAATGACTTGAAAAACATTTTTTAAAAATAAGTACTTATATCATTTAAAATAGTGAGTTAATAAAAAATATTTTGATTCATAACAGCTATTTAACATATTCCTGAAAAATGAAAATATCTTTCACTCATTCATTTTTAGAATGCTATCTTTTTTAAGAATACGACTTCCAAAGAGAAAAGAAGCTGTCAGGCCCTCCTCATTTTTCCCTATTCCCCTTTTGATTCAAGCCAAAAAGGGTCGCGAACATAAACGAGAAATCTAATCCTGATAATCTCAAGCGACACCGCTTTCTTACCTCCTGGCGGGAAGAATACCGACGGTCGGGCCGTAGCAGTTGAACTTGCCGGAGCGGAGAGCGTCGACGACGGCGTCCTCGGCGGCGGGGGCCGTGCGGAAGCAAGGGAAGGAGGAAGGGTCGCCGTGGCCGAGCGGGACCACGGTGCGGCCGTCGTCGGCGTTGAGATTCGCCATCAGCTCGTAGAGGACGCCGCGGACGGTGATGACCGTCGCGGCTGAGAGCCCCCGTTGCCCCGGAACTTCCAGGCCGGCGCCCCGTTCTCCATGCTCGCCTCTTTCCCCTTGCCCCCGCGGCCCCCGTCGAGTTCGGGAGGTCGATGATGGCGGCGGCGGTGGAGGAGACGAAGAAGGACAAGAGCGTCCTTTCGTTTTTCTCGTGGGTCTGTGGTAGTGCAATGCTCTTGCGCTTGCATTATATAAAATGATCCTGCGAGCTTCGGACGCCGCCGGAGTTGTCGTCGTTTTGTGAGGGCTGCTCTGCGGTCAACTAAGGGGGAAGAGACCACGCGACTATGATCCGGCAATATCAACACTTGTCAAAATTGATCATAAATACACATTTTTAACCTATATTTAATAAATTAAATAATTATGTGAGTCAATTATATTTAATAAATAAATTATAAATAAATTGAGAATAATAAAATTTAAAATAATGTAAAGATTAAATGGGTTCAGAAATTATTTAAAATCAAACTCTCACGTCTTCGCTCGATTTCACATTACACATGTTTGAATATGAATTATCCTAAATTGGGTTAAAAGGAACTAGTCCAACTTGGGTATAGGTCATTGGATTCGTAATCAAATTGGGTTGGACTATTTTCGACTTAACCGTTTAATGGATCTATCAATTACTATTACATGATGCATTATGAATATGACGCCGCGTATTTATGAAGGCTAATTTTGATTAAAATGATGCACGTGCATCTATTAATTTAAATGCAACTCAGCTTTAAAATGAGTTGCAATCATTTATAGTGTAATCTCATGTCTCGGAGAGTTGATCAACGCCCTCAATCGCTCATTCTCGTTTTATCTATTACTGTTCGACCTAAAGAAAGAAACGAGAGGAACAGAAGAATCCAAGCATTGAACTCTTTTGTATTTTTCGAATTTCTAAATATAAACCAATAATGCATGTCGTCATCCTACAATAATTGACACGAGCAAAGATAAAAGGAAAGAGCGAAGGACAGCACTATCTGCTCATAAAAGTTACGACATCGGTGTACGAAGAAATATGGCGGATTTTCATTGCATTTAAATACTATTACTTGTTTAAATGGGCGATTATGGCCACCCTTCCATCTTGGAAGGGAGGTTGGGGTCAAATCTCCACATTCTGGGGGGATTGGGGTGGGGAAGATTTCATTTCGGGAATGGGTTTCGACCCCCACGCCCTGCAAAGGAGGCGGGCAAAAGTCCGAGAGTGAGTGTTAGAGTAGGATTCCGACCAAAAAAAAAAATTCGAACTTTTTGTAATATAAAAAATCTTAAAGTATGCTTATTATTACACATTTACCTTAAACTTATACTTACGAGACACATTTGTACTCCATCAAAATTTTGTCTAATGATTTTTAATCAAAATAACGTTGTTTTTGTTTCCATGTTAACATTATTTGCTTAAGCAGTTTTTTTAATGGTGCTCATGGTCGAGTAAATGTGTCATATGAGTATAAGTTTGAAATTTTTTGGTATCATAAAAAAAAAAAAAATGGATCAATATGTTATAATTGGTATAATTTAGAGTTTTTATCATTCTCCTATCCTTAATTATTCACTTTTCACCATGCACCGATCATTAGCATCACATGCACGAAACACCAACGATTTACCTAGTCTCTCTCCCTAGGACCACATGATTCCTCCTAGGAGATGCAACCCGACCAGATCTAACTCAAAAATTGGATCGAATTGCCTTGCAAGTTGATCCAACTCCGAGTTCTCATTAGAACCGATCCGATTTCCTGTTCCGATTGAAGAGCCACATGGAAACCAGACTAGATTTAGAAGCGACTTCATAAAGTCTAAAGACCTTAGTTTTTCTCTTGGCACCTTTCTCTCTATTTTTTTTATTTTTATTTTTGCTTTATCCACTCAAATCTCATTTAAACACGTAACGATTCCCTCTCTCTCGTGACTCACCCTCCTCCTTGCTCGCTCGTGGCCTACCCTCACTCATTCCTAACTCGTCTTCATTCGCTGGCTTTTGTTTATTTTTTACGTTGAACTGTTTTGTTGCTTATATTATTTGTGTTAAAAATGAAATCCAAAAAAGGAACAAAAGAAAAATAAGTTCTCAAGTAAACCCTAAAATCGGACCGAAATAACATGGTAAGTTGTAGGGTTGATTCCAAAACAAACATGGTAGGTTGTAGATTCCAAAAACTGTTAATAGATTCCAATAAAATAGTTCCAAGTTTCAAATCTGGCTGGAATATTATTTAAATCAATCACCTCTACTTCCTCTTTGTTAATAGACCGACTCAAATCATTCAAACTTTAATCAAAAACCCAACATTTATTCTTCTTCTTCTTCTTCTT
This sequence comes from Eucalyptus marginata, assembly GCA_014182565.1. Lineage (NCBI taxonomy): Eukaryota > Viridiplantae > Streptophyta > Magnoliopsida > Myrtales > Myrtaceae > Eucalyptus > Eucalyptus marginata. Next base: position 27,876,410 of record CM024585.1, on the reverse strand, counting down.
CTTCTTCTTCTTCTTCTTCTTCTTCTTCTTCTTCTTCTTCTTTATTATTATTATTATTGTTGTTGTATGTTCCATCTTTTTCAAATCTTGAAATTGATTGCCATATCTTGACTTAGATCCACATGAAAGATGAGCATCAAGGTCCATCACCAGCATGCTAAGCATTGTCCTAACATCAAACAGGTTTTTTCGGATCATCCCATGATTTTTATTAATTATGTTTGCGAGTGCTTCCTAGTGAAACACAGAGTCAAGGAAACGAGAATAAAATAAGATGGCGTGTTCCAATCTGCTTGCTAAGGAGAGTGGAGAGAGTTGTCTTCCTAGTATGAGCGCAATATGGCGGTCGACTTCAATACACCGGAATACCTTTCCGTACCTTTTAGTTTACTTTATTTTATTTTTATATTTGAATTCCGCTTAAGTGGGTAATAATATTATTGCCATGGATATCTTACTGTATAATCAAGTATGCACATTTCAAGACAAGTTCATGTGTTGTGATTCGTGAGGAGGTGATTCAACAAATCGGGTGAGAATAATTAATCTGCTAATTATTAATTTAGGGGAAGAAACGTGACGTGGCATCAGGATGACGCTGCTGTCTCGGGCCCACTAGACGTCAGACTTTGTCGGTCTATGATCTTGGAGAGCAAGAAAGGGAGGGAAGCACGCGGGAGGAATCCACGGATTCGCACGACCGAGGAGGACCTTAACAATAATATCATCATCTTTCCCTCCTTATTCTATTAGACGAATAAGACAGAGGCGGATAGCCTCGTGGTCTTCATTAGATAGAGAAAGATACCTCCCCAAATCTTGTCTTAGGAAAAATTACTAAAAAAATTCTTAAATCTATTATACTTATACTAATTCAATTATAAATATTTTTATTGTGATAATTTAGTTATATATATTTTTTTCATATTTTGACACTTAAGTCAATTAGGATAATTTAGTCTAGAAATCACCGACGTGGATATCGGTGTTCTTACGTGATATGGTCGACGTCAACATGGATATTCTCTTTTTATTTTTTCTTCTTTTCTTTTCTTTCCCAATAGGGTTGGCCAACAACTTTTGTTGGCCCTTAGTTAAAAAAGAAAGTAAAGAAAATAAAAATAAAAAATTACTAAAAAACTCTAAAAGATTTTTAATAGGATGACCGATGTCCACATTAACGATTTCCGATCTAAATTAGCAAAACGTGAAAATATTTAGGCCTAAATTGGATTTTGGATTAAATTGGCACAAATGCAATAAGTTAGATTTTTTCTTTATAATTTTCCCCCTTGGCTTGTAGTATGCATCTTCTATTTTCTCACTCTAGAGTCAAAATTGGAATTTGAGAATGGACGAAGGGTGTGACCAAAACCATCCCTAAAAGTTAAAAATGCAAAATCATTCCTAATGATCATCAACGACGACACGTTATGAGTCGCCCTGTCTTCTCCAGAAGAGAAATGCCGATTGCTTTGCGAAGCCCATTGGCGGGCCTTTAGGAACAACAACTACCGTGGCTGTCCCTAGAGAAATGCATTAGGGATGGCTGCCTCTTGTCCCCAATAGCTACTTTTAGAATTTCATCAATTTGACATCTTGATCATACATTCGACGCGAATGAATCAAATTGAATAAATTTAAAGCCTATAGACATGTTTCTTCCATGATATGATCGTATTAGGATAAGCTGAATGAATTTTAAGGAAGATACATTTCCAATTCTTTGGAAATGACTTCACCTTCTCCGTCTTTTCTAATTGCCTAATATAAACATTTTAGGTGGCTTGATGGACTTGTTTGCCAAGATAATTGAGCAGCGATCGGTTACGTGTTGGACCTGCGAGTGACTAAGAGAAGGCAAACTCAAATTGTTCTTTTCCATTTGGGAAGGGACCGGTGCTCCAACGTAGAGCGCAAGCCAAATTTCCATGTAATGGACTTCCATTCATTCTTGGGAGTTACTCCTTAGCCGTGCAATTTCAGGACATCTTTTTAAGTATACATCTAAACGAAATGTTGATATTAGGTATCATTTCAATCCATTGGCAACAGAAAAGAGTGATAGCTAACTTCTTTTTAGAGGTTCGAAATTATGTAAGTCTTTCTTCCTAGTAAGGATGGAAGATCATATGCTTATATCATATCACTCATTGAGCTCTTCGAGATACCTTAAGCCAACATGCCAAGAACTAGAAGGGTTCAAGCCAAAATTACTAAGACCTGAAGCCCATTGCTGCATCAGCATCCATAAGTGTCTCATGCCCTAACAGATATGGCAAGTGACTAGGGTCACAATCAGACCTCAAATTCTTAAAGAGGCCGGCCTAAAATCTAGTTGGAGAACTTTAACTAGTTTTGCCAATGCAAACCTAATCCACCGATCGATATGAGACTTATATGAGATATTCATATCAAAACGTAACATATCTCTTTTTCCGCAAACTTGCAATTATCTTTCATCTCGGTGAATAAGTCAGACCGGTCGAAATCAAGGTTGGTGACCCGACAAGTAGACAAATGCCTCCATCTTTTGGAAAGAAGACAAGTCGCTTGTGCTTCTCTAGATGTCAGAAGAGATAATATAAAGCCTATAATATCTTCGGGCAAACAGCTGATCCGATCCTTTGGGTTGAGTTTCACCAAAGAAAAAAATTTAAGGTCAGAAAAATCCGGAAATAAGATCGATGGAAAATAGGAAGCAGGAAAATTGGACAAACAAACAGAAGAAAAAACTCAGCTTACTGTCAGAAACAACGAGATAAGGAATATTGATGACCCATTAACCCTACCAAGAAGAAAAGCTCTGCTTTTGCTCTATCAGCCAGTGTATTCAACTGAAAATTCGTTACCTTGTCTGCAGATTCGGCTTCAGGATCAGAGCGGAGCCTCTCTGGAGATGGAGAATCCATGGACACCGGCATCAGTTCACCTTCCAGTTCGTGTATTTTTTCTCTTTTAGATTTTAGGCAAGATTCCGAAACCCCTTCCGATGCGATATCTTTTTCAAAAATTCCTAATCAGCCATATATTTTTTAACCATGCATAACGATTTTGTTTCTTTTTTGGGTCAAAAAAGAAGATGTAGGTTAACATATTGTGCTTTCATAAATCCTCAAACTTAATATGACATTTTAAATTTTTAACAAAAAAGCACAATGTTTACTTTTGTTTAATCCCAAACTAACATAGATGATAACAGTGCCATGCAGCGAAATGTAATTATAATATTTAGAACTTTTTTTTTTTATCTTCGACACTCTGCAATTTTTCACATGTATATTCACTTTCAAGGGTAAACCAAATATATCTGGACTCACTCATGAGTGGTTGGTTAATTATGAATTAATCTTTATTTGCTTAAAAGGGAAAAAACAATATGGCATGATCACTACATACACAAATTAGGGCGCGACATCTTCCTCTCCTGATTTTTCTCTTTCTTCTTTGGCTAGTTTTTAAGTGAAGTTTTATTAGATCACTCATCATTACGGCATATTCGAAGTTATGAAGACATCTCATGCCAACTTCAAGATGTTGCCCAAGACATCCAAACACTCTCAAATATATCGTACGCATGTCTATTTAGTCCTAAATTTTTCAATTTTGTCTATTTATTCAAAAATATTCGCACAAAAATTTCAATATAATCCTTCTAGCGTTGACAACGGTGACTCGGCTGTCACATCAGAATTTTGCATGAAGGTTTGAACCTAAATTGGCAAAATTGAAAAGTTTATAATTGATTGAATAATTTTCTCGGGATAATTCATATATAATTTACTTGTTCATTTATTCGTAATTTTTCTTTATTATTATTATTATTTTTATTTTTTTTTTGGTTATTTCGTTCTGGTTGTTTCATTTTGGTTATTCAAAAATGGCTTGACCATCTTGACATTTAAGTCAAACTTTTGTAAGAGAAAGTTACCCATTCATTATCAAAGGCCCAGGCTGCTGATCGGATGCATTGGCTCGGGGCTCTTGGGTTATTTAGGGTACGCATGATAATCATTATTTTTCTATTCCAAACTTGTTTTCGGAACAGAAATCCGTTTGGTAAAATTATTTCATTTTTCTATTTCTAGAATAGATTTATATTCTAGAAATAGGTTTGGAAAAAAATCATAAGTACATTTTTTTTTACTTTTTTATTTTTGAATAGAAATGAGAAATAAAAACTCTTTTCACCGTTCGTCCTCGCTACTAGCCGGTTGCCCATCCATCGTTGCCGGTCGCCGTTCACTATCCCTTGCCACCACTCCACTCCTCGGCCGTTGCCGCAGGTTGCCAGCTGCCATCACTTTTGTTGCCGCGACCACCGTTGCTAGTCTCTACTGTCGGCGCCTATCACCAATCATCAATTGTCGACCGCGGTTGAGAGAGAAAATTTTGTGTCATTATCAAACACGTATTTTTATTTAGAAATTCATCCAATAATAGAAATAGAAAAATCTATTTCTCTTCTAGAAATTAATTTCTGGTTAGAATGGTTATCATTCGCATCCCTAACTTCTTGTCCAAATGAACTAGTTTTGCCACTTGTCATTCGGTAGGTGCCCAGCTATCCTGGGCGGACATGCGATGGTTGCACTGATCTCTTGAAACTCGAGATCTAAAGTCCATTTTTTTTTTCACATATTTTAAGTTGCATTCTACAAGAATAAGAGTAAGAAATTTCTCTATATCAAGAGTTTTTTGAGTGATTTTTAATACACCGGCTCTTATTTGAGTTAGCCATAATATAATATTTTTCTTTAATTTACCAACTCTTTATTGTGTTACCCATTTTTGTTCGCCTTGATTAGTATAACAGGGACATTAGTTCTCGTGGACTCATTACCCACAAGTACAGCACCTCGAGAGACAAACTAGGAGTTGTGGTCTCAACCTACTATTTACTGAGCGCCTAAAATTATATCCAAGTAGTAACCACAAAGAAATTGTAATCAATCGAAATTCAATTCTTGTCGAAGCACGCTCGCACCTATCTCGATGGAGGTTTGGATCATTCTCTTTTGACACTAATTATAGACCCAAGTGTTGTTTCTTGACGTGCCTCTGGAAGAATGCTTTTATTCTCTCAAGGCCATCTTCGAGCTGCCCCTAATCTTCCCCGAGGCTTCATTGTTAGACTAACTTATCTCATGAAGGGATCAGAATAAGAACGCGAAGAAGTGGACAGCAGTGTATATCTCTTATATGAAATATTTAGCAAGGAGTTAGCAACCGCCTATGCCAACTTTTTCCAATTTTAGCATATGCTTCGTAAGCGGTTAACTACTTGTTCGCTTTTTAGTTAAGTGAATAGCACAAGAGATGTCTTTGCACTGAAAAGAAACAGATTACATTGGATAACTGGGCCGGATGAGACTACTTTGCTGGGAAGAGGAAAACAAGGTTGGTCTGGTCAAGAGTGAGTCCGTGATTTTCCAGCCAGCCGCGAACATCCGTCCTGTCGTTCATATTCCTTATCTGAACGAGGTTCAGATTGCCGCGATTGGCTAAGAATTGCGGCAACAAGGCTCCAAATGCCCTAGCTTCGGTTATCGAAGTCAAGACCAAAAGCTCGTTCTACCTGATCTTGCATGCTAAGATCGAGATTCATTCCTGCGGTCATGTATGAATCATAATACTCTCGACGTCCTTGTTCTCTGAAGACAATAATTTAAAAAAAAAAAAAAATCATATATAAGAGCTCCAAAAGAAAAGATTTTCAAAACTGAATGTAATACTCAAGCTAACTCTGGGTCGAATTGGTTTGAATCCATACATTCTGCGTCGCGATATAAGCATTGAATGTCTGGCGGAGGAGAGTAGCTGGATTCACCGGGAGAAAAATTTTGGGAAGAGGAGGGTGAAGAAGAGAGACAGATGTCTGCTTCTGCTCTCTTTGCCCAACACTCACTCAAACTCCCCGATAAGGAAGTTGCATTTAAGGTAACACAAACTCTCTTTGCGCACCACTTGCTCAAACTCTCTGGAAAAAGCTAGGGAGCGATTGAGATTGAGCGTGAGTTAGAGATCACAAATTCAAAACAACAATAACGACGACAGAGTATATAATCACATAACATCTACTCAAAAGCTTCTTGCTAACGATTGCATTCTTTTGGGAAAAAAGAAAAAGAAAAAAAAGAATTAAAGCATAAAGCAAAATGTGAATTGGAGAATTTTTGCTATATTTCTATTAGTAAATATCAACAGCAACAAAATATTGCAAAATCAATTATAGCTAATCACAACATAACCGGAATATTAGAGATATCTAGAATATTGTGAAGATATCCAGAATATCCTAATTATTCTAATTGTCTATGTTATACGGTATATATAGAGATATCATCTATAATTATGGTGGAAGTTAAAAGATAAAAGGCAACAACTTGTAAATTGAATAAAAATAAATCAAAAGAAATCTTTAAGTGATCAACTTGTTAATACTCTACTCATCTTTTTATTGATACTTTATGCAATATAAATAGAGATATCATCACCTATTATTATGGTGAAATTTAAAGATAATAATTTGATATACACGGAAATTGAAAAAAAAAACAAATAAGAAGAAATCTACAAATGATCAACTCATAGATACTCTATTTAATATGTTATTCCGACTATTGGCACCTAAATTTTGATTTTTCTTAGTCATTTATCACCTAAAAAAATGGGGATTGGTTCAGTCCCTAAATAAAAATATCCATATCTTATAGTATGTGCATTTACAGTAAACCGACACGGCAAAGCAATGGCGGGACTCAAAATCCCACGCGTCAATTTGATAGAATGAAATCCCTTTCCTTTTTCCCATTAGCGCACGAAATTGGTGAAGAAAAGCTGATTGTATTCAGGAGAAATTATCTTTCCTAATCAAGACACATCCTAAATGTGGACGAGAATGGAGGGAGATATTCTCGGCAGAGAGGAAATGAGCAAGTTCAAAATAATCATCGCAATCGGTGGAAAGAAAAAGATTGCAATCGAGAGATAGAATCGGTCAAGACGGACAAAAGAAAGAAAAGAAATTGAAAGCGTTTGTGAGGCTTTGTCCGCTGAAATTTAAAAAGAAAATAAACGAATGGGCCCATGACCAGGAATCTCAGTGAGATTGGAGAGGGGCTAATGGCATTTCGTTTAGTGGTGCTCTATCACTCTTTTTTGGAAAAACGTTGGAGAGGAGCGAACGGTGTTGATGATCCCTGTGATGTTACCATAAGTGGGCCACATTTTCTTTATTATATCGCACCATCTACGCCCGTGACGAGCCCGTAAATACATTCTCACTAAGATTTTAGCAAATGTATGTTCTAGTTAGGCAATGTAGCGATTGCGCAAGTCATTCGGAAATTCACTCACGGCGTGAATCAAATCCATCCCCCTCCCCCTCCCTTCTCCCTGAACCCTTAAATGCAACTTCCCCCATATGAGGGATGGATTCTTGACCGGTATCTCCTCATCTCCTATTAAGTGGTCCCTGAAAAGAGCAGCCAACCGAGAAGCAAGTAAAAAAGCCTGATGGGGCGCAGGCCAGGCGTTGGAAACTTGAATGCGCATTCAATTGGAATCCATCCGTTCTTTTTTTTGCTAGGTAAGTGGTACAAGACATTAATCGTCGCGTGAATGTTAGGACCAGCAATGTACACAATCCAAACACGACATGCTTTGAGACAAACTTTGGAACTCGACAATGGAGAGGTCGATTCAAATATTTAATCAGCTCAACGCTACCTGAGAGAGGGGGATATACTAAAAACGATTACATGTGCACACGATAGGCTCAATGCAAGAGCATTGCGATGCGATGCTCTATTCCATGAATCATGGAGAGAAAAAGCTAACTAATAAGGACATTACACATTCAATTGACCCTCCAGGGAGAACCCTGATGTGAAGATAAATTAAAGTGAGAAGTTGTGAATGTTCAACCTCTCTTTAGTGTGAAATCGTTGGTATTCTCTTATAGCAGGGAAGAAAAATATTCACTTCCAACAATGAAGGGTGAGGCTTGCAGGTACCACAGCAAGTAAAAATAAGGAATGCAGTCCTGCTGGGTGCCCCACTAAGGGATTATTAGGGACAGCCCTCATTGTTGGTAACACCCCTTGGCTACTAGGGGTGTGCATGGTCCGGGCGGGCGGTTCCCGACCTAGAACCGAGAACCGCCCGCTAAGGACCGGTTCCGAAAAATTGGAACCGGGATCCACCCGTTTGTTGCATGGATCCACCCGGGGAACCGGACCGCGGTCCGGTCCGGTTCCGGGTGGATCCATGGAACCGATCTTGACGCGAAACAATTTTGGTTCTCAACATAGAACGGTCGGGTTTATGAGTTGGGAAGGAGGGGAGGAGGTCTATGGTCGGGTTTTCAACATAGAACGGTTGCGAAACAATTTTCCGCGGCTGTGGCGGGTGGCGGCCGACACGAGGGGGCGAATAGCAGGGGCGGAGGAGTGGCGGCGTCGGCGTCAACGCTCGAGGAGGAATCGAAATGGCGATAGGATTAGGAGGAACCGAGGAAGAGACAAAGAGAGAGAGAACGAAGACGAAGGGAGTGAGGAGATGAGATCTAATCTAGGGTTTCTTTTAGTATTTTTTTAATATTAAAAGGTTCCGGTCCGGTCCGGGTGGGCGGATCCGCCCATGGAACCGGGAACCGGACCGGTACCCACCGGTTCCAAAAATTGGAACAGGGAACGGACCGATTCCCTCAAGAACCGCCGGTTTCGGGCGGTTCCGGTCCGGTTCCGGGCGGTCGGGCGGTTCCGGGTATTTTGCACACCCCTATTGGCTACCACCTACGGCCTAAGAACCGGGCAAGTAATCAAGGCCCCTTGGTTGCTAGGCCGTAGAGAAAAAATTAACTACTGGAGACATTCCTAACTACGTTTAAATCCTAACACTTGTCTATTAACCATAAAAAAAACTTGTCTATCAACCATAAAAATCTGATTAACCAAATGGTCCTCAACAGGTTGAACCCTAGGCGGTTTTATCAAACCATCTATTCTAATGGCAACTTTACCTCCGAGCAAAATATCACCCGCCATACATTTCCCATGCTGTGGCATAGAGCAAATATGAAGAACCAGTAAAGAAAGAGAAATAGTTTGAGCAAAGAAACTGGAAGCATTAAATCCATTCTTAGGTTCAGTTTCTTCCAAAATTACCGATACGCCATTTTATCTATCTAAATTCTTAAGCCAAGTAGTACTTGATGAACCATCAATTATCATCATGGAACTTTAAACGTCGAAGCCACTAATCGAATTAGAGCTTAAATCTCAATTCCTACAATAAGAATAGGAGAAAGCATGAAGCAGAATTAAGCAAAGTTGAGCATACGAGGTAAAACAAAAACATGTGGTTCAGAAATGGGTACTGGCAAGGAATAATTTTGAAGTCGAAAGATATTACCTGGCAAACATACCACGGAACATTTTGCACATTGTACCAGAAAGCGACATGATTAAAACTCTCCGTCTCTCCGTCTCTCTTCCCCATACACAACAAATCCACTAAAGGGGAAGTGACTGACCAAAAACCTCAGTTGGTAAAAACAGTATCGCCTTCTCAAACACTCCATCGGACATACCGACATAGTACTTAAGTTCAGCTCCAGAAATCATCGCCCGTTTTCCTTAAAAGAGAGGATTGTTTATGTTAGGAATTAATGGTTGTAATGATTATCATCTTAAAGGATCTCTAAAAGCAGGGTTAGCTTTGCTCTCCCAATAATGAAGACAGTTCGGCACGGATTCCTGGGATTGATGACCACCATTGTGATGGTGTTTACGTCGGCAAGATCTTCCACGCACTCTAGACCGACCTCTCAACCCTTGTTGGGGAGGAGGTCGAAGTACCTCACCTTGAGGCCACAGAGCGCCGTGTGTGCGACATAGCATGGTTGTCCGGGCCTCGAAAGCAGAATGTTGGCACCGGGGCGAGCGAGAGCCGTCACTATGATTTTGATGGCTTACGTGCCTCCCATCGTCAGGTAGACATTGTCCGGTGATGGTTTTTAAGGGAGGTCATGCGAGAGATGATCGGCAATAGCCCTATTGAAATTTTAAACCTCGAGTTTGCCTCAGCTTACTAATTAAATTAATGCTGGCCATTTCCAAAATTAATTTTAAGGTTCGAACCGATTTTTGCATGCGTGGTGGTGGATGATGAATGTTGCTCACTACGGATAATAAAATCATCATCCTTCTAGGGCATGCCTTAGTATCACCTCCTAACGGGAAGAATGCCGACGGTGGAGGCGTAACAGTTGAACTCAGCCGAGCGGACCGCGTCGACGACAGCGTTCTTCGCAATGCGCGCCATCCAGAAGTGGGGGAATGCCAAGGGGACGCCCTGGCTGAGGTTCTACGGTACATGCACATATTTGTTTGTGCATGGAAGGTTCTACAGTACATGAACATTAGTATTTATAGCGTTCATAGAATAATTGCCTATAAGTAGTTCTTCAGCAATTTTAGCCATTTATTCACATCTCCAAAGGTTTCAATTCTACATCCTCAAATCGCCATAACTTCTTGTCGTATTTGCAGTTACAAAAAGTTACAGTGACACTTATCAACAAGAAACTCAAATGTATAAAAGTATTGCTATTAGGCAATTACAAGTTAATGTTGATGACTTTATCCCAAATAACTAATATTTTTGTTGTCGATAACTTCCTTAGTTATCGATACTCTTTAAGTTGTTGACATTTATCTAAAAGAGCTTAAATTTTCAAAAATATTATTACTTATTGAGTTATCTTTATCTTTATTATTATTATAATTATTATTATTATTGATGGCTTCTGCTTTTCACCAAACTTTGCTCTCATCAACTAAGTTTATTAGGGCCCGTTTGTTTTCGTTTCTTTTTTCTGTTTTTAAACAACTTTTTGTTTTTGTTCCAGGAACAAAAAAAAAAGGTAAAACGCGTTTGTGTGCGTTTTTGTTCCAAAATTATTTTTTTGTTTAAACACATTTCGGAATGTAAAACAAGAAACAAATTTTTTTGTTTCTTGTTTCGGAACAAAATTTAGAAACACTTCTTTTCTTCTTCTTCTTTTTTTCTTCTTCTTTTCTTCTTCTTTCTTCTTTTTCTTTTTCTTTCTTTGGTCGGGCCTCGCCCATGGCCGGCGACCAGCTGACAGCCGCCGAGGGCCGGCGACCTCGCCGAAGCGCCGCCGGCCCCGGCGAGGCCGAGCTCGCGCCAGCCGGGCAAGCTCGATCTCGCCCGGATCCGGCGAGGCCGAGCTCGCCCGGCGGCCGGGCGAGGCTCGGCGTCGCCGGCCACCCCAGTCGGCGTCGCGTCGCGGGCGGTGGCCGGCGAGGCCGAGCCTCGCCGCCGCTAGGCGAGCTCGGCCTCGCCGGATCGGGCGAGCTCGAGCTCGCCCAACCAAGACGAGGCCGAGCCTCGCCCGGCTATGGCGAGGCTCGGCCTCGCCGGGGCCGGCGAGCCTCGCAGGTGGCCGGGCGAGGCCGCCGGACTCGTCGGCCGGTCGCCGGCCTCGTCGTCGTCGCCGGCCATGGCCGAGGCCGGCGACCGGCCAAAAGAAGAAAAAAGAAAAAAGGAAAAAGAAAAAAAGGAAAAATAAATAAGAAAATAAGAAAGAAAATAGAAAAAATAAAATAAAAATATTAAAAAATTAAAAGAAATAAAAAAATTATACAAATTTACCAAACGTGTTTTGTTCATTTTTTATTCCCAGAACAAGTTTACCAAACGCGTCTTTTTGTTCAAAAATTGTTCCCGGAACGAAAAACACTTTTTCTATTTGTTCCCTAACAATTTTTAAACAAAAATGTTACCAAACGCACCCTTACTTGTCCATAATAAACAAAATTGGTCATTTTTTTGCTGCAAATAGTTAGAGTTTTTATTTATTTATTTGATTAAGAGATAATGTATAAGCAAAAATATCTTGTCGAAAAGATCATGATAATCGCCCACACCTCTGCAGTGGGCTTTTTAGCTGCTGAGTTTCGACCTTTAATTTTCTTCTTTTCAATTTTGTTTCTGTTTTATATCGGTCAGCTGAGATTTGATTTATGGGGGGCAGTTAGTCACTAATTTGTTAGCCGAAAAGGGTCGATAGGTAAAATTTTTACAATGAAAAGAAATACGATGGGAAATATAGCATAAAGTTACATTTTTACCTTTTTGCACTGAAAGTCATTGAATGATTTTTATTTTTATTTTTACTTCTATAATCAGCATACATAATAAGCTCACGCAATCGTGATCTTACATTTTTTATTTCGTAAATCTCCTACCATAGACAGTATAGTATATACTATTTTTTTTGTCAAAAAGTATTGTATATACTCGAATCACCATAATTTTGAAGTTAATTCCGATTACATTCTATCATTTAATACAACTTCAGCTTCCCTCCGCCCCCAACCTAACACCACCGCCAACAAGCAACCATTTTGCGGCACACTCCACCGCCTTCAAGGACAGTCGTCTGCCCCCACAACCTCCACCCCGCTGACGTCCCCTCTGTCGCCGCCGCCGCCGCCAAGCTTCCACACCACCAACGGCAACCGTCTAATCCCAACTCGACCTCCACCACCCCCATCAAGCTCCACAAGAATTTTGTCCAAATTGCGGTATACAAATCATCTCCCGCGGAAGTTGATCTCGATTGCTGCCCACGTCGATTTAAGAACTTTCACAAAACGGTGCGAAAACCAAGCCCTCAAAATCCGATTCTGAATTTGTTTCTAAACTAGTCATACTTTTTTCCTTTTTTTCCTCAAATTGAGTTGGAATGAATTTTTAGAAGACAGATTTTTTTTCTTTTTAAGTCGAGCGAAAGCCATGGAGTGATTCTTGTGTAACTGATCCCGCGACTAACCAAATGATGCCGCAGCGTCATGGACGATGAATTTTCCTTATGTCCCTCGTAGCACGTGAAGGATGACGTACGATCTCGACAAAATACTTCATTAAATGCAAAATACGATCTTATAATAAATTATCACTCTCCCAGGCCACTGAAATCTTAATGACAACTTACCAACTTCAATGTCATCACTCCAACCCAAAGTGAATGGAAAGACTGAGTCTTGCTAACGAAGTTATAAACTGGGAGGGGAAAAAATAAAAATAAAATCACAGCATACTATCGCCGAGCTTCTACTATTTGCCTCGACTGTATATGGATGATCAACTGATTTTGCCATGTTAATTGTTAACAGGCTCAAAATGCAATTTTGGGAATCCAGACTAAACGATTACATCGGAAAAAACAGGAGGGATTACTATGGAACCGGGGGAAAGAAATCCATATGTATATATGTGTAGTTGCAAAATGACTGTATTACTATACCGTGGCAGTCTAGCAGCAAATGTTTCATGTGGTTAAGCATAGCACAAGGAAGCAGAACATCTCGATATGAACCAGAACCATTTCTTTTTCCTTCAAAATATCACTGTTGTGAAAGATTCAAGGAAGTGACCGATCGACCATCCAGAATTAAAGCTAACTGGTGGACCACATACCGACGCAGAAAAAGCACATTAAATAATCAAAATGCCCAGAATCTTTGTTTCTTTGGGATGAAATTTGTCCCTACTCCTGTCCTCTTCTGAGAGTGCAAATTTGTGTAAGTTTCGAGAACCCAGATGTACCGTCTCATTGATAATCTCGCCAAATGGGAATGTCACAGCCATAGGTACTTTCGGTTGCATCGAACCCCAAAACACTGACATATTACACACCTAATCGAATCTAATCCAATCCCGATCAAATTTAACAGATGATGCATGCCCGCCAGAATGATGGGAGGTTAAGAGGATCACGGGCCGGCGTTCGTATCTCCGTTTCCCAATGCGGACGGCTCGTCTTTTTGCAATACTGCAATCACGGGCTGGCGCTCGTACCTCCCTCGGTCTAGCTACCACAAAAACCCTCTCTCTCATTGCCTGCAAATTGCAAATGCAACGCTGCTGGAAAAGAAAAAAATAAAGGAAAATATTATTAAAAAAATGTCCACTTGTCATTACCATATTATGTAAGATTACATAGGACACAACGTACATATCAGCAATTTCAGACATAAATTAACTAAATAGACTCAATTAATCTTAATATAAAAAAATTTCAGGACTAACTTAATCTGATTGAATGATTTAAGATCAAATTGATAATAACATGATTTGGTTTTGAAGCTTTTGAACATGTGATTGGTTAAATTAACAATTTTAATTAATTTTGGGTGTCCGTATGTGGAAAATATAAATTACTACTCCATTCTATTATACATGTACGTCAAAACTACAACAAAAGTAGCCTTCGGCCAAACTAGATAATGTTTTCATTTGGGTACATTTGATTTTGGACAATAAGAGAGCCGAGAACATGCATGGGGAAAATTTTTAGAGCACAGTTGTGGTTACTTCCATATAAAATATAGTCCATCTAAAATATAGGATTGAATTAAATCGAGCGTCTAATGTAAAAATCCAAGTTTTGAAGAAATTGATGTGCAAATGGATTTTTGTCGAACACCAACTGTATTAAAAATGAAATTCACAAACAATCCTAATACGGCGACACATAAATAGATTCTAATTATAGAATATACGGTGAATTTGCTCAAAACAAATTTTGACTAGAAACAATCCTAGAAACTATAGAAATAATTTAGCAACCTGAATCTATTTTGACTAGAAACAATCCTAATACGCCAGATATTGAAGGTCTGGCGTAAGTTAGCAACTAGATTTATTGGAAAAGAAATTTTGAATTGAAGGTGAAGAAGAGAGTTTTGAGGAAGAAGTGATTTTTGAGATAGGAAGCGCTCCACCAAAGAAAAAAAGACATTAATAACAATTTGCTCAAAACAGAGAACCCAAGATCAGTCCGCTGGAAAACAAAATGGTCGGCCACGTAGTGGATCGATGCGGAGACAAGAGAAAGTGAAAGTGAAAGGTGAAGTTCCTTGAAGAAGAAAGCCCTCCGTCTTAAAGGAAAACACTCCTGGTTGGTGGCGGTGGAAGGTTTGGCACTTGGGTCCCCCGAAATTTCTAAATTCCCATTGAGGATCCACCACATGAAAAAGTGTGGCAATTGAGTACTTATTGAAAAAAAAAATGGAAAGTAATTATAAATACGAAATCTAGGTGATGATGATGATTTAAGTGACAAAATAAAGTCCGACAAAAACAATGATTTAAGATCAATATAATCTTTGTTAATTTACGTCAGGTTCATATCTTGAAGTCTCGTATTAAACAGTTCGGTTCATTAGACTTATTGAAAAAAAAATGGAAAGTAATTCTAAATACGAAATTTGGGTGATGATGATGATTTACGTGACAAAATAAAGTCCAACAAAAACAATGATTTAACATCAATATAATCTTTGTTAATTTACGTCAGGTTCATATCTTGAAGTTTCGTATTAAACAGTTCGGCTCGTTAGACTTATTTAGTCTTCGGATTAGCAGGAAAAGAAAAAACAAAGGGACTCGAAACCATTTTCATCTTTCTGATCTTTCTCTTCTTGAGAGGGCCCAAAGCTTATCTCGACTAATTCCTTATTGAAGTCCTAGCCTAAGAAGCAAGTTAACGCTATCTAACGAATACACTGCATGCATATGATATATCATCCTCAATTCTGTATATATGAAGACTCCTCACGATTTTAGCCCTTTGGTTCAAAATCTTATCTAATCCAAATCTTCTACCCTCTTTTCATCAGAATTGCGAGCAATGGTATTCGATTTCCTCTAATTAAATGTACTCTGAAATGAGAGTTACATCTGTTACCTAATCGATGCTATATCGATAATTGTTCAACCAGCCATCAAGAAGGACTTGCGCACGCGTACTGCAAAAGCCCAGACTGAGGTACTTGCCCTCCTTGGTTGAGCATCTGAGAGAGTTCCGTACCCTCTTTCTCAGTTGAAACCATCTTTCGTGTAATAAAGAAAGCAATAAGGTCAGACTTGAGGTACACCCTCTGTTACGTGCACTAAATCGACCAGCGACCAGCTGTGCTCCACCCACTACACATCTCAAATCTGAGAGAGAGTGTGTGTTGTACGATTTACGGGTGAAAAGTTGGTAAAAGCTTGTAAACACTCTCTCTCTCTGGCTTCCCCTTGCACGTTGAGTTGCGAATATGTTTTTGCTGGATTGCCAAGAAACCAAACCCAGGCCATCATTGCCTACTTTATAACTCTCCTTAGACCCTTTCAAGTTTTCCAGAATCTCATCGCAAAAGAATGATACGCGAGATTATTTCAGACGAGAAAAACAATGAGGAATCGCAGTCAAAGCCAAGAAAAAGAAAAAAATCAATGCAGGCGAAAGACCAAAAGAAAAGAAAGGTTGTCGTTTTCTAGCAGTTTACAGTCGCGGGCAATGAAGAGGGAGAAAGAAGGGGGGAGGGGTTAGGTAAGTCAGAAGGAAACCAAGAACGTCCACATCACAAAATAAAAAACAGCAAAATTTAACAGATGATGCATGGTGCCAGAATGATCTTTTCTTTGATGTGTTATAGCTGTTTATGTGACAAAACATGTTCACTCGTTACTTTCTTAGACCGTTTAAGTAATGAAATTAGCACGATTAATTAAGATCTAGAAACGAGATATATGACAGTGGGTCTCGTTTTTTTAAATAGTATGAATTTCCAATTGAGTGATTCTAATATAAAGGTGGCCGTTATCCTCTAAAACACTGGTGACTTTTATTCTTGAGTAAGTCATTTGATTCTAAGCAAATTATTTTAGAATTGGACTAGCATTACTTCCTATGAGTAATGGTGCAATTTAGGTCATTCATTTTATTTTGGTTTAATGGGCAACTGAATATAAATTCATTGTTGCACTTGGTTATAATAAAAATTTATTAAACCTAGTAACAAGATACTTGAAATTTTTTGAAAATATTGGAATATCAAATACTAAAGTGTATGATTGGTCCGTTTATGAAATCCTGAAGGGTACCATTGTTTGGTTTTTTACTTTTTATAAAAAATTTACAACATTATCTCTTTTACTTTTATTTATTACGAAATATTTGGAAATTTTCAAAGTTTTCAATATTGAAAAATATTATTCAAAAATTAAAAAAAATTGAAATTACGTGTGTCAACACTTAATTAAATTTATGACAAAGTATATTTTGTCATGGATGGATTCTTTTAATAGTTTAATATTATACAATGCTTATTATACAATTTTTTCTATAATTTCTTGCTTTCATGAATTGTTACTAGAAAGAATCTTGTTGTCACTGTACGCGATTTTTTATTTTATGTTGTCACGGGTGGGGTTAAGGGGGAGAAGGGCTAGATATCGATACTAGGGATGATTCCTTTGTTAGCCAAACGGTTTGGTGGAGAAATGTGGCAATCGCCATAGGCTCATTCTGTACCATTGAGCTACCATCGTAAACGTACAACTCCCGCGAGTAAGTTCTTCACGTGTTACTTAGACTTCACGTCTTCATCTTGTAACGATAGTAGTAATGTTACGCATTTTTTACTTGTTATATTTCCATTTGTTTTCAATAATTAGCATGGGCAAAAAGGTTCTTCTATGGACATTCTCACAGAAAACTTAATTGTGTAGCTAGTATAACGAGAACGACATCCTTATTTTTCATCATAGAGTTCTTGCAAAGTCGGACATAGTTTGTCGTTGAAGAAATGGGAGATGAATTAGCCGGTTATCAACTGAGGCCTACAATGTTATGAACAATTCAATTATTAAGCAACCAAACTTTTAATCAACCATGCATATTTGATTTCTACGTGATTGGAACCTTGAGCTGAACTCTGATCTTAAGGCTTCCTCAATCGTGAGCCAAAATTGGGCGCGGCTTAGCATTACAAATCACTACATCCATCTGGATTTGCTAAGTGGACGCACCACCCATCTTGGACCTCCAAATCAAGCGAGTGCGGATCAGTAATAGGGTTTGAGGGAGTTGGCAAGAAACACCAATGGGAGGACGAAGTGACTATTCATAGGCAGATCCATAGTGTTTTTTTTTTTTTTTTTTTCGGTCTGAAGATCTATAGGGTTCATATAGCATAATTTTTGCCCATTACATCTCTCTCTCAAAATGAATTCACCTCTTCATGACGTTCATATGAAAGGTCCGCTTCTCATGCTCACTCCAGGACAATTCGAAGTGGGGTTCCACCCACAAGGACCGAAACTAGAAAGAAACTCAAATGGGTCCAAGGTACTCTGATATCGGAAGAATAAAATTCGGAAACCCTAAAGAAAATGGGAAAATTATGAACCTATGACCAGTCAAAGGGAAAATGAGTCCCTAAGCCCATTGTAGAAAAGATTTAATAGTAGTAAAAGGTAAAGGTAGAGAAGTTAAAAAGTCAGTGGCTGATTCACAAGCAAAAGTATATCAAATTCAATGGGGTCAATAAGCAACGAGCAAAGAACGAGGAAACCTTCAGAACCTTCGTCTCCTCTCCACTCACCTCAACAAGAAAAATGACACCAAAAAGGAATTCTGTCCGTTACTCCCACATCATGTTGTTTATCCTTTTTCATACTATCACGAGTATTATGCAAAAAATAAAAAATAATATCATCTCTTTATGTCTCTAACTCACTTTTTGTCAGAGGGATTCTGGAACCCCATGCGAGAGAGAGATAATAATGAAATGGGAGATAAAATAATGAGAGGAGACTGCCAGAGGTAGTCGGGATATAAATGTGAAAAACGCGAAATGTAAATGAAAAACCCATCATCACTATCACACACCCTTTCTCAATGCTCGTGTTGAGAAATTCTTAAGCTAAAAGAAAGAAGCAATAAGACCCGATGATTAGACATTAAACAATTTGCAGGCGATGGATGTCAACGATACTTGTTTGCATCGGTAACCTTATGATCCAAACATATTGCTTATGATTTGATTGTAAGTTTTGTCCGATCATTGGGTACACACATGCAAAAACTTTTTCATTAATTAATGAGGACTGACGAGTAATCATAACATAAACCGTTAGTGAACATAAATATTTCCTCAAGTGATTCTATCTATCATTAATTTAAAGATTATAACTTTTTATTATTTCACTAATGACTCACATTAGTACTAGCTGGATAAAGACATCTTTACACCAACGATATTTGTTCTAATTTTTGTGTTATATATTCAACCTTGGTAAATATGATTTGTTTAAACGTGGCTTTCCCATTTTCTTTACTCATCCGATTTATGTAGGATCCATCGTAGGCGTAAAAGCAAGCAGAAATTTGGGGAGAATAGTTGGGAGGAGATAAGATTTGAGATACGGCGTGGGTGGAGCACAAATCTCAAGATTATCGCACATAAGGGCGTGGCATCAATGCTTTTTGATACGGAATTACAAAATTTGATGGTGACTTGGATGAAGTAAGGAGAAGATCTTTCCAGGAAAAGAAAACACAGAAATGGCGAGCGATGGACGAGTGAAAATGCGTCTCCCGTTCGTCTCTCTGCTACTTTGGCCTCAACTCTCCATCAGCCTCTCCGTCAAGCGCATACTACGATAGAGAGAGAGAGAGAGAGGAAAACACAAACAGAGGAGACGGGACCTTAGAAGGATCATGGGCCGTCGTTTTTCCAATACTATTCTTATGCTGCAATCAGGAAATCAGCATAGAAAAGAGGCCACTTTGGTTTGTACAAAACCATCTCATTTTTTCAATACTATTCTTATGCTGCAATTAGGAAGCCTAGCCTCTCGCTAGGCTCAGCTCCATTCTCATCTCTCCATGAGTGGAGCTTTTCCCTCAATTTATGTTATGACCAGTGGCAACTGCCACTGCCAGAGTTCAATGCTTACTGAACGACGTAGAAAGTTGAACCGATCTTTGCGTTTGTACGACATGCATTGAACCTCTCGCGGAAGCGACGATATTTACTTTAAGATATAATGACGAATCTTTCTTTGCAAATAACTTGCTCATTTCCTTTGTAATTGCTTTAATCGTGCCTTGATGCTTCTTAATTTATCGATGACGATCTCATGGTTGGGTCATTAGATATCAACTGTTTGTTAACTACGCACAACTCTAGTGCTTTCTTGAATATTTTAAATGTCTTTATCCAAAATTTACCAACGCCTTCACTTAGTCCATTCATTTAAATCTCAATAAGAGTGGAGATCACATATGTTTCGAAGCTCTTCCCCAAAATCTTCGTATATGATTATCTGTTTTATCCCAGATGTATCTTCGTATGAAGCTTTGGCAGCTTTACAAAAACCATGTAAAATCAATTTAATTACTTAAAGTGGCTGTAAGTTGAAAAAAAAAGCCCTAAGATGTCGATGGATATCTGACAACTAGACAACATGGCATTGGTCAGAGAAAAAGTAAATACGTCCCAGACTCCTAATAATAGTGAAAAAGGTGTGACAAATGCCATTTCATTTTATTCCAGTTGCTCTAGTATATTTGTTTCACTAGACAGTTGAATTGATA
Source organism: Eucalyptus marginata (assembly GCA_014182565.1). Lineage (NCBI taxonomy): Eukaryota > Viridiplantae > Streptophyta > Magnoliopsida > Myrtales > Myrtaceae > Eucalyptus > Eucalyptus marginata. Next base: position 27,855,943 of record CM024585.1, on the reverse strand, counting down.
TAATTCTGTAATAAACATCTGTTATGCCATTAAGGCGTTGCGATTGCTCTTGTTTGCCGAGCCGATGGACATTACGGACATCAGTTGATACGGTCAGTTTATTTCAGATTGGTGTCAAGACCGGTTCAAATGGAGAGAAAACAATACACCAGAATTTACATAATTTGGTGAGAATGTTGATGCACGATGTGAGCCGATTTTATACCCCCGTTTCTTCTAGACAAAACAGCTTTAACCTCGTCAAAAACCAGGTCGTACGATACGATTTGCGAAGCCTGTGTGCTTATGACATTTTAGGCTTTAGCCTTCAAAGTCCTGTGGTCCCTGACGCGCGGAGGCCGATGGCGTGGAGGGAGCGATGGACAAGGGAAGAAGATGCCAACGACGTTGTGCTGGGAACAACAGTGAAACCCTACTTGGCATGAACAAGCCTTACATTGTTTTAGGGGGCATAAAATAAAGATGGAAAAGCACCATTAACGAGGCCGTGTCCTTATGCCCTAAAATGCCACCATGGAAGGGCCTTTCGTTCTCGATTGTCGATAGAGATTTGAGAGGGCGGGGGAAGAGGTAGAGAGAGAATAAACGCGGAAAAGGAAAAGCACTCCGCCTACTTAATGGCAAACGTGTAGACACACATGGGAAAACAAATCATTCCGAACTCAAACTTAACAAATGCGCATATTAGAGGTGGCAAATGGGTGGGTCGGGTCGAAAATGGGTCGACCCATATTTGACCCATTTAACCCGTTTTGACCCATATTCTTGTAGTGTAAATCTAGTGACCCATACCCGACCCGACCCGTACCCGACCCATACCCGACCCGACCCGTATTGCTAAAACCTATTAATATTCTAGGAAAACTCACTTCTACTATATGCTAATTGGATTAAAACTTCAAATTAAATTCAAAATAGTAAATAAAATAAAATAAAAGTTAAAAAAAAAACCTATAAATTGAAATATTTATAAATAATTAGACTATGCACATACTTATCTTATTTGAAGTCAACATACTATTGAATAACTAAAAACTATAATATGAAAATTTTTTAACTAAACCTAAAAAGCTCATTTTTATGATTTTTTTGTAAAAAAAAAAAAGTATAAAAAGTATTGTTAAAACATTTTTATGCAATACAAATTTAATGAAATTTTTTTATAATTCTTTTTAAAATATTTTTAAAAAATCGAATTTTTATTTTTTAAAAATATTTTCGATTTTATTTTTTAAAATATAATTTTTTTATTTTTTTAAAATATTTTTATTTTAAATATAAATTTTATTTTTTAATAATTATTTTTTTTCTTTTTTTTTTTTTTCTTCGGCTGGCCGCCGGCCACGACGACGGCCGGCGACCGGCCACGGGCGAGATGGAGCTCGCCGGCGTCGGGCGGGCTCGATCTCGCCGAACCGGCGAGGCCGAGGCCCGCCCGACGCCGGGCGAGCTCGAGCCTCGCCAGATTCGGCGAGGCTCGAGCCTCGCCGGCGTCGGGCGAGGCTCGATCTCGCAGATCGGGCGAGGCCGAGGCCTCGCCCGACGCCGGTGAGGCCGAGACTCGCCGGATCCGGGCGAGGCTCGGCCTCGCCGACGACCGGCGAGGCTCGGCCTTGCCGGATCTGCGAGATCGAGCCTCGCCCGACGCCGGCGAGGCTCGAGCTCGCCCGGCGTCGGGCGGGGCCTCGGCCTCGCCGGTTCGGCGAGATCGAGCCTCGCTTGACGCGGCGAGCTCGATCTCGCCGGCTTTGTCGCCCGGCCGGCGGGCCGTCGCCCGCTCGCGCGGCGATCGGCTAAGGGAGGAAGAAAAAAAAAAAAAAGAAAAAGAAAAAGAAAAGAAAAAAAATTGAAATATAAAAAATAATATAGTTTGGATTTTTTATAAAAAAAACATTTTATAAAATTAAAGAAGCCATGGCCATGGGTTGAAAGTGAGTCTAAACGGGGTTATCAATGAGTTATTAGTAATAACCCATTTAGACCCATTTAGTTTTGTGCTTTATTTTCTCAAACCCATTTTTGACCCATATTTAACTTTCACTTGACTCATATATGACCCATTTAACTAAAAATGGGTTATGATATGGGTTTATGACCCATATTGCCACCTCTAGCGCATATCAACCTGAATGAACAGAATCAGTTAGAAAATTTTTATGTGAGATCAAATTAATATGGAGAAATTCTAACGATCCGTTTGTTATTTGGCTCGGTGCAACTCTAAAAATTAGTGGTTATGATCAAATTCAAAGATCAACATCAACTATTTTTTTAACGTGTAACATTTAACAAGAAATCATACACCATGATAATGTTATTCTTTCTAATCAAAATCTATAAAAGCAAGAAACTTAGAAAGAATTATATAACGCGCATTGTATTATGTTAAACCATTCGAAGGAACTTATTCATGATAGAATATACTTTGTCATAAATATAATCAAGTGTTGACACACGTAAATTCAAATATACATTTTTAATCTTTTTGAATAATATTATTTGATATTGAATATTTTGAAAATTTTGAATTATTTCGTAATAAATAAAAGTCAAAAAGATAATATCATAAAAATACGTAACATAGTAAAAAATGAAACAAGTTTACTCTTGAGGATTTTATGAACTGATCCATTGTACACTTCGATATTTGATTTTTCAATATTTTCAAAATTTTCGAGTATTTCGTGACAACATTAAACGAAGTATTATTGTGACCAAGTACAAGAATGATTTTTTTTTTTTTTAAATCATCCTGTTCGTAAAAGAACCACTTAATCCATTAATGTAACTTTATCATCTGGGAGTTTGAGTGAGTTGGCAGGCAATGAGGCAAGGAGAGCGTAAGCCGCGATGCACAAATTTAGCTTCTCTGAAAATGACTCGCGCCGGCCAACTTTCAATAAGCCTTTGGGACACGACACTGCTTGTTCATTTAGTGTATATATAAGAAGCACATATATTTTTCTCTTCTTCATCTCCTCGGTTCAAAAGTCTCTTCTTCTCCCTCCTCTTCTAAATAAACAATTTTCTAAAAGTGAATGCAACAGTTTGCTAATTTACGCCGGATCTTCCAGCTCATGAACATGCATCATCTTTGCGTGGTGAAAGTACAGCATGATCCGGAACTTACGTGAGAGTTACATCCTTTTTTCAAAATTTTTTTTTTCAGCTCTTATATATGGGTTTTTTTTCCTTTTTTATTATTGTCTTCAGACAAGCTGAACGTGATGATCATCATAATGCCTACATACAAGCTACAGCAAATGTCAATCAGGCCATTGAACAGGTCAGACAAAATGAAGTTCTAGTCCTAGCTTCCGTCGCCGAGGTTAGGGCATTTCTAGGCATGTGGTAGGATTTAGAGAATAATCGTGGTACTCTGCAACGTGTTCAAATTGGGAATATGAGTAGGGATGATAGAAAATTCATCCGCCGCTGGCTGGAAAAATGCCAATTCACTATTCAGAATGCCGAGTTTATTTTTGACTTGCCACCACTACCAAACTAGTAGTCTATCATTTTTTTTTTATTTTTCTAGATCATACCGGCTCGGTTATAAATTGTAGTTTGTTTTTCAATGCAAATGAAGCCCTTTATTTATTCGAAAAGCGAACAAGCCTAAAGACTTGAGCTGTTTAATATAGATTTTTAAGGTATCATCCTGAAGTAAACTACTTACGAAGCATATGCTAAAACAGGTTGTGTGGTTTGTGGTATTTGGAAAAAGTTGGAATGGTTGGCTACTAACTCTTAGCTAAATAATCCCGTGAGATCCCAAATTGGTGTAAGCCGACAAAAGCAGGCTCCGGCGGCTTCTCGGTCATAAAAAAAAAAAAAAAATTCTTAGCTAAATAATTCATATAGAGATATACACTACTGTCCGCTTCCTCGCGTTCTTATTCTGGTCCCTTCACGGACAAGTGTCTAACGATGGAGCTACAGGGAAGATTAGGGGTAGCTCGAGTGAATGCCTCGAGGATTTCTTATTTTAATTTGTTTGCTTAGGTGGTTATGCTTTTCTTGTTTTTTGTCCAATAATGCTTCGTGCGTAGGTTAAAATAACTACGGGCTCATGAAGTTTTGGAGGAATGTTTTCAATCGGAAAGAAAATACTAATGAACGGGGGAAGTATGTGACATAATTTCAATGACGGAAAATGAGTAATTATAACGAATATAAAGCCAGTGAAGTAAATATGACTAGATGGAACTACAAACTATTATCTTCGACAAACGGGTTATCTCTTTGGGCCTATCATGGATTTTGATAAGTTTTTTATTTGATTGTTTGAGTCCTTCATTTAGTTAGTTAGTTAGTTAGTTAGTTTGTTTTTGTTTGTTTTTGTTTTTGTTTTTTTTTTGTTTTTTGTTTTTTTTCCGGTTATTGGAAATATGGTGGAGAGGGGTGAACAACGTTGATGATATTTGGCGTTACCGTAAAAGGCCCACATTTACCATCGAATGTTCAGTTTGAGTTATAGTTTTTTTGCACTATGTGTAACCGGAAAATTTGAGGATAGGTGGCCCTGTCACCGCATTCTCACCAAAATTTTGGTAGTCAAGAAGTTTTCTCATAGGATGTATGTGCAATGCAAATTATTCAAAAATTCACTCACGACATTAATTAAACTTGTAATTTCTTGGAAAATATGTGACGCTACTACCAAGCTCACGACTTGAGAGGTCATTCATGTCTTGGTCCAAATGTGAAAACCAAGTCATGGTAAGCGTTTGTCGAATTAAATCATCCATGTGTTCAGAATTTATATTAATCGAATGAAATCACTCACTAGTTAAACTGAAATAATTAAAATCTACTTATGTGTCATCGTATTAGGTGAATTTCATTTTTATACAATTGGTGTTCGAAAAAAAATCCACTCCAACATAGTTGCACGTCAATTTCTTAAAAGCTCGAATTTTTACATCAGAGCACCAAGCATCAGGATCACAGCTCTGGCACCAAGATCACGCCTCTCGTGAGCAAGAGTACTGAATGAGAGAGAGAGGATCGCATCTGTGGCACCAAGATCACATCTCATGCATTTCACGCAACCACCCTACAGTGGCTTCTTCATGCCACCCCACTGGTCATCTCGCATGCCCCATGCCATTATCGCTTTGCCATTATTGCTAAAGATCTGAGAGGTGGAGCAGGAAGTTAGGGCAAAACAATTGAAGTAAGATAGGTGGGTTTTACTTAAAACGTGCATGAATCTAAAAATGCGCACAAGTCTCGCCCAAGAGCAATAAAATGAGTAGCTTAAAAAAAAATCATAGCTTTCGTAGGTACAGAGCTATACAATTATTTTCTCCCTTTTTTTTTTTCCTTTTAATTGTCTCATTACACTTTCGATCATGCTTTTCGAAAGTTGAGCTAACTTGTCAAGCAATCATAAGAGGTCATGACTTTTGCAAGTACAAAATTTGTTGGGCGGCTATCTACTCCCGCGAAATCAGTCCATGTGATGAGACTTCTGTACCCTCTTAACCATCTTCCGTGCATAAAGTGGGCAAGAGGAGAGAAGAACAGGAGCATTGAATGCTCGAAATGTCCTTATTGACCCTCCCTGTCGTAAATGACGAATTTAATGAGACTCTCTCTGTCTCTCTCCCCTCCCCTGCCATCTCCAACGATTGCTTGTAAAACGCATTTTCTCTCTCTTCTTCTCACTTCTCTCTCAGCTCTGAACACTCTACACTCGCAGAAGAGAGAGAGGGGGAGGGAGGGAGAGGTCGGTGGCAGATTTTAAAGTTTTTACTGATTGCCAAGGAGGGGGAGGTGGAGTCGTTGGAGCTGTTCTCGCTTGCCCTTTCTCTGTCGCTTCTTCATCGAAGGACGTGAAAAAATTCGTGATTTTTCCGGGTCGTGTCTCCTCTGTTTTTCCCCCCCTCTCTTCCCCTTCTCGCCAAGCAAATTTCGGTTCTTTTCGAGCCCGTCGCAGTCGCTGGGCTCCGGTTCTTCCAGGGGCATTGATGGGTACTCGGGTAGCCTGCGAGTCGCGCCGGCCTGAAGAGATTCGCGAGCGCGCCCCCTCCGGTTGCGGTGTTGAGCTTTCGGGTTTGAGGGGGCGGCGCCTTAAATTATGGGGGGCTTTGAGGGGGTTGTTAAAGAAGCTTAATGTTCCCTTCTGATGGAGAGCAATAAAGGTTCGGTTCTCACTTAGATAAACCCATCCTCCGCTTTGGTCTCTTTCCTTTTTCTCTTTTTTTAAATTTTCTTGCTTTAAAGTCGTGGCTTAGTTAGCCCAGGAAAAAGAAGAAAAGCGTTCAAACGATATTAATGCTGGAAATCTTTGGTGACTCCGCTTGATGTTTTTTTTTTTGAAATGTCTCAGGTCGTAAAGCGGAGGGAGGGCTTCCTTCATCAGTCAGCTGGAGCTAAAGTGTTCTGTGCGTATGGCGTCTCTCTGTTTGGGCAACGGAAGTTGAAAAGCACAGGGGGAGAGAGAGAGTTGGTTTTCCTCCTGGGAATCTCATAGACCCCTGCGCTTTTGCTTTCTCTTTGTGATTTGAAATTTGGCGGATCTGCTTTTGATCTTTAGCCCTCACTTCGGACTTGAAATAAAAGTTGGGTTCTGGTTTGAACCTGAGAAAGAATACCGGGTCTTTCACTTTCTTCGTCCTCCTCTTCTTCTTCTTCTTCTTCACTGTCAGCTCGGTGTTGAGTGTACTGGTGGGGAGCATTCATGCATCTTTCACTATGGAAAGCCCATATCTCACTGTGCGGCTATTATATTCTTGAGAAGAGGAGCAGGAGGAGAAAGGGATCTGCTTTCGACGACGGCAAGCGCAAGCCGTCGTCCACGCTGCGCCAGCTGCAAGGGAGCAAAGCTTCGAGAGGCTCTAGAGGAGGCTTCTGAAGATGGGTCCCTCAAGAAGTCCCAGGACATCGAGACCGAGTCCCTGAATCAGGACAACAGCATCTGGAGATCGAGATCTCTCGCCAGGCTTCGTGGATGTAAGTCAAATTCGCGCCTTTTCTTCTCAAGCTAACAATGCGCGTTCAAGATTTCCCAATTCTCCACCTCTATATTTCAAGATTCCGAGATTCGATTCGTTGACAAGTGACCGTCACGTGCCCAGCGGACGATGGCTTTCGACAGGCGTCAATAGCGGCCGGGGAGTCTCTGGGAATTTCGCCACGCTTATCAGAAATATCAACAGCAGTTAAAAAAGGGACACAGCTTCGAGTCTTCGACAGAGGAGCAGGGGGATCGGTGTGGCAGGCGAGCGGCGTGATCCGCGGGTCGGGGCAGCCCGGCCGGCAGCTGGCACGGCAGGGGTCTTCGCGCGACGAGCTACAGAAGAAAAGGGAACAAAAAGGGAGAGAAACGGAGGGAGGTGGGGGGAAGAGAACACAAGCACCGTGAGAGAAAGGGAGAGAGAGAGCGCACAGAGAGAGAAGGAGAGGAGGAGACCCCCCTTGAGCCCTCGATCGCTGCCGGAGTTGCCGACCGCCTCCAACCCCACCGAAACCAAGGAGGCAGAACAAACAGAACAGGGGGACACAGACCGGGAGACCGAGAGAGATCCGAGAGAGAGATGTTCAAGGGGGAACTCTTCGGTGAGAGTCCGAGAGAGAGATAGTAAATGGAGAGTGAAAGGTCCAAGCGACTGAGAGAGCAAGAGAGGGCGCCTCGGCCCTGCGCAGACCCGTCCGAGGACCTTCCCGGCGACGTCCTCAAGCCGAACAGGTACGCTCGGCTCTGCTTGCATTCTGTTTTGGGCACATCGGGCCGGAGATCGCGGCCGTCCGGCTCGCGCGAGCTCCGGCCCTTGTCGTTATATTTTGTTTCCACAGTCCCCGTACGTCGTGCGTCGAGGTCGCCGGCGGAGCCGGAAACCTTAGGATTTGTTGGCGCACGTCAACTGTTTGTGAAAATGTCTCAGTTAGATCTGTGAACACTACCGATTTTTGCTTTGCTTTCGGAATGCTAGTTGTGATTCCATGTTTCCTTCGTTCGTGGTTGCTTAGTTGGCATTTCCTTGTCGCTTGTTTTGACCAATGGTGGGGTCGGGTACGTCAAGTCTCCGAGTCCGGATTGGGTCAATGGGGTCGCCGGAGTTTGGGGACCGTTGGAGGCGACCGCACCGCTCGTTCGCGGCCGCGTAGGTCGGCATCGGCGTTTGGTGTTGAGGCGAAAGAACTTTCCGGTGAGAGTTCGTCCGGAGCATGGCTGTTTCGGTGAAGGTGGGGGAACGAACGTGTAAGTAAAGAAAAAGAAAGAAAAAACAAAAGAAAAAGCAAGAAAAGAAAAGTGCCGCAAAAAGTAAAAAAGAAATAGGAAAAAAGAGAGCAAAAGTTGGCTTCGGGAACGAGGAAGTTGAGAAGATGCACAGCAGAAAAAGACAAAATAGGGATAAGACAAAAAAAAAAAAGAAAAAGAAAAAATATATTAGTTTTAAAAACTAAACTAAAAAATCTTTTTTTTATCCAACGTGGGTCGGACCTGGGCTTGGATCAGCAGGCCGGATTGGGTTTACCCGGTCCGAACCTGTTTTCCTGAATAAAATAATAAAATATATTATAATATTAAAAGTTTTCAAAAAAATTAAAATTAAAAAAATCGAAAAATAATAAAAATTCAAAAAATTTTCCGAAAATTCAAAAACTCAGAAAACATTAAAAAATTCGACCTTCTTTTTAAAAAAATTTAAAAAATTACTTTAATTTTTTTTTAAATTTTAAAAATTTTGAAAATCCAATAAAGGTAGGGTTTGATTAGGAATTGTTATGTCTTGTATTATTAGTGTAATTATGCCTTTTATTTGCTCGTATATTAATTAATTTGTATGTTTAATTTGCATATTTAATTATGTTTAAGTGCAAGTGCTCAATTTTACCGCAATTAGGATTTTGGTAATTATGATTTGTTGCTTTAATAATTGTGTACCTGCATGATCACCTCACATGTTAGTGGATATGTATAAAATTAATCCAAACTACATGACAAAAATCTTCTCTTAAAATGAACAAAGATTAGATACCGAAAGGGCACTAATTGATTAATTAGTGTAATCAAGTCCCAGACCCTAGATTCTGTTTGCGTAGGAAGTGAGGTACACTTCAATGCCTCACTTGATTTCTAGTTGACCTCAATAGACTAGTGGCGATTTTTTTGCAAAATTCTTGAAAATACCTCAACGCCAAGTGAGGTATGTACTTGAGAGAGCTCGCGCTTAATCATGAGCCTTAAGTCCATCCTTTAGGCAGTACCCCTAAATCTATTCCCTTCCCCCGAGGGTAGGTCGCAACATGGTGAAATATGTAGACACACATGGGTAAACAAATCATTCTGAACTCAAGCTTGACAAATGCGCATCAACCTGAATGAACAGAATCAGCTAGAAAAATTTTCTATACGAGATCAAATTAATATATCAAATTAATATGGAGAAATTCTAAGGATCTGTTTGTTATTTGGCTCGGTGCAACTTTAAAAATTAGTCGCTTTAAGGTTACGCTTTAAGGTTACGATCAAATTCAAAGATCAACATTAATTATTTTTTTAACGTGTAACATTTAATAAGAAATCACACATGACAATGTCATTCTTTCTAGTCAAAATCCATTTCTAGTCAAAATCCATAAAAGCAAGAAACTATAGAAAGAATTATATAATGCGCATTGTATTATGTTAAACCGAACTTATTTATGATAGAATATACCGTGTCATAAATATAATCAAATGTTGACACGTAAATTCAAATATACATTTTAATTTTTTTGAATAATATTATTTAATATTGAAAATTTTGAAAATTTTGAACTATTTTGTAATAAATAAAAGTAAAAAAGATAATGTTGTAAAACTACGAAACATAGTAAAAAAAAATGAAATAAGTGTACTCTTGAGGATTTTATGAACCGATCCATTATGTATTTTGATATCTAATTTTTTAATATTTTCAAAATTTTCAAATATTTAGTGACGACGTTAAACGAAATTTTATTGTAACCAAGTGCAAGATTGAATTTTTTTTAAAATCATCCTACGACCACTTAATAGTAGACGAACTCCCTTTTCTTTGACTCGTTAATGCAACTTTATCATTAGAGAGTAGAAGTTGCTGTAGAAGGCTGATGCACAAATTTAGCTTTTTTGAAAATGACTCGTGCTGGTCAACTTCCAATAAGCCTTTGGGACACGAGGCTGGCCAACTTCCAATAAGTTTTGGGACATGGCGCTGTATAAAAAGCACATATATTTCTCTTTTTTTGGCCCCTCGGCTCAAAAGTCTCTTCTCTCCCCCATTTTTTGGATCAAAACTTCTTTGAAAATGAATGTAGCTGCCAATTTGCGCTAGACCTTCAAGCTCATGAACATGCATTATGCTGATGCGTGGTTGAAAGTCCAAGATGATTTGGAACTTACGTGAGAGTTACATTTTTTCTCAAAATTCATTTTTTTTCAGCTCTTATATATGTTTTTTTCTTTTATTATTGTCTTTAGACAAGCTAAACGTGGTGATTATTATAATGCCTACAAGCTACAACAAATGTCTATTAGGCTGTTCAACAAATTAAACAAAATGAAGTTCTGGTCCTAGTTTCCGTTGCCAAGGTTAGGGCATTTCTAGGCATGTGGCAAAGATTTAGAGAATAATCACGGTGTTTTGCAATGTGTTCAAATTGATAATATGAGTAGGGATGACAGAAAATTCATCCACCGCTTGCTGGAAGAGTGTCAATTCACTATTCAGAATGTTGAGTTTATTTTTGACTTGCCACCACTACCAAAGCAAAGAGTTCATCATTTTTTTGTTTTCTAGCTCATGCCGACCCGATTATAAATTGTAGTTTGTTTTTCAATAGACTTGTTCGCTTTTCGAATAAATAAAGGGCTCAAAAGATCCATTTGCATTGAAAAACAAACTACAATATATAAACGGATCGGTATGATCTAGAAAAACAAAAAAAGAATGGACTACTATGGTTTAGTAGTGGTGGCAAGTAAAAACTAAGCTCGGCATTCTGAATAAGTGAATTGGCGCTTTTCTAGCTAGCGACGGATGAGTTTTCGTCACTGCACTCATATTTCCAATTTGAACACGTTGCAAAGTACCACGATTATTCTCTAAATCATGCCACATGCCTAGAAATGCCCTAGCCTTGGCGACGGAAGCTAGGACCAGAACTTCATTTTGTCTGACCTGTTCAACGGCCTGATCGACATTTGTTGTCGCTTGTGTGTAGGCATTATGATGATCATCACGTTCAGCTTGTCGAAGATAATAATAATAAAAAAAAAACCATATATAAGAGCTGAAAAAAAAAAAAAGAATTTTGAGAAAATAATGTAATTCTCACATAAGTTCCGGATTATGCTGGACTTTCAGCCATGCAGCATGATGCATGTTCATGAGCTCGAAGGTCCGGCGTAAATTAGCAGTTGCATTTATTTTTAGAGAAGTTTTGATCTAGAAGAGGGGAGAAAAGAAGAGACTTTTGAACCGAGGAGGTGAAGAAGAGAGAAATATATGTGCTTCTTATATAACACTAAATGAACAAGCAAATCGTGTCCTAAAGGAAAGTTGGCTAGTGCGAGTCATTTTCGAGAAACTAAATTTGTGCATCGCAGCAGCTTCCGCTCTCCTTGCTTCCTTACCTGCCAACTCACTCAAACTCCTAGATGAGAAAGTTGCATTAATGAGTCAAAGAGAAGAGAGTTCGTTTGATATAAGTGGTCCTTTTACGAAGGGGATGATTTTAAAAAAAAAATTTCAGTCTTGCACTTGGTCATAATAAAACTTCGTTTAACGTCGTTTAAATACCGAAAATTTTGAAAATATTGAAAATCAAATATCGAAGTGTACAATGGATCGTTCATAAAATCCTCAAGAGTAAACTTGTTTTGTTTTTTACTATGTTAGGTATTTTTACAACATTATCTCTTTGACTTTTATTTATTACGAAATAGTTCAAAATTTTCAAAATATTCAATATCAAATAATATTATTCAAAAAAATTAAAAATGTATATTTGAATTTACGTGTGTCAACATTTGATTATATTTATGACAAAGTATATTCTATCATGAATAAGTTCCTTCGAATGGTTTAACATAATACAATGCGCGTTATATAATTCTTTCTAAGTTTATTGCTTTTATGGATTTTGACTAGAAAGAATGACATTGTCATGGTGTGTGATTTCTTATTAAATGTTACACGTTAAAAAAATAGTTAATGTTGATCTTTGAATTTGATCGTAACCTTAAAGCGACTAATTTTTAGAGTTGTACCCGAGCCAAATGACAAATAGATCGTTAGAATTTCTTCATATTAATTTGATCTCGCATAAAAATTTTCTAGTTGATTCTGTTTGTTCAAGTTGATGATGCGCATTTGCCAAGCTTGAGTTCGAAATGATTTGTTTTTCCATGTGTGTCTACACGTTTCGCCATTAAGGAGGCAGAGTGCTTTTCCTTTTCCGCGTTTATTCTCTCTCTACCTCTTCCCCGCCCTCTCAAATCTCTATTGACAATCGAGAACGAAAGGCCCTTCCATGGTGCCATTTTAGGGCATAAGGACACGGCCTCGTTAATGGTGCTTTTCCATCTTTATTTTATGCCCCTAAAACAATGTAAAGCTTGTTCATGCCAAGTAGGGTTTCGCTGTTGTTCCCAACACAACGTCGTTGGCATCTTCTTCCCTTGTCCATCGGTCCCTCCACGCCATCGGCCTCCGCGCGTCAGGGACCACAGGACTTTGAAGGCTAAAGCCTAAAATGTCATAAGCACACAGGCTTCGCAAATCGTATTGTACGACCTGGTTTTTGACGAGGTTAAAGCTGTTTTGTCTAGAAGAAACGGGGGATAAAACCGGCTCACATCGTGTATCAACATTCTCACCAAATTATGTAAATTCTGGTGTATTGTTTTCTCTCCATTTGAACCGGTCTTGACACCAATCTGAAATAAACTGACCGTATCAAGTGATGTCAGTAATGTCCATCGGCTCGGCAAACAAGAGCAATCGCAACGCCTTAATGGCATAACAGATGTTTATTACATAATTATACCAATTCAGCTGTCTCGTGAAACAAATATACTAGAGCAACTGGAATAAAATGAAATGGCATTTGTCACTCCTTTTTCACTATTATTAGGAGTCTGGGACGTATTTACTTTTTCTTTGACCAATGCCATGTTGTCTAGTTGTCAGATATCCATCGACATCTTAGGGCTTTTTTTATTTTTTTTTCAACTTACAGCCACTTTAAGTAATTAAATTGATTTTACATGGTTTTTGTAAAGCTGCCAAAGCTTCATACGAAGATACATCTGGGATAAAACAGATAATCATATACGAAGATTTTGGGGAAGAGCTTCGAAACATATGTGATCTCCACTCTTATTGAGATTTAAATGAATGGACTAAGTGAAGGCGTTGGTAAATTTTGGATAAAGACATTTAAAATATTCAAGAAAGCACTAGAGTTGTGCGTAGTTAACAAACAGTGGATATCTAATGACCCAACCATGAGATCGTCATTGATAAATTAAGAAGCATCAAGGCCCGATTAAAGCAATTACAAAGGAAATGAGCAAGTTATTTGCAAAGAAAGATTCGTCATTATATCTTAGAGTAAATATCGTCGCTTCCACGAGAGGTTCAATGCATGTCGTACAGACGCAAAGATCGGTTCAACTTTCTACGCCGTTCAGTAAGCATTGAACTCTGGCAGTGGTAGTTATTGAGGGAAAAGCTCCACCCATGGAGAGATGAGAATGGAGCTGAGCCTAGCGAGAGGCTAGGCTTCCTAATTGCAGCATAAGAATAGTATTGAAAAAAGGAGATGGTTTTGTACAAACAGAAGCAGCCTCTTTTCTATGCTGGTTTCCTGATTGCAGCATAAGAATAGTATTGGAAAAACGACGGCCCGTGATCCTTCTAAGGTCCCGTCTCCTTCGTTTGTGTTTTCCTCTCTCTCTCTCTCTACCGTAGTATGCGCTTGACGGAGAGGCTGATGGAGAGCTAAGGCCAAAGTAGCAGAGAGACGAACGGGAGACGGATTTTCACTCGCCCATCGCTCGCCATTTCTGTGTTTTCTTTTCCTGGAAAGATCTTCTCCTTACTTCATCCAAGTCACCATCAAATTTTTTAATTCCGTATCAAAAAGCATTGATGCCACGCCCTTATGTGCGATAATCTTGAGATTTATGCTCCACCCACCCCATATCTCAATCTTATCTCCTCCCAACTATTCTCCCCCAAATTTCTGCTTGCTTTTACGCCTACGATGGATCCTACATAAATCGGATGAGTAAAGAAAATGGGAAAGCCACGTTTAAACAAATCATATTTACCAAGGTTGAATATATAACACAAAAATTAGAGCAAATATCGTTGGTGTAAAAATGTCTTATCTAGCTAGTGCTAATGTGAGTCATTAGTGAAATAATAAAAAGTTATAATCTTTAAATTAATGATGGATAGAATCACTTGAGGAAATATTTATGTTCACTAATGGTGTATGTTATGATTACTTGTCGGTTCCTCATTAATTAATGAAAAAGTTTTTGCATGTATGTACCCAATGATCGGACAAAACTTACAATCAAATCATAAGCAATATGCTTGGATCATAAGGTTACCGATGCAAACAAGTATCGTTGACATCCATCGCCTGCAAATTGTTTAATGTCTAATCATCGGGTCTTATTGCTTCTTTCTTTTAGCTTAAGAATTTCTCAACACGTGCATTGAGAAAGGGTGTGTGATAGTGATGATGGGTTTTTCATTTACATTTCGCGTTTTTCACATTTATATCCCGACTCCTCTGGCAGTCTCCTCATTATTTTATCTCCCATTTCATTATTATCTCTCTCTCGCATGGGGTTCCGGAATCCCTCTGACAAAAAGTGAGTTAGAGACATAAAGAGATGATATTATTTTTTATTTTTTGCATAATACCCGTGATAATATGAAAAAGGATAAACAACATGATGTGGGAGTAACGGACAGAATTCCTTTTTGGTGTCATTTTTCTTGTTGAGGTGAGTGGAGAGGACACGAGGGTTCTGAAGGTTTCCTCGTTCTTTGCTCGTTGCTTATTGACCCCATTGAATTTGATATACTTTTTGCTTGTGAATCAGCCACTGACTTTTTAACTTCTCTACCTTTACCATTTACTACTATTAAATCTTTTCTACAATGGGCTTAGGGACTCATTTTCCTTTGACTGGTCATAGGTTCATAATTTTCCCATTTTCTTTAGGGTTTCCGAATTTTATTTTTCCGATTTCAGAGTGCCTTGGACCCATTTGAGTTTCTTTCTAGTTTCGGTCCTTGTGGGTGGAACCCCACTTCGAATTGTCCTGGAGTGAGCATGAGAAGCGGACCTTTCATGTGAACGTCATGAAGAGGTGAATTCATTTTGAGAGAGAGAGAGATCATGGGCATAAATTATGCTATTTGAACCCTATAGATCTTCAGGCAAAAAAAAAAAAAAAAAAAATTATGCATCTGCCTATGAATAGTCACTTTCATCCTCCCATTGGTGTTTCTTGCCAACTCCCTCAAACCCTATTACTGATCCGCACTCGCTCGATTTGGAGGTCCAAGGTGGATGGTGCGTACACTTAGCAAATCCAGATGTATGTAATGATATGTAATGCCAAGCCGTGCCCAATTTTAGCTCACGATTGAGGAAGCCTTAAGATCTGAGTTCAGCTCAAGGTTCCAATCATGTGGACATCAAATATGCATGGTTGATTAAAAGTTTGGTTGCTTAATAATTTAATTGTTCATAACGTTATATGCCTTAGTTGATAACCAGTTAATTCATCTCCCACTTCTTCGATGTCAAACTATGTCTGACTTTGTAAGAACTTTATGACGAAAAATAAGGATGTTGTTGTCGTTACATGAGATACACAACTAAGTTTAACCTTTTTGCCCATGCTAATTATTGGAAACAAATGGAAATATAACAAGTAAAAAATGAGCCTACGGGGATTGCCACATTTCTCCACCAAACCGTTTGGCTAGCAAAGGAATCATCCCTAGTACCGATATGTAGCCCTTCTCTCGCTTTAACCCCACCGGTGACAACATAAAATAAGAAATCGCGTACAGTGATAGCTTGATTCTTTATAGTAACAATTCATGAAAGTAAGAAATTATAGAAATAATTGTATAACAAGCATTGTATTATATTAAACCGTTAAAGAACCTCCATGACAAAATATACTTTGTCATAAATGTAATTAAGTGTTGACACACGTAATTTCAAATATATATTTTTTTTAATTTTTGAAAATATTTTTCAATATTGAAAACTTTGAAAATTTTAAAAGATTTCATGATAAATAAAAGTAAAAGAGACAATGTCACGTCAGAATCAGGGAAAATATCGATATTTCCAAAAAATTATTTTTCCTCTCGCTCTCTCACATAGTTTTTTTTTTCCCTCTCATCTTTTCTTGCCGAAGAGGGTACCAGTCGGTTACAAAACCCCGCGCCGATCTCCATCGCCTCCTTCGCGGCTCAGTGATCTCCCTCCCTGCGTACGGACTGGTGAGTGATCTGATCCCGTCTGCTATTTCCGTTTTCGCCGTTAGTTATCTCCGATAGATCGCGCACTTGGATAGTCTCATCTGGTTTCGACGATTTTCCGATCAATTCCGTACCCTCCGCAGCCGGTCGGGAGAACGAAATAAGGAGGATGATTAGAGGGGAGGAATTAGATTTCCAGATTTTGCAATTCTATTGAGTTTCTTCATGTGTGGAGGTTGATTGAATCGTGGCCGGTTCATTGTTAATGATGTTACTTAATGTAGATATGACTGTGTTTATTTTTCCAATTCCAATCTCAGACTGTTATTAGCAAGCTGATGTGATGTTCGCGAAGGTTTTATGTGCTTATTGTATCCTATAAAGCTGGATGGTTTTCTGTGATGTGATTTCCAGATTTTTGCAATTCGATGAGTTTCGTCATGTGTGGAGGTTGATTGAATCGTGGCTGGTTCATTGTTAATGGTGTTACTTAATGTAGATATGTTTGTAGATATGTCTGTGTTTCTTTTTCCAATTCCAATCTCAAACTGTTATAAGCAAGCTGACGTGATGTTCGCAAAGGTTTTATGTGCTTGTTGTATTCTATAAAGCTGTTGGTTGAACATTGATGCTTGAGTTATCTTTGGATAAGACTGGGTGATTTTAAATTTTCCTTATGAAGTATATTAGTTGTCGATCGCGCAGATATGGTATTGTGCCAATTGTTCTTGGAGATTTGATGGTCATGTCTTAGGTTGTCATGATGTGGGAGGGACATAATTTGTTTGCCGGACATAGCCTGTTATTTTCATATGACTGCACATTGGTTGTGAAGGTGATGGCTCTTAAAGGCTTCGGGTCTTTTCTTGTTACACTATTTTTTTTCCCCTTTTTTGTCGAGTCCTTCATCCTTCAGGCTGCTTATTTAATTATATCTGAGAAATTGGTTCTCCCAATGGGTTTGTAAATAGCAGCTAATTTGCAAGTGTAATTAGATTTGTTCCTTTTAGCTAGGATATATTTGTGCACAGCAACCATATTTGGGGTATAGATTCGTCCAAAAACCCTCAAACAATGGAGCGTAAGGCGGTCATGGTCGCTCCCGAGGAGCTACGCAATTAGTCGGGGTAGACTCTCTTTCGTTTCGTTTCATTTGTAGATGTTGTTTTATTAGGTAGAATTTATGTGATCAATTACTCTATCGTCTCAATCTCCATCCGTATCTCTTCGTTGTCAAGGAGTCCACGCAAGGGTCAATTGAAGATGGAAGGAAGCACGGGCAGCTCTCTTTCATTGAGAAAGCATCATCCCATAGCTTTTATCCTTTTTTCGTGAGTGCGTTGGATTGATTTTGATATATTGATTTTTTGTTTTTTGTTTTTTTGTGTGTGTGTGTTAAGTGGCTGTTTGTTCTTAAATATAGGGAGGATTTTAGGAAGCGTCGAATGGAGGAGTTCGAATTTACAGTGAGTTTCGGAACTCTAATTTTTCTTAGCTTTATTAGCTCTCAATCACCGAATTGAGTCGATCTAATTAAGTG
The DNA here is from genome assembly GCA_014182565.1 of Eucalyptus marginata. Taxonomy (NCBI): domain Eukaryota; kingdom Viridiplantae; phylum Streptophyta; class Magnoliopsida; order Myrtales; family Myrtaceae; genus Eucalyptus; species Eucalyptus marginata. The sequence goes on along the minus strand of CM024585.1, from coordinate 27,837,898 downwards.
TCAATTCTTGATGGCATGCTGCTAAAAAAAGATGCTACAAAGGAGTGGGATTCCCTACTTGAAGATGTAAGATACTGCTTGTCAAAAGCTATAAAGCCCAAGAAGAAAAACCAATTTCATTGAATACAATCAATATTGATTCAGCCTTACTGTTTATGCAGGAGAAGATGACGTATGAAAAGAAAGCCATGGAGAAAGTTGCAGCCTTAGAGAAAGGTATGGAGATATATAACAAGCTAGGATGATCCCGCTGCAATAGCAGCTTGAGTAGCAAGAATTTTTGGTACATTTTTAGGTAACTTCCTCGGTTTTTTTTTTCATGATTATTTATCTTACTAGGATTTATGCAGCCTGCATGAAATAACTTAAAAGGTTTAGATAATGGTTGTCACACCAATGGAATCGGAATGCTTTCGCAAACTTTCTGGAGGTTGCGATTAGTGTTTCTCTATGAGAATGCTATGCCCTTTTATTTATTTATTTTTCCTTCTTTTTTTCAAGTCAACTAAAAATTGGGCCGAAAAGGTGCGGTTTTGTGGCCGAAGAAGTGGGTGTTGTTATGCCCCAAAAAAAAAAAAAAAAAGTGGGTGTCGTTGTGGGGACGGGCAAGCCGTCATTTTTCATGCGAATTGCACCCGACATTAATGGACTGGCCTTGTAAATGGATTTGCAGATGAAGGTTTCAAATTTGCCTTTGAAATGGAGGAGTCGTGAATGGCCGCGAAGAACAAAGTCGGTCTTATGGGCCTACTAGTTATGTGAGGCCCAGTCAAAATATCAATTGGTCCATTTCTGGGCTGGTTTTGGGCTGATTCGGGGCAAATAGAATCGAGTCGGGTTCTCAATTCCAAAAAAGTATTGATCGGGTTCGGGTAGGTCTGTTCATTTTCCAATTCATGGATCCGAACCTATGCGGGAGAACCGAAGTCAGATTGCGGGAAAGTGGTTTTAAAACCATAGTTTCTCTTTGAAATAATGACACAATTAGTTCATCAATTTTGGTCATCCTTCAACTTTTAATTCGCTTAATGTGATCCTCGAACTATTCCTAAAATATTCAATCTAGTCCTTGATCCCTCAATTTTTTGCGACAGAGTCAAAATTTTTCAAAGTTACACACTATCGCCCAAATCTAAAAATATTTTTTGAATTTCAATCCATTTTCTAGATTGAGGCCATCTTTCTAGATTCTCATTAGACTTGTATCGAGTTGATGTTTCTTTTATTTTGATTTGCTAATTTGTAGATTTGACAAAATTTAATCAAGAAAACAAGAAACACAAAAATTAAAAAATCCCATCTGTCTAAAAAATCAGAAACAAGATTTAGATTGATATAGGCACAAAAAATATATAGTTCAATTAATATTGTTATTATATATTCTTATAAAAAGCTCATCTTAGAATAAGAGGTATATGGATTTGATATAACTCTATCTGTTGTTATATTTTGGAACTATAGTAATATTTATAAAAATCAAAAAGGTAAAAACTGTTGATTTAGTATATGAATTGAAATGAAAAAATATTCTAAAATTTGGGAGATAGTGTAATTATAAAAATTTGTGAATAGTACCGAACAACTTATTTGATTCCGTGATGAAAATTATTAATGACAGTACTAAAGCGATGATAAGTCAAATGTGTTTGGCTTAGAAAAAGCAAAATACTAACTGTTTCGCTAAGGAACATGTTATCACTACTCTAAAAGCACTTGTTAAGTGACTAAATCAGAAAATACTATCGATTTCATTACCTTAGCTGTATTGATGTGTTGTATATTAGTTTATCGAAAATCAAAATTTTTTTATACCGTTTGTATAACCAATGTAGATGCTTGTTAAAAGGAGTTGTTTGATTAGATAAGCAAAATGGAAGATTGGATTCAGAAAAAGGATAATAAGAGATATAAACGGTCATGAACTTTAGATATGTTGGTTGGGTCCAAAATCAAGAATTAAAACAAGGGCACGAATTAGCTCTTGCAATTTCGTAAAAAGCTATGGTGCAAGACGACGCAACTCCATGTTGTGAGATGCTCCTAAATTAGCAAAATTTAAATTTAAAGCCCCCAAATTTCGACATCCCCTCAATTAATAGGAGGTAAAATTGTCCAAAAGTTATAAATCTATTGTACAATGGTCAATTGAGTGCTAAACTTTTTAATTTGGTTAATTTATTCTTAAACCTTTTAATAAATTTTCAATATAACCCTTTTGGCCAAAATTAGTTGGAAATTGTCAACGTGAAGATATTGACATTAATAATTTTTGCATTTTAAAAATGTTTATATATTTTTCTTTTCTTTTCTTTTTTTTTTTTTCATTATGGGCTCGGGGAGGACCCGCATACCCTTGTCGTTCACTAAGTGCACACCCTTGTCGCTCACTAAGCAAGGGCTGAGAAGTGCTTGCCAATCGCAGGCAAGGGTCATAGCCCATGGCCAGTGGCCAACATGGGTTGTTGGCCATTGTGGAGGTCCCAAAGACCGCCGTCAGCCATTGTGGAGGTCCCAATGATTGCCGTTAGCCATCCTAGAAAGATGAATAATGGAAAAAAGAAAAAAATATTAAAAAATCTAGAAAATTTAAATAAATTGTAAAGGTATTCACGTCATTGATTTTCAATCAATTTTGACGGAAATGACTTTATTGGAAAATCATCAAAAGTTTATAACTAAATTAACCAAATCAGAAAGTTTATGACCAAATTAGTCGTCGTACAAAAGATTTAGAGTTTTTTGGACAATTATTTCATTAATAGAAAGTGACTAAAACAAAACCTATCGGATCCCTTAAATTCTATGGCATCTCTCGCAGGTAAAATGTACCTCCACCATCCTAAGATACATGGGTTCAACAAACAACACCGCCACCAAAACAAAGAATTGTGCTTTTGACCTGATTTTTTTGTTTTTTGTTTTTTTGGGTCGGTAATGTTTTTGCTTAGTGATATCCATGAATCATCATCAATTACGCAAGCCATGGTTCATGAATGAACTTTTATGTTTTTTAATCTCTTGAAGGAACACGAAGGGGTCTTTTATGTATTTTGTAACACTTGCCCGCCTCAATTTAATGGAACGAGTGTATCAAAAGTCTTAAAACTTATAATAAAAGAACAAGATTTAGGTGATCCAAATATAATGATTTGATAACAGCAGTTTGAAATTCTATCTTCATTTAATTTTTGATCCATTTATCTTTATCCAGCTTCAACAGTTAATATTTAAAAAGATACGGTTAGACCGTAGATTATTCAGTTATATGGAATTGCTGTTGTTCAAAACAGGTTTCATAAGCCAGAGAAAGCGTGGGGAAAGAAAACGAAGAAAATTTCATTTTGTTAATCTTTGTCTTTGTTCCAATATTATTTTAGTTTAGCTAGTGAATGATTTTCATTCAATTAATGTGAATTTCCAATACATGGGTATTTTAATTTGACGAACGCTTACAATGACTTGATTTTCACATTTTTGGACCAAGAAATGATGGACCTCTCATGTCGTTGGCCTAGCAGTAGAGGCGTCACATGTTTTCCAAGAAATCATGAATTTAATGTCGTAGATGGTGTGAAATAATAAAGAAGGTGTGGGCCAAAGCCGGAGGGGATCATTAACCTCATTTGCCCCTCTCCACCATTTTTCCTAAAAAAATAAAAACAAAAATAAAAATAAAGAACCATTATAGGTCGGCACAGATAACCGTCTATATCAGGTTGCACGAAGTTAGAAATCTAATAGATTCATTATAATTAGTTCTTTTCCATCATTAAAATTCTGAAACTTAATGAGCCCTACGTGCGAAGCATTGTAGCCACAAGAGTGAGCCCGCGACTTTACAGCGAGTGGGCTACATTCCTCCTGTTCTGGTCGCTCCTCTTTCCAATCTTTAAGCAGTTGAGAGCACTGCGATTGGCCAAGAGATGATGAAGCATGGCTGTAAATGCCGAAGCTTCGCTTACCGATCTCAAGACCAAAAGCTCGTGCGCCCTGATCACGTCCATGGCATGGAAGAGATTGGCTCGTGCCTCGTTTTGTGCATCAAAGTACTCTTGCCAAAAAAAGATTTACAGCGAAGAATGTAATACTCAATGTCGAGTCTTGGTTGAATTAGTTCTGAATCCACGTATTCCGTGACAAAGTTGTTGAATGTCTGGTGGAGGAGAGCAGCCGGCTCCATTGAAAGAGAAGTATGGAGAAGAGAAGGGTGAAGAAGAGAGATGTGTGATGCTGTATATATTCACGAAATGAACCAGCAGCAATGTCGTGTCGGAAGGTGGCCAATGTCGGGGACATTTTCAGAAATACCAAATTCGTGCATCTTTCTTTCTCTTTCTTCTAACTGCTCTCTTTGCCCACCCATCCACTCAAACTCCCAAATGGGGGAAGTTGCACTTAATGGGTCGGAGAGAAGGGGAGGACATGGGAGGGTGGGGTGTCCTGTTCTCGCTCTCTGTGCCCAAAGAGAAGCAGTGAAAGCCTGATGGGGGCACAGGCCGGGTGTTATAAACTCGAATGGGCATTCAATTGGAATCCAACTACCTCCGGTTCGATATCTTTATAAAATTCCTAATCGGCAAAAATTTCCTTTATCACGTGTATCGATTTATTTATTTATTTATTTTGAGTGGACATGCGATGGTTGCATCAATATTTTGAAACACGAGATTTAAAGTCCATTTTTTTTTACCTATTTTCATAAATTGCATATTACAACCATAAGAGTTAGGATTTTCTCTATTTGAAGAGTTTTTTTGAGTTACCGACTCTTATTTGAGTTAGTCATTCTCCTTTCACATACTAGAGAATGATGACCCAAAATTGACCTAAGAAAGCAATTTGGAGTAAGCTTCGAATGCCTTCTGACGCTTGGACTTTGTTGGGGATGTCTACTTAATCAAATAAAAAAGCATAATTAAAGCGACGGACCCTTTTCGAAAAATTAGTAAAATATTGAAGCAGGAAAATAATAAATTAATCTTTCATGTTACTCACATTTCTAAGAATTTTCTCTCATCGCATACTTGTCTTGACAAAAAAGAAAAGAAAAAGAAACTGTGCTTTTTACCATAAATACCTTGCTACTAACAATCTCAAGCCTATGTAGTTTCATTTGTGCATCTAATCCATGGATCAAACCCGAAAGACCAAAGAAAGGACAAATTTATCATGTCTAATCGTCGAAAGTAACTCGAAAAATCGTATTGAAGAAATCTCTTACTTTCTCATGCTCCACTTTATTTCACAAAAGCGATTCATTTGAAAAACATATTCCATAAATTGATCATTTATGTCACTTTGAAATAATTAATAAATGACAAAAAAATTTCCATTAATGACAATAATTTATGTCTAAATATTTTTATGGATGATGAATATAGCATTCATTTATTATGTATGAGATACATGCAATCACTTCTAGGAAAATATTTTTAAATCATTCATTCTCGCAAAATAAACAGAGCGTTAATCTCATATGCAATTGATCTATTTCAACTGTTTCAATTTAAATTGATTGGGGTTAGGTCATTTTGCTTCGATCAATCATACCATTAATGTACATGCATTACCGCGTGAGCACGGGGATTGTCTGTCTATTGGCAATTTCTTATTACAAAGTATGACCAGACCGTGAAATTGTTATAAGACTACGATACTCCGCTTGTTTAGATATCAAATTATAACGTGTAATACCCACCCATGCATGGTTGCGCTGGTTGAGGCATACCCCCTAATTTGGCCACCAGGTCAAGGGTTCGACTCCCTGAGTTGTTCGCGACTCTCATAGAAGTTCCTTGATTTAAGCAAGGGGCCTCGGCAGTGGGTTGCCGGGCCATCTTCCCCGAGGTATAGTCAATGCTATGCTCCCATAAGGTGAGCTAGGCCGGATCCTCAGTATATAAAAAAAAAAAAATTATAACGTGTAGCTTTGTTTAATACGTTACTCTTTCCAAATTAGTGCGCTTTGGCACGTGTAGCGTTCATCTTCTATGTTGGGGGAAAAATTTGTTTTGTTTAATGCAGATATAGAGGTTCTATCAAACATATTTAGATGATCATTTAGTTTAGGGTTAGGATTCATGTATCATTAAGGTTTTTGACTTTCGTATTCTAATTTTAGATAAGCGTATTATTTTTTTTTTATACGAGCATCCAAAATATTAAATGTTTAAGTTTCGGTTGGATTCTTTTTTTCTTTCTTAGTCACCCAAATTTCAATCTGTTATTGCTCTTTTGCTTCCTTTTTTTTTTCCCCTATTGGTTAGTTAGTGTTGCGCCGGAATTCAACTCCACGACGAATTATCTTTTGCCCAAAGTCGTGCTGCGGTTTTTTTAGAGGACAGATTCCGTGACGATTTTGGATAGAAATATCACAAATAGATGAGAATCGATAACACTACTTTCAAATGGAACTGAACGCACACAAATTATTAACGCAGATCTAGAAACTATAGCTAAAAAAAAATTTAATCAACGATGCAAGTTTGGAAACTATAACTATAGTGCGGGAATTTTTTTGTCAAAAACAGTGCAGGATTTGAAAAATAACATGTTTATTTGTGCACGGATGATTCTACGGTACACCAACATTAGTATTTATAGTGTTTACAACATAATTGTCTATAAGCAGTTTTTCACTAGTTTTGGCCATGCCTTCATATCTCTGAAGAAAATCTATAATGGCACTTATCCATAAGAAACTCAAATATTCGAAAATATTGCTATTAGGTAGTGACATGTTAATGTTGATGACTTCATCCAAGATAATTAATAGTTGTTGTCAATAACTTCATTTGTCATTGGTATTCTTTGAATTGTTGACATTTATCTAAAAGAACTTAAATATCTGGAAATATTGCCACTCATCAAGTTGTTTTTTTGTTTTTTTTTTAAATTATAATTTTTTATAATCTTTTATTTTTTATGATGCTGGTTGAAAGGTTCATGATAATCATCCTCACCTTTACAGTGGGCTTCTAGTTGCTGAGTTCCGACTTTTGATTTTTCTTCTTATCAATTTTGTTTCTGTTTTGTATTGGTTAGCTGAGATTTGATTTATGTAACGTGGTTAGTAACTAATTTGTTAGCCAAAAGGGTCGATAAGTCACATTTTTAAAACGAGAAGAATTGCGGTAGACAATAGCGCATAAAATTACATTTTTATTTTTTTGGACTGAAAAAGTAATTCAGTGTTTTTTTAATAAATATATATGTAATAATCTCACAAAATCGTGATTTTATAATTATTATTCCGTAAATCTCATACCATAGGTGCAATCTAATATACTTTTTCTTTTTTTTTTGTTAGAAGTACTGTATATACTCGAATCACCATAATTTTTATGTAAATTCCAATTAAATTCCACCATTTAAAACAGCTTCAACTTCCCCCTGCCCCCAACTTAACACCACCGCCGGCAACCGACCATCTGCAGCACACTCCGCCACCATCAACAACCGTTGTCTGCCCCCACAGCCACCAACACCCTGCTGACGTCACCTTCGCCGCCGCCGAGCTTCCACACCACCGTCGGCAACCATCTAATCTCGAACTCGACCTCCACTGCCACCATCAAGCTCCACAATAATTTAGTCCAAATCGCAGCACATGTATCATTTCCCACAAAAGTTGATCTCCATTGCCCACATTGATTTAAGATGTTTTCCAAGACGATGCGAAGATCAAGCCCCCAAAATCCGACTCTGAATTTCTTTCTAGATTAGTCATGCTTTTTTCTTTCCTCGGATTTGAGTTGGAATGGATTTTTGGAAGGTCGTTGATATCATGCGTGACCTTGAGCTCAGACATTGATGACAACAACAGAGAAATGAGATGTAGATTGCAGTGACCCGAGCGGTGGGCGGCTGCGGTGATGGCGTGGCGGTGGCCGGTCCATTATTAGTAACAAAGTTCTTTCCAAACACAACAACTTCCAGCCATCGGAATCCTACTTCTTATGTAATCTGATCCCACGAGTGACCAAACGAGGCCATGAAGTCACACGGATGATATATTTTCTTTTTACCCTTCATAGGACGTCGAGGATGATGTACGTTCTTGACAAGAGGTACTTAATTAAATGAAGAATATGATGTTATAATGAAATTTGGTACAATTTTGATATAAGTGTTGGATAAATCATAAATCCATTGCATTAATGGTATTTTAATTATAAACCTTTAATTATGCCGATTTGAGGGTATTGGAGATGTTGTTCGTGTCTCTCCTGGATGAAGGTTCTGCCTTTTTTTAATACGTATTTTTCATTATTTTTATTTTTATTTTTATTTTTTTCTTTTTTTTAAGATGAATTGAAAATATCTGGTCACGGCTTTTTGTAGGTGCAAAAATCGACTGAACGAGACGTCCGGCAGAAAAGTTATACCCGGTAAAATTTTCACCAAATTTACATAAAAATCACATTAATATAATTTTTCAAAATTTTCCCAATTTGATGCGGGTCATCATTTTATAATCTTCAGCTTTATCAAAGGCTTTTTTTACATATATAAACGTCTCTCCTGCATAAACAGTAGTAGGCTAAATCAATATTGTATTTAGAGTAGTCGTTTTTTCCTTTCTTATTGAGCTATGCATTTCTGTTCGGTTGATTAGCATCGTAGGAACAACAACCTAATTACTTTATGTTTAAATATATTATTATAAATGCACACACTAGTTCTTGTGGACTCATTACACACAAGTACAGCATCATGAGAGACAAAGTAGGAGTTATGGTCGCTACTGCTCACAACCGAGGGTACAGATTTAGCCTGCGGTTGTGAGCAATGCAGTCTAGCGCGCTAGCTTCGTAGTGGGTCTTTCACTCATCCCTACTCACCCCAAGCGTGCGGGTGGATACTATACCAGCCTATTCGGCGGTAGCCAGAGTGTACAAGCACACCCTGACATGGAGTCTACCTTCCCCATCGTAGGGCCCCTAATTCCCTGTCTATCTTTATCTTCCCGACAGAGAGGGAATATAGAGGATAGCACGGGGTCTACCACCCTAGGGCGGTTCTTCCACATGTTTCCTCCCGAGCCTTTTAAATACTTACCTGTGTCCATACCTACTGTTTACTGAGCACCTAAAATTCTAACCAAGTTGTAACCACAAAAAAGTCGCAATAAATTAATCAATTCCTGTCGAGGCGACCACACTCGCACCTATTTCAATGGAGCTTCGGATCATACTTTTATGACGCTGGTTACAGATTGCAATATTGCTCCAACGAACGTAAAGATCCCGTGCGTTGTTTCTTGACATGCCTATGGCAGAAAGCTTTCATCCTCTCAAGGCCGGCGAAGGTTATGCGCAGCCAGTTCTTGATTCCCAAAGCCATCCCAACGTAGAACATTGCCCTTCAGACTTCTAATCTGGTAAAACATGACAGACTTTCGATGTCCGCCCATCTCACGATCGTGAAACACGTTTCATTTCGTCGAGTACGAGAAGCAGACTTCACCAGGTAGGACGAGAACGGACTCTTCTCTAGCCAGCTTGACGCAGAAATCCAAGTCGTCCTCTATGTCCTCCAGGTAGGACGAGAACGGACTCTTCTCTAGCCAGCTTGACGCAGAAATCCAAGTCGTCCTCTATGTCCTCCAACAGTGATGAATTCAACTTGACCTGTCATTTGTTTTGCATCTTTCAGCTCCTCAAAATGGCAAAAGATGAATCGCTTGAATAACACCGTGCGTGCCACAACTAGATGAATGAAGTGCGTGTGTGCTCGTACCATTTTTTTTTTTTTTCACACATGTGACAATGATAACGTGTGGTCAATCCAATTCGCCTTGTAATTTCATGCGTCGGCCACCATAAAATTCTATCACTACATGGGTAATAAATAATAATAGATAATACTAAAATTTCGTTTATTTCTCCATAAATAAATAAAAATTAAAATATTTTATCTAAAAATAGTCGCTTGCATCGCCAAAAATAATTAGTCAATGAATTTTTTTATTATCAATAAATACTTTGTGTTTAAATATTTTTAGGAACAATAGATATATTTGTCGTAGTCAATGAAATTATTTTATTATCAATAAATAATTTATATTTAAATATTTTTGGGAACAATAGATATATTTATCATTTATTCATATTTATGAGAGATACCAATCATTTTTAATTTTTTTCAAATTATGTATTTTTTTTTTACGAAACAAATGAAGTCTTAGAATCAAGATCTCGTGGCATAGGCAAGTACTACACAAGTAAGCCTTTCGAAGTTGGAACAGATTTTTGCATGTGCATTGGTGCGCGGATAATAAAATCGTCACCCTTCCATGTTGGAAGGGTGGTCACCTGGGGTTCACTCAGAGATTGACGAGAGCCTACTGGGCCTCACTTGTGTCCATAGTGGGAAAAAAAGAAAGAGAGAAGAAACAAAAGATTTAAAACTTTAAAAATGCAAAAAATATTAATGTCATTGTTTCCCGTGCGGCGCAGGACAACCGACATTCATGTTAGCGACCTTTAACCAATTTTGGTTAGAAAAGGTTATATCCAAAAATAATTAAAAAAAATTTACGACTTAATTGGCATCATATAATTGGTTTATGGTTTTTGGTTAATTTTACCTCTAGTTGATTAAGGGGACGTTGAAATTTGGGGGCTTTAAATTTTTCTTTTGCTAATTTAGGAGCACCCGTCACACGGAGTTGGGTCGTCTTGCGTCATAGCTTTTTACGAAATTGCAAGAGCTAGTTGCATCTGCAGAGCAACAAGTTCGGGCCCTTCTTTTAATTCTTGATTTTGGACCCAACCACAGTATCTAAATTTCATGATTGTTTATATCTTTTATTATCCTTTTTCTGGATCCAACTTCCATTTTGCTTATTCAATCAAACGCCTTCGCACGAATTTTCATAAACAGTCCTTTTAACGAGTATTTACATTGGTCATACATGCTGTATAAAAACGTTTTGATTTTTGAAAAACTAATATACACTTCATCAATGCAGCTGATATAATGAAATCCGTGGTATTTCCAAATTTAGTAACTCAACAAGTTCCTTTAGAGTTGTCGTTGACATGTTTGTTAGTAAAATGGTTAGTATTTTGCTTTTTTTAAGCAAAAACATTTGACTCACTATCGCTTTAATACTATCATTAATATTTTTTTCTCCAGTATTCAATTTTTTTCTTTTATGATATACTGAAGTTTCATGAATAAGGGTTATTCGGACCTCTCGTTCGAGTGTGATATTTCCTTTGGTACTTCGAACCAAGTAATACTAGAGATAAGACAATCAAATTAAAGTATTGAAAAAAATCAATCGCATGTCTTTGGAAAATCTATTTTCTATATCATTATTAATGCCTCTGGTATTACTATATTTAATTTACTCCTTTCTTTTCTATTCTTGTTGATGAGACACAACCGAACACGATTCGATCGTTAAATGCATTTAGTGGCCATGCGGTTTTGGTGTGCACGATTCTATTGGGTTGTTTCCGACTTTGGAAATGGCAACCCCCCTTGGAAAGTTGGTTACTGTGGGATTCGGAATCCGTCCATCACCGTTTTTACTTGAGGTCTAATTAGCTCATCGGTTCTCTTAAAATAAATCAATTATAAAGTTAAATGAATAAATCTTTAGACGTTTAGAACAAATTTTCATCCTTTTTTTTCCTTTTGAAAGAAAAAAGAAACGACACAAGAAAATTCTAAACTTTGAACTTACCTGCAATGTTATTCTTAGACTTTTACTTTGTTTAATGTGGGCCAGAAATATTCTCAAATGTTTAATTTAATCCCTAAACTTTGAATTTGGTTGCCTAACTTTCCATCACAAAGTCAAATTAAGTCATTCGGTATTTACTATCGCATAGATTTTTTAATATTCTATTTTTCATTTCAATTCATGTCCTAAATCAATAGTTATACCGTTTATATATATAAATATTACTATAGTTCCATTTAAGTGTATGTTAATTTTTAATCTCTAAAATGGTAAAAATATAATCTTCGTCAGAGTTATATTGGATTCATATTCCTTTTATTCTAAAATAAGCTTTCATAAGAATATCTAATAACAATATTTATTGGAGTATAAATTTATTGTACCTATATTAATCTAAATCTTGTTCCTGATTTCTTAGATAGATAAGATTTTTTTCTTTTTCTTTTTTTGTGTTTTGCATTTTCTTGATTAAATTTTGTCAAATCTATGAATTAGTAAAATTAAAATAACAGGAATATCAACTCGATATAAGTCTAATGAGAATCTCGAAAGATAGCAATACTCTTTGTCGATCTAGAAAATGGATTGAAATTTGAGACTATTGTAAAATTTGGGCGATAGTCTGTAAATATAAAAACTTTTGATTTTCTAACGAAAAGTTTATTCTCATGTGTACGTCCGAACCCAAAAAAAAAAAGAACCTATCCGAACCCGATCCACAAGTTTTTATTTATTTATTTTAAGAATTGGTATTTTGACCGGGCCTCGCAAAGATAGTGGGGAGCTCATCCAAGTAAGGGACTAATCGTGCAGGCCCATAAGCACCGAGACCTTGTTCTTCGCGACTCCTCCTTTTCTTTCATTTCAAAAGCAAATCTGAAACCTTCTTCTGCGACTCCATTTATTGGGCCAGTCCATTGATGGATTGCCCATCCCATAACAGCACCCACTTCTTCAGCCGAACCCCAAAAGAGAAAAAGAAAAGGGGCACAGCATTCACCTATCAAAACACTAATCGCTATCTCCAGAAAAGTACCCCGCGATCAATATAGCTCTCGTACGGCACTCAATTAAGTACCTTAACTTTTAGCTATTCAAACAATCACTTGAGTCGAGCAATACTTGAAAACATGAAAATCCATTATTATGCGATCGAAAACAGAGCACTCAATGAGAAATATTTCCTTTTCTTTTTTTACTTTTTGTTTTTTTTGGTCGGTAACCTTTTCATTTTTTTTTTCAGGCGTATAACAAATATGCCCCACATTCCCGCAAAAAAAGGGCAAAAAAATTCCGCAGGAATTATGGGTTGCAAGGGGAGTCGTGGACAAAGAGGGATTGTGAAGCATCTCTTTTGGGGATGTTAATGATGTCGTCCTCGCGTACCCAAGTGGGCCTAACTACATGCCGAATCCCCCATTTTCGAATGCTGTTTTTCGCGCGCGATTCTCTGAAACTTCCCGACATTTCGTCCATAGAGTCGCCCTTGAATTGAGAAATCCAAGTGTTGATGACGACGATCCGTCGAAGTAACAACGAGTCCGAAGAAAACGTGAAGAGGTTCGAGACTCGAAGGATAACAAAAGAGAAGAAGGCTAAACTAAAGTTTCATGCTGAGCAACGGCTGTCCTTTTCTCTGCGGCGCCGCGCACGGTCGGCCCTCTCCATGTCACGCTTGTTCGGGAGCACGAACAGTGCACCGAAGCAAACCCCAAATGACAAAAAGAAAAGGCGGCGGTGCACAGCACTCAGATGTTGCTAAAACTTACGAGTGATAATCCATATTGAAACATTCATATTCATATTGATTTTTATATTGTCCCGTGTTTTTATATGATTATCACGACATGGTCAATAATTTTCCTAAAATTAAAATAAGGAAAAATGTGTCGATTTGAGTCATGAAATTTAGTAGGAACAAATTTTTATATGATTATCACGACATGGTCAATAATTTTCCTAAAATTAAAATAAGGAAAATGTGTCGATTTGAGTCATGAAATTTAGTGGGAACAAATTTTATGTAAGATATGACAACACGGAACAAATTTTATGTAAGATATGACAACACGGCACATAATTATTGAGAGAAGCTTGAATTTAACACACTACAATATGGCTTAAGTGAAAAAGAACTCGAGTCAATTCAACACCTTTTCTTCAATTTTTACCAAGGTACGAAAATTTACTTTGATAACCAAACAAATAGATTGGAAGCTCCAATTTTTGGTTTAAGCAAGAAGAACTGGGCCTCAATTTTCTTTTCCTTTTTTGGCAAATTAACTAAGTAGGTTGTCTTGGATGCTTAATTTTGGAGGATCAGGGTCTGCCTGATTTTCTAGTTTGCGCTGTTGCGGAAGTTCTCCGTTTTTCTGCTTATCAAGAAACTAGCTTTTAAATTTCTGCCAGTGGACAGCCCACTTTGATTCCAGCTCCAGTTTTTGTCGATGATGTTGTTTTGGTGCAATTTCTTCGTAGTTTTTGGTGCTTTTGACAAGCCGTCAAAACCAAAGGATAGGGAAATTAGTTGGTATCTTAGCAAGAGAGCGATGCGGAAGCAGAAGGTATGATAGGAACGAATTTTCATACTTATGAGAGGTTCGTTGGTATATTAGATTAAATCCTTTTGGGTGCGTAAGAAGGGTGTCAGACTTGATTTGTGATGTCGGAGCTTCCGAGGAAGTTCAATGTAGAACTTATAAAACTCAGGAAGGGCGTTAATTTCCAAAGAGGACCCTGAAAAGAGAACCGATCGCTCGTTTACAGTCCATGATGCGCAATAGATTGGTGCCATCTTTTGCACTCGCAAGTTTCGTAGCCAAGTTGTGCCGCAAAAAACATTGTTATGAATGTGAATGAAAAGCTAAATTGATGGTTTTGCCAGGGAAATTTTTTTCTGATTGACCTGATCATTTTCTTGGAGCGATGGCAGCTTATCAGTTTGGGTTTCTGCATAGTTAAGACGGTGAAGGTTTTCAAAGCCCTTGTTTTCTTTGCCATACCTGCTTCCGGGAAGATTAGAATGTGTGTATGGGTCTCGAGTTGGTACATCAACTAAGCTAAACTCAGCATATGGGTCTGTATTATTCCTGTCAACAGAATCATTCTCCAGTTTGTGCGAAATTTGTGATGCAGAAACTCAAAGTGTCTATTTTGTGTACTGTTCTCTCATACCGAAGGAAACTCAGAGTGTTGCTTTAACAATTTTCTAAGACGGCTTCCGGGGTTAGCTTGGACCAAAATTTTGTGATTTCCAAGTTACGTTGCCATGGCTTTAGAACCCATTTACTGTTTAAAAGTGAGAACTTTAGCGAATTTAATTTTATCGTACAACAAATATACACGAGCTGGCGACTGTATGCTTATCTGCAATGTCCATGTCGTCCTTCGCGTGTATGACAAGCTATCAATCATTTAGTTCCTTCGTCTCTCCAGGTTTAGATGCCTCCTATTGCAGCTCAATTCTTGGTGATAAAACACAATGCTTTAGTTTCAACAAGGAGAACTGCTGTGACTCCAGATACCTCGCCCATCGCATCACCTCAACCTTTTCTCCCTAGTTTAGCTCCTTAACAATCGATGCGGTTCACATGTGCCACCGTGCCAAAATTATCAGGCACGACTGACTTGCTCAAATACCATACGACCAAAGGTTTGCCTAAGCAATGTCACTTACACTTGGCCAAAAGTATTTTGGACGTGCTTAGGGCAAACTACTCTGAGTTTCCTGAGTATGACTATTGTGGAAAGCTTCCCAATAATCATGCCGTAGCGCACCTTTTTCTTTCAGTTGCCTTTGACCTGAACACTGAAGCTCCTCCTCGCGTCGTTTCTTCTCGAATCACGTCCAGCAGTGGGTTTTCCATGGCCACAGACAGGATTCCGCACGGTGATGCAAGATAACTGCACCCATGATCGCAAACTGGTGTGAACATGTGCCGTTACTTTTGGCATTGATTAAACCCCGTTCTTTCTATCTACGAGAGCCAAATTATCCAGCATTTTCTTGTGTCCTCACAGAATTCTGGTCAATTTAGGCTTATCCCTCTTGACTTTCTTGACTGGAGTAGAACTATCTTTCTGTGGAAGGCAGTGCGCATGGCCTAATATTCTATCGCTGTCAGTTTTGGTTCATCGGGACTTTGCAGCTTGAATTTTTCAGTGGCACAAAGCATCATGAGTTTAACAGTGACGGACTGTTGGGCTTCATTTGCGCCATATTTAGCTAATGCGGTACGTTGTCCTCGTTTGATGCCACGGTGGTCATTCTCATGGGGTAGTCCAAGAAAACTCGGGATGCTAGCTTTGAATGCAACTCATTCCAGCCATTGCCTCTCAGATGTTATAATGATCCTAGAGGCTTAAGGTGCCTATGGAGCTCTTCAAAGCATATGCTCTGTTTCTCCTGTGAACCTCACCGCAGCCTCTTGCCCTATCATTGATGTCAATGAGTTTGAGAGCCTGCTTGTGAAAAAATCTATCCTGTCAAAGGGGTGTTTGTGACCAAACTTGCCGAAACGCAATTTTAGATGCGGCCCAGAAACTATCCTTGAACGGCATGTCGAGTTCAGATGGGATTCCCATCTCACCCGAGCACTCAGATGCGTTGACGATTGTAAGGATATTGTCCTGCAATGGTTGACGAGTAAACTGGATCCCTCCTCCACTAACTGTACGTGGAGGCCTCGCCAATTGCCAATTGCAATACGAACAAAGGTTAGCATATATCAGAAAACGTAGGTACATGCGTATGCAAAAATGTGCACGGTTGATTGCTTTTTTGGACCCACATTCTGTTCGATATTGCCTGTCAACAGAGCTTTCAGGAAATTCCTGGTACTCTCTTAATCTCTATTTCTGACATTCTTGTGTGTTATTTATCTGATACGGTTTGTCCACTGAAATTCCCAAACATAACAGCAGTTTCAAAAGAATGTGAGGGCTGATAAATGATCAAATCTGTGAAGCAATGGAGAGTTAGGTTTCCCACTTACAGAAGCAGAGCTTCCTAAGCAACTTGCAAGCATTAAATTGTGCTACGTCTCTTGAAATGAAATTGCAGCAAGCGAATGTCTTAAAGAATCTCTATAATCTTTGTAATATGAACCTCAAGGATTTCTCTCTTCGAGGTCAGCACATCAATGCGACTCCCCTTTTCTTCCCTTCTTGTGGCTAAGTGAGCAATTTACCGTCTGGTGCGGTGGCATATTTTCTCTTTTAAGTGACAAATTTCAATATCCTGTCTAATGTCTGATTCCTGCTTGGTTCTTCCTAATCTTATGATTTCCTTCCATCCCTGATACCAACATTATACGGTGGCTTATTTGTCACGTAAGTGACAATTTTCAATATCAAGTCTAATGTCTGATTCCTGCTTGGTTCTTTGGGGGAGGCATCACTGGATAGAAACGGTTGCGAGGTTTCTGGTTTTACTATAAAAATCTTTTTTTTGAAGCATGAAGTAAAAACGTTGAGCTCGTATTCCTTCTGAAAATCATGATGATTATATTTACTCGTCTATTACCCAGTTCAAATGGCCTTCGAGAATAAAGGAATCCGAATGGGTGCAATTTGCGCTCTCTCTCATTTCATGTAAGATCTTGATTCAAGATATTCAGTGCTAAACGACCTCAATAACAACCTTCCCTTGGTAGGCTAGATTCACAAGTTTCAAAGCATTCACATAAATGCCATATGAACTTATTGGACTCCGTTGTTGCTGTGTATTTCTTCCTGAGTAATTGCGAACTCCATTGATTTTTCCGGAATTTGGCCGTCTTCTACCAAGCTTACCTTCAGATGCGACATTTGACCGAATGTCAGGAGTAAGCTTCATATGTGATGATCTCAACGGTAACGTTGCAGCTCCGTGGCCGTCCTCCACTTCTCTCGTTTGCTACTTTGGTTTCAGCACTTCTGTTCCTGACACCATTTAAGATCTCGTTTGCTAGTTGAAAATGGATTTTAAGTCCAAACCATTTAAGATCCACTTAAAACCTATCTATCTTAAGTCTTCAATTATTAAACCCATTTAGCTAATTTCTTCAAAAAATAAGTGACTTATATATGATCCATTTACGATTTAAATAGGTCATATATGGGTCTAAGACCCATTTTGCCACCTCTAGGTGTCATGTACAGAAATCTTGTGCCCATTTATAATCATATATTACACCGTCATTACTTTTCTATCATGTCTTCTTGAACGATAACTACCCATTTTCCCTAGTCCAACACATATTAAAGTCTCTTCGAGTGCATGTGATAGCTTATGGGTGAATTTTTGCATGTCACTATAGAGGTCCAATTTCTTTTATTTTTAATGGCATCTCTACAGACGTGAGTACCTGAATGGGCTGAATGGGCTTGAATGGGCTGAATGCAGTATATGTTTGAGAAGGTCGCTGCTTGCTGAATCAAGCCCTTTTCCTTTTTCTTTTTTTCTTTTTTTTTTATTTAAAAGAAACTGGATTACAAAGCCTAAGGGGCTTATTTGGAAATTATTGAGCCAGTTGGCTCGAGGGTTTGGAATGGATGCAAGGTGCATAGATTAATGTGAGACCGTTTCCACTTAATCAGTAGAACTTCAGGACGGTTTTCTAGCTTCGTATAATAAATCCCGTGAGAAGAAACTCTTATACAAGTGAAAAAAAAATGTTGTATTCTCCTCTTTACATCGATTTACCATCTTCTTATATCGAGTTTTTTACTACTAAGATAATATCTACCAACTATTATAAAACTTGGGGTTAATATCACAAAAAATGCCAAACTTTGTACATATGAGTTTATTCTTTTCATGGCATGTCAAATTTTTATCTTATTCTAAGAAGTTGAAAATCTTTAAGCACATCGTTACTATGAATTAGATCCTCCTTTTCCTGTTTGTGAATCCGTTGATACTTTGTGTTCTAATTATCATGAGACAACTGTTGTTGTTTTTTTTTTTTGGCAGGCTGATAATAGAGACCACATAAAGCTTGGAGAGACTCATGTCAATCCATGGTCGAACTCCACGATGAAAGACCTGCCGGAGATGATAAGTTCTCAACTTATGAAATACGATGTGAGACATTCTTTTTCTTGACCTTTAAAACATCCAATTCCTCCTCATGAAAAATCCGACAATAACTATTTAAAGATCTCCACAATGGTTTCATTATATACCCAACAGAAAAAAAAAAAAATCATCCCAATCATTTTTAGACATTCGATTCTCTTCGCCCTCTTTGCCTTGGTTGAAAGAAAAATGAAAATGACCCTTTGCCAGCTGGCTGTCGAAGAGTGGCCCCGGATCTCCCACGCTTTGTACGCCACTCGGCCCACCCCCGCCCCCGCCCCCTCCCTTTTTTCCCTTTTCCTCCTCCTCTCTCTCTATACGTATCTCTTTTTGCAGGTGTAGAGAGAAACAAAACAGCCCAAACCCTTCCCCTTCGCCCAGTATCTTCATCATTCATGAAGCCCAAACAGCCCAACCCCTTCCCCTTCACCCGGTATTTTCATCATTCTTCAAGCCCAAAAATCGAGCCCATCTCTCTCTCTCTCTCTCTCTCTCTCAAGGTCCTGTTTCACCAAGGACCAAACCCCCTCCTTACTCTTCACTTCCTCCCATCTTTTCCTCGAATTCCAAATTTCACATTGCCTGTCATTCCAAACTCAAGCTTTAGCAAATCCGCTTCATCAACCTGAACGAACAGCGTCAGTTAGAAAAATTTTCTATACAAGCTCAAATTAATATGGAGGAATTTGAAAGATCTACTTGTCATTTGGCCCGGTGTAACTTTAAAAATTATTCGAGCTTTTAATTTGACCGTATCCGTAGAGCCATCGACTATTTTTTAACATGTAACATTTAACAAGAAATCACATATTACGATAATGTCATTCTTTATAATAATTATCTGTAAAGGTAAGAAACTATAGAAAGAATTGTATGACGAGCATTGTATCATGTTAAACCAAATTCCTCCATGATAAAATTTACCTTGTTATACATAAAATTAAGTGTTGACACGCATAAATTAAAATTTACTTTTAAAAATTGAATAATATTATTTGATATTGAATATTTCGAAAATTTCCTAATATTTCCTGATAATTAAAAGTCAAAGAGATAATGTCGTGAAATAAAAAAGTCAAAAACAAAACAATTGTACTCTTTAGGATTTCCTAAGCGTACCCACTGTACACTTCAATGTTTGATATTTCAATACTTTTAAAATTTTCAAACATCATGACGACGGAGTTTTACCGTAACTAAATTCAACACTGAAGTTTTTTTAAAATCATTCCCTTTGTAAGGATTGAGGGATGTGATAGATTTTTCTGTATGTTATGACCTATTCACAAGCTAAGCACACCTTGAATTTTTAATATTTTATGGCGATGATACCCAAATATTTAATGGCTTATTTTGATTATTGTAAAGCGTGTTTGCGTCCGAGGACATGTATATCCTGACACGAGGGTGAAAATCAACTCGCAATCTATCGGTGTATGAATGAATGCCTTATCGAGGAAACGGGTAATCGAAGTCATTATCAAAAATCGGTTCAACTTCCTAGGTTGTCCAGTAGCATTGAAACTACCACTGCCATAAATTGAAAGAGGGAAAAGGGCCCATTGTTCAATGAGTTGATTGGAGCGTGAGGGATGAGGTAGACTTTGAGAGCTGAATAGGGAAAAAAAGCCTGACACAAGGAAAATATTGGGAAACGGAGGTCGAACGATGGCCCGTGATCCCTCGCTCTCTCTCTCTCTTTCTCTACCGTGTAGTGGGTGGAGCACAGCTGGTCG
Organism: Eucalyptus marginata; assembly: GCA_014182565.1. NCBI lineage: Eukaryota > Viridiplantae > Streptophyta > Magnoliopsida > Myrtales > Myrtaceae > Eucalyptus > Eucalyptus marginata. The sequence continues at coordinate 27,817,404 of CM024585.1, read as the reverse complement.
AATAATAAAGGGCGTACTTCGACTGACAAAGAGGGTACATAGTACCTGTAGCGTGTGGAAGCATATTATGTCAGTCTCTCGTTAAAGCACGCTCCTCTAGTTATTATGAGAGAGTTACGTAATGACCAAGGAGTTACTTAGTTGAGTATCATCCACATGGACTGATTTGGAGGGAGTAAATAGCCATCCTACGAGATTTGTACTTGCAAAAGCCATGATCTCTTTTTTGGTTAATTGATTTTATTGCTCTTAGTTGAGATTTTGTGTGTATTTTTAGATTTATAAGAGGACCTTAGATGGGTCCGAGGCGATTGCTTGATAAGTTAGCCCAACTCTCGAAACGCGTGATTAAACGTGTAATGAGACAATTAGAAACTACTGAATGAAGGACTCCGAGGCCTTTTACGGTACGCCAAAGATCATCAACGCTGTTCACCCCTCTCCACCATATTTTCAATAACCGAAAAAAAAAAAAAAAAACTACTGAATGAAGGACTCAGACAATCAAATAAAAAACTTATATAGGCCTAAAGAGATAGATAATAGTTATATTAAACAGCTCAAACAAACTACAACATATAAAGGATCGGTACGGTACAGAAAAACAAACTACAATATAATAAAGGATAGGTACGGTGCAGAAAAATTAAAAATAAAAATAAAGGACTGATTCGATTTCTCCTGATCCAGCTTCCATACTTTCATATGCTACTGACAACATTATCATAAAGTGAGATTCCCAACTATCCTTCCATCCGCCCTTTATCAAGCTGCCTGGCCCTCGAAAGCTCAACCTCCTTTCTTAACAACTTCCCCGGTATTACGGTGGCAAGTCAAAAACATACTGGGTATTTTTAAGAGTGAACTGATATTGTTCACGCCACCGGCGGATAATCATTCTATCTTTCTTACTCATGTTCTGAACATGAACAGTGTTCAAAGCACCACGGTTGTTTTCAAGCTCATGCCAAACACCAAGAAATGCTCTCGCTTCAGCCACCGAAGAAATGACCAGAGGTGGATTTTGTCGGATCTGTTGAATGTTCTGATTGACATTGGCTTGAGCTTGCTCGTAGGCATGGCGATGAGCATTTTGTTCAGCTTGGCTGAAAATAACAATAAAAAAGAAAAAAAAATCATATATAAGAGTTGGGAAAAAAAAAAGAACTTCGGGAAGATAATATAATTCTCACGTCAGTTGCATATCATTCTGGGCTTTTGACCATGCGGCCTGATGCATGCTCGAGAGTTCAAAGTTCCACCGTAAATTGGCAGCAACGTTCATTTTGATCTGAAGAGGGGGAGAAGAGACTTTTGGTCCTGTTCTGCACTGTGCTTTTGTGCGTTTAAATAGAGGGAGGTCTAGATGCGGACAAGGGCAAACGACGTCGGACCACGAGAAAGGTTATGGCTCGACTCACTGTCATTTCTGTAGAGAGAAAGAGAGAGAGATGGAGATAAGGGAGAGAGACTTTTGGGCTATGTCTTTCCCTTTCCATCTTGTGAATTTTCGTATGGAATTATGGGTAGGATCAATTCTACTGGAAACTGCGTGCAAACCCGCTTGCGTACGCTCGAAGTTTCTTCTTCTTTTTTTTTTTTTTCATTTTCCAGATTACTTTTAATATTTTTCCACATGGACCCGCTAGATGGTATTGTCATCCTTTGAATTGGAACCACTATGTCATTAAGATGACTTATCTCGCACTTAGAAAGTCAATCAATTGAAATGAAGTTTGTTTACGAGATTTGTAATTCTTCATAAAAATAGGCATTTTCCATTGTTTTGAGTCCCATCATCTATAACTAGGCGTGAAATTCAATAACACAAATTATAAGTGCATAAATAATAAGACAAATGTTCTACCAAATTGGGGTCCAATCCCAGATGATGAGATTAAGGAAAATGAATTATCGTTTCACTTGGACACGAAAAATTACATTAATCAAATCATAATCAGATCAGGAAATCAGTCAAAAATTTACAAAGCGTGTCATCTCTCTCTCTCTCTCACACACACACACTCACACATACTCACTCTCCCGAACTCCTTAATTACATTTTTGACTGAAGAAATCCCATCTCAAGCGAGCAACCGTCAATACATCAAAAGACAACAATCTAAATCAATCCCCAAAACAATATTAAGCGACAACCTAAAACATTAAGCAACACCAAACCTCGCTTATATAAGTTCGGCACATATTTATTTACTCTATACTCTTTACTAGTGCCAACCGACCAGTATGTACAGCTTTGGCTTTATCTTCTTCCAAAATGCATCCTCAGTCATCGTCATCTGGGAATCCAATAAATCATCTCAGCTACATCAGGAGCTCGTTCACCCACCCAATGTCAGGATCATCGCAAGAATTGCCTTCATTGACCTTGTCAGCAAAAATTCCTTCGTTGCTTGAAGGATCACGGCCAAAAATTCTTAGGCACCTGAGGAGGATTTGGGGTTGAAGGTGAAAGAATAAACTGGGTCTGCTCCTCATTCACACTGCTAGTGACATCAACGCAAGGCATGGCTGTCCGGTTCTTGACCGACGACAAAGGTCACGAGTGCGGAGGAGGCGAGACTTCGCTCATCTTCATCACGTCCAGCGAAGTCATGATCTCGTTCAGGACGTCCTTGTAGCTCATTCCCTGGCTCAGACAGCTCGGCTCCAACCGTTCGGCATACCGCGAGATCGGCGAGAACCCGCTCAGGGACCGACCCTTGAGAGGCGACAGGGTGGTGACAGGGACTGGGATGGCGACAGCGGCGGCGACAGGTGGGACATGCCGAGCAAGGTTGAGGTCGGCGAGGAGGCGGTGAAGGAGTGGCAGAACAGGCAGCAGTGAGGCAGCGAAGAAGGCGAAACTGGACTATGGAATTTGGACTTCTCGGGGTTGATCCCTTGTGGAGAGAGGGGCTCGGATTGAGCAGGCAAGAGGCGAAGCTGACGAGTGCTGTGAGCGAAGAAGCAGACCTTCCTCTTGCAGTTCTTGCCATCTTTGCATGCCTCAGTCCTATACCTATATGAGACATTAACAACACGAGTAACATTTGATCAGGATCGGTTGGGTTTGACAAATTTTTCCTCAAATCGAATGCCCAGATTTTCTTAAAAGATCAAGCTTCACCAGTTCCGGAATATATATATATATATATATATATATATATTAAAAAATGGCATGCATTGGGAAACAATCACCAACTTGACATTGCAAAACAGGACTAATATTCACCAATTATATTCTATAATTCGAAAACCTACTTTGAAGGGTGCAGTCAGCACTCAAAGACGCCGTGTGCGAACTCACAGTTATCACGACGGCTGCACGACCCGCGGCGGTACTCCGCGCAGACGGTCCCCGTGTAGTGGTACTTCCGGGGGTCCCTGCAGCGGGCCTTCTCTCCAGGATGAGCGAAAGGGCAGTCCGTCCAGTCGTGGCTGCGGCTGCGGGTGCACCGCCTCACCTTGAACTCGAACATACGGAAGTGGTCCGACGAGTAAGGGTCGGAGTCCTCATCCTCATCCTCGCCCCCGTTGTTGAACGGCAGGAACTTCTGGAGAGGGGTCTCGGGGACCCTTGGTGAGTAGTCGGAGGAGAACACGTCGGGGCCCTCGAGGGCCGCCGACTGGTGCTGCGCCATAGAAGAGGCTGTCCGACGGCCGAGGAGCTTCCTGGGGGGGATGTCGAGCGCCTTCTTAGGGGAGAAGAGTTGGTGGGAGGCGTGGAACCTATGCTGCTCCGCACAGACGCTGGTCATGTTTAGGGAACGAGCGAAAGCTAGAAGAGATCGTGCGTGAACAAAAAGAATCGGGCTGAAAGAGTGATTCTGGATGAGGTAAGGGAGATGCAAGGAGCGGCTATTTATATAAGGTGGCTAGAGAGAGAGAGAGAGAGAGAACGAGAATGGCGACGAGGAGAGGAGGGTATGGGGGTCGGATTGCGTGGCTGCATGGCATTAGGGATCAGCATGCAAGACGGTCCGTGGCGGACCCGCTAGAACGAAGCCGGTGACGTGAGTTGGCTAGGTGTAATGCTCTTCGAGTCTCTCTCTCTCTCTCTTCTCTCAGGGTTTTCTTTTGGACACTACCCATAGCACCAACAGCAGGAGCTGACATTTTCGAGATTTTTAAATGAAAAAGTCAGATTCCATGAACCAAAACTGGGGTTTCTGCGGCCTACATAGAATAACTTAAAATGTTTAGATAATGGTTGTCATGCCAATGGAATCGAAATGCTTTCGCAAACTTTCTAGAGGTTGCGATTAGTGTTTTTCTATGAGAATGCTATGCCCTTTTATTTTATTTTTTTTTTCCTTTCTTTTTTCAAGTCACTTAAATTGGGCCGAAAAGGTGCGGTTTTGTGGCCGAAGAAGTGGGCGTCGTTTTGCCCAAAAAAAAAAAGTGGGTGTCGTTGTGGGATGGGCAAGCCGTCATTTTTCATGCGAATTGCACCCGACATTAATGGACCGGCCTTGTAATGGATTTGCAGATGAAGGTTTCAAATTTGCCTTTGAAATGAAAAATGGAGGAGTCATGAATGGCCGCGAAGAACAAAGTCGGTCTTATGGGCCTACTAGTTATGCGAGGCCCAGTCAAAATATCAATTGGTCCATTTCTGGGGCTGGTTTTGGGCTGATTATGGGGCAAATAGAATCGAGTCGGGTTCTCAATTCCAAAAAGTATTGATCGCGTTCGGGTAGGTATGTTCATTTTCCAATTCATGGATCCGAGCCTATACGCGAGAACCGAAGTTAGATTGCGGGAAAGTGGTTTTAAAACCATAGTTTCTCTTTGAAATAATGACCCAATTAGTTCATCAACTTTGGTCATCCTTCAACTTTTAATTCGCTTGATGTGATCCTCGAAGTATTCCTAAAATATTCAATCTAGTCCTTGATCCCTCAATTTTTTGCGACAGAGTCAAAAGTTTTCAAAGTTACACACTATCGCCCAAATCTAAAAATATTTTTTGAATTTCAATCCATTTTCTAGATTGACAAAGAGTATGGCCATCTTTCTAGATTATGATTAGACTTGTATCGAGTTGATGCTTCTTTTATTTTGATTTGCTAAATTGTAGATTTGACAAAATTTAATCAAGAAAACAAGAAACACAAAAATTAGAAAATTTCATCTATCTAAAAAATCAGGAATCAGATTTAGATTGATATAGGCACAATAAATCTATAGTTCAATTAATATTGTTATTATATATTCTTATAAAAGCTCATATTAGAATAAGAGGTATATGAATTTGATATAACTCTATCCGTTCTTATATAGATTTATAAAAATCAAAAGGTAAAACTGTTGATTTAGGATATGAATTAAAATGAAAAATATTCTAAAAACTGGGAGATAGTGTAATTATGAAAATTTGTGAATAGTACTGAACAACTTATTTGACTCCGTGATGAAAATTATTAATGACAGTACTAAAGCGATGATAAGTCAAATGTGTTTGGCTTAGAAAAAGCAAAATACTAACTATTTTGCTAAGGAACATGTTATCACTACTCTAAAAGCACTTGTTAAGTGACTAAATCAGAAAATACTACAGATTCCATTACCTTAGCTGTATTGATGTGTTGTATATTAGTTTATCGAAAAAAAAAAATTATATTGTTTGTATAACCAATGTAGATGCTTGTTAAAATGAGGTGTTTGATTAGATAAGCAAAATGGAAGATTGGATTCAAAAAAATGATAATAAGAGATATAAACAGTCATGAACTTTAGATATGTTGGTTGGGTCCAAAATCAAGAATTAAAACAAGGTCACGAACTAGCTCTTGCAATTTCGTAAAAGCTATGGTGCAAAAACGACCCAACTCCATGTTGTGAGATGCTCCTAAATTAGCAAAATTTAAATTTAAAGCCCCCAAATTTCGACATCCCCTCAATTAATAGGAGGCAAAATTGTCCAAAAGTTATAAATCTATTGTACAATGGTCAATTGAGTGCTAAACTTTTTAATTTGGTAAATTTATTCTTAAACATTTTAATAAATTTTCAATATAAACCTTTTGTCCGATCATAGTGTACATATATGCAAAAACTTTTTCATTAATTAACTAGGACTGACGAATTATCATAACATACACCGTCAGTGATCATAAATATTTCCTCAAGTGATTCTATCCATCATTAATTTAAAGATTGTAACTTTTCATTGTTTCACTAATGACTCACATTAGCACTAGTTAAATAAGACATCTTGTGTAAAAAATTTTACAGCAACGATATTTACTCTAGTTTTTCTGTTATTTATTCAACCTTGGTTTTGTTTAAACGCGGCTTTCCCATTTTCTTTACTCATCCAATCTATGTAGGATCCATCGTAGGCGCAAAAGCAAGCAGAATTTAGGGAGAATAGTTGGGAGGAGATAAGATTTGAGATGTAGGGTGGATGGAGCACAAATCTCAGCGTTATCGCACATAAGGGTGTGGCATCAATGCATTTTGATACGGAGTTAATAAATTTGATGGTGGCTTGGATGAAGTGGGCATAAGATCTTTCCGGGAAAATAAAACATAGAAATGGCGAGCGATGGGCGAGTGAAAATGCGTCTCCTGTTCATCTCTCTGCTACTTCGGCCTCAGCTTTCCATCAGCCTCTCCATCAAGCGCATACTACGGTAGAGAAAGAGAGAGAGAGAGAGAGAGAGAAAGACGGAGGAGACAGGACAGTAGGAGGATCACGGGCCGTCGTTCGTACCTCCGTTTCCCAATGCGGACGGCTCGTCTTTTTTCAATACTATTCTTATGCTGTAATCAGGAAGCTAGCATTGAAAAGAGGCTGCTTCGGTTCGTACAAACTATCTCCTTCTTTCAATACTATTCTTATGCTGCAATCAGAAAGCCTAGCCTCTCGCTTGGCTTAGCTCCATTCTCATCTCTCCATGTGTGGACCTTTTCCCTCTCTCAATTTATGACCACTGGCAACTGCCATTGCCAAAGTTCAATACTTACTGAACGACGTAGAAAGTTGAACTGATTTTTGCGCCAATACGATATGCATTGAACCTCTCGCAGAAGCGACGAAATTTACTCTAGATATAATGATCCTAGCTACTTCCCATATATTTCTTAATGTGGGTTCCGCCATTTTTTCATTTGGTGGATCCTCAATAGGAATTTAGAAATTTTTGGAGACCCAAGAGCCAAATCTCCCATCATTACCAACTAGGAGTGTTTTCCTTTTAAACCTAGGGCTTTCTTCTTTAAAGAGCATATGTTAAATCTCACTAAACCTTTCACTTTCACTCTCTCTCTCTCGTCTCTGAACCGATTCACTATATTGCCAACCATTTTGTTTTTCAGCCGGACTGATCTTGGGTTCTCTGTTTTGAGCAAATTATTGGTAATGTCTTTTTTCTTTGGCTAGACACCTCCTAGCTCAATTTTGCCCTCTTTTGCAAACAAAAAGTCTAGCTGCTTCCCATATATTTCTTAACGTCTCTGCTCGTTTCGTTTTCCGATCTTCTACAAATTCAATCTCTTTCTTTCTAGGAGTTCGTTGATTGTATCTAGGTTTTTTCGCACAAGTCCTCTCATTTTTGCTCAAGGTGGAAGCTATGGAACATAAGAAGGTCGTGATCGCTCCTGAGAAGTTTTGCAATGATCCAAGGTAGGCTTGGCCAATTTCTATGTTTCCTTTCATTTTTTGAATGTAGTTAGTTTTTCGTATGCCGCTTGGTGAATCCTCCTCATTGTATACATGATTGTCTATGTAGATGTTGCTTTATTAGGTGGATCTTGTGTGATCAAATGCTCTGTTGTTAGTAGATTTTATGTGATCATATGCTATGTTATTGTTTTGAATTTGTGATCTCTTAAGCGTTAATGTATTGAAGTACTATATGCTCAAACGTCAACTTCATCTCTCTGTGATCCGCGGAATAGAGCATCATAGTACGCTTGCATTAAGCCCATCGCGTGCAGATGTAATCATTTGAATATATCTCATTCTCTTGGGAAGCACTGATCAACTATTTGGATTGACCTCTTCTCATTGTCAAGTTCCAAAGTATGTTTCGAACTTTCTCTAATTTTTCACGATTGTTCATGAAGTTCTCTCCTTTTAAGTGAAGCATGTACTGTATGTTGCAAATGTCTTGTGCCAAACTTGTTCTTGCACATACAAAGTGGGTATTGAGTAGGCAATCTTCCACCTTGATTTGTGTGTGAATAGATATTCCTGATATATCAATTTTAAATCGTTGTTTTTGTTGGACTTTATTATATCATATTTCCACCTAAATTTGTTATGCGAATCAATATGCTAAATTTCATTTTATATTGATATTCTAAAGTATGTCATGTTTGATTACGTACGTTGTTAGTATCAGCCGCACGATGATTAATATCTCGATTTTATTCTATATGTTACATTTGTTTTCCAAACCCCAATGAGTCTTCATCATTGAACCTCTTCCCCAAATGCCCACACTTCTATTCACAAGAGTTACAATCATCGTTCGAAAGACTGATAAGATCATTGCTTACAAAATAATAAAATAAAGACAATACGCAATATTCTTATGAAATTACGGATCTCGTCTTTTTACAATTCAATTTCCTCTCATGAAAGTTCCTTGATTTAAGCGTGGGGCCCCGGCGGTGGGTTGCTAGGGCAATCTCCCCCGAGGTATAGTCAATGCTGTGCTCCCATAAGGTGAGCTAGGCTGGATCCTTAGCATAAAAAAAGAAGAAGAAGAAGAAGAAGATTATAACGTGTAGTTTTGTTTAATACATTAGTCTTTCCAAATTAGTGCGCTTTGGCACGTGTAGCGTTCATCTTCTATGTTGGGGGAAAAAATTTGTTTTGTTTAATGCAGATATAGAGTTGCTATCAAACATATTTAGATGATCATTTAGTTTAGGGTTAGGATTCATGTAGCATTAAGGTTTTTGACTTTCGTATTCTAATTTTAGATAAGCGTATTATTATTTTTTTATACGAGCATCCACAATATTAAATGTTTAAGTTTCGGTTGGATTCTTTTTTTCTTTCTTAGTCACCCAAATTTCAATCTGTTATTGCTCTTTTGCTTCCTTTTTTTGTTCCCTATTGGTTAGTTAGTGTTGCGCCGGAATTCAACTCCACGACGAATTATCTTTTGCCCAAAGTCGTGCTGCGGTTTTCTTAAAGAGGACAGATTCCGTGACGATTTTGGATAGAAATATCACAAATAGATTAGAATCGATAACACTACTTTCAAATGGAACTGAATGCACACAAATTATTAACGCAGATCTAGAAACTATAGCTAAAAAAATTTAATCAACGATGCAAGTTTGGAAACTATAACTATAGTGTTGGAATTTTTTTGTCAAACAATGCAGGAATTGAAAAATAACATGTTTATTTGTGCACGGATGATTCTACGGTACACCAACATTAGTATTTATAGTGTTTACAACATAATTGTCTATAAGCAGTTTTTTCACTAGTTTTGGCCATGCCTTCATATCTCTGAAGCTTTCAATTCCATATCATTACGTTGCCACGACTTCTCATCTTTAGATGATAATTTCCTTATTGTATCCACAGTTACAAAAATTATAATAGTACTTATCCATAAGAAACTCAAATATTCGAAAATATTGCTATTAGGTAGTGACATGTTAATGTTGATGACTTCATCCAAGATAATTAATAGTTGTTGTCAATAACTTCATTTGTCATCGATACTCTTCGAATTGTTGACATTTATCTAAAAGAACTTAAATATCTGAAAATATTGCCACTCGAAGAGGATGCCGCGGACGGTGATGGCTGACGCGGCCGAGAGCCCCTCGTTGCCCCGGAAGTTGGGTAGAGCTTTTCCCTCAATTTATGACCAGTGGCAACTGCCACTGCCAGAGTTTAATACTTACTGAACGATGTAGAAAGTTGAACCGATCTTTGCGCCCGTACGGTATGCATTGAACCTCTCGCGGAAGCGACGAAATTTACTCTAAGATATAATGACAAATCTTTCTTTGCAAATAACTTGCTCGTTTCCTTTGTGATTGCTTTAATCGTGCCTTGATGCTTCTTAATTTATCGATGACGATCTCATGATTGGGTCATTAGATATCAACTGTTTGTTAACTACGCACAACTCTAGTGCTTTCTTGAATATTTTAAATGTCTTTATCCAAAATTTACCACCGCCTTCACTTAGTCCATTCATTTAAATCTCAATAAGAGTGGAGATCACATATGTTTCGAAGCTCTTCCCCAAAATCTTCGTATATGATTGTCTGTTTTATCCTAGATGTATCTTCATATGAAACTTTGGCAGCTTTACAAAAACCATGTAAAATCAATTTAATTACTTAAAGTGCTGTAAGTTGAAAAAAAAAAAAAAACCCTAAGATGTCGATGGATATCTGACAACTAGACAACATGGCATTGGTCAGAGAAAAAGTAAATACGTCCCAGACTCCTAATAATAGTGAGAAAGGAGTGACAAATGCCATTTCATTTCCTTCCAGTTGCTCTAGTATATTTGTTTCACGAGACAGCTGAATTGATATAATTCTGTAATAAACATCTGTTATGCCATTAAGGCGTTGGCGATTGCTCTTGTTTGCCGAGCCGATGGACATTACGACATCAGCTGATACTGGTCAGTTTATTTCAGATTGGTGTCAAGACGGATTCAAATGGAGAGAAAACAATACACCAGAATTTACATAATTTGGTGAGAATGTTGATACACGATGTGAGCCGGTTTTATCCCCCGGTTTCTTCTAGACAAAACAGCTTTAACCTCGTCAAAAACCAGGTCGTACGATACGATTTGCGAAGCCTATGTGCTTATGACATTTTAGGCTTTAGCCTTCAAAGTCCTGTGGTCCCTGACGCGCGGAGGCCGATGGCGTGGAGGGACCGATGGACAAGGGAAGAAGATGCCAACGACGCTGTGTTGGGAACAACAGCGAAACCCTACTTGGCATGAACAAGCTTTACATTGTTTTAGGGGCATAAAATAAAGATGGAAAAGCACCATTAACGAGGCCGTGTCCTTATGCCCTAAAATGCCACCATGTAAGGGCCTTTCGTTCTCGATTGTCGATAGAGATTTGAGAGGGCGGGGAAGAGGTAGAGAGAGAATAAACGCGGAAAAGGAAAAGCACTCTGCCTCCTTAATGGCGAAACGTGTAGACACACATGGGGAAACAAATCATTCCGAACTCAAGCTTGGCAAATGCGCATCATCAACCTGAATGAACAGAATCAGCTAGAAAATTTTTATGCGAGATCAAATTAATATGGAGAAATTCTAACGATTTGTTTGTTATTTGGCTCGGTGCAACTCTAAAAATTAGTCGCTTTAAGGTTACGATCAAATTCAAAGATCAACATCGACTATTTTTTTAACGTGTAACATTTAACAAGAAATCACACACCATGATAATGTCATTTTTTCTAGTCAAAATCCATAAAAGCAAGAAACTTAGAAAGAATTATATAACGCGTATTGTATTATGTTAAACCATTTGAAGGAACTTATTCATGATAGAATATACTTTGTCATAAATATAATCAAGTATTGACACACGTAAATTCAATATACATTTTTAATTTTTTGGAATAATATTATTTGATATTGAATATTTTGAAAATTTTGAATTATTTTATAATAAATAAAAGTCAAAGAGATAATGTCGTAAAAATACGTAACATAGTAAAAAACGAAACAAGTTTATTCTTGAGGACTTTATGAACTGATCCATTGTACACTTCGATATTTGATTTTTCAATATTTTCAAAATTTTCAAGTATTTCGTGACGACATTAAACGAAGTTTTATTGTGACCAAGTGCAAGACTGAATTTTTTTTTTTAAAATCATCCCCTTCGTAAAAGGACCACTTAATAGCAGATGAACTCCTTTTTCTTTGACCATTAATGCAACTTTCTCATCTAGGAGTTTGAGTGAGTTGGTAGGCAAGGAGAGCAGAAAATTTAACTTCTCTGAAAATGATTCGCGCTGGCTAACTTTCAATAAGCCTTTGGGACACGACACTGCTTGTTCATTTAGTGTATATAAGAAGTACATATATTTCTCTCTTCTTCACCTCCTCGGTTCAAAAGTCTCTTCTTCTCCCCCCTCTTCTAGATCAAAACTTCTCTAAAAATGAATGCAGTTGCTAATTTACGTCGGACCTTCGAACTCATGAACACGCATCATGCTGCGTGGCTGAAAGTCCAGCATGATCTGGAACTTACGTGAGAGTTACATTCTTTTTTCAATTTTTTTTCAGCTCTTATAAATGGGTTTTTTTCTTCTTTTTTATTATTGTCTTTAGACAAGCTGAACGTGATGATCATCATAATGCCTACACACAAGCTACAGCAAATGTCGATTAGGCCGTTGAATAGGTCAGATAAAATAAAGTTTTGGTTCTAGCTTCCGTCGTCGAGACTAGAGCATTTTTAGGCATGTGGCAGAATTTAGAGAATAATCGTGGTACTCTGCAACGTGTTCAAATTGAGAATATAAGTAGGGATGACAGAAAACTCATCCGCCGCTGGCTGGAAAAGCGTCAATTCACTATTCAGAATGCCGAGCTTATTTTTAACTTGCTACCACTACCAAACTAGTAGTCTATCATTTTTTTTTATTTTTCTGGATCATACCGGCCCGGTTATAAATTGTAATTTGTTTTTCAATGCAAATGGAGCCCTTTATTTATTCGAAAAGAGAATAAGCCTAAAGACTTGAGCTGTTTAATATAGATTTTTAAGGTATCATCCTAAAGTAAACTACTTACGAAGCATATGCTAAAACAGGTTGTGTGGTTTGTGGTATTTGGAAAAAGTTTGAATGGTTGGCTACTAAGGGTGCGTTTGGTAACATTTCGTTTAAAAATTGTTCTAGGGAACAGAAATAGAAAAAGTGTTTACGTTAGGGGAACAATTTTTGACCAAAAACGCGTTTGGTAAACTTGTTGCGGGAATAAAAATGAACAAAAACACGTTTGGTAAATTTGTATTCTTTTTTATTTCTTTTAATTTTTTAATTTTAATTTTAATTTTCTTTCTTTTCTTTCTTTTTCTTTTTCTTTTTTTCTTCTTTTGGCCGATCGCCGGCCTCGGCCATGGGCGACCGGCCGACCGAGGGCCGGCGGCTCGCCACCACGGCGAGGCTCGCTGGGCCCTCGGCGGCGAGGCCGAGCCTCGCCGTGGTTGGGCGTGGCTCGGCCTCGCCTTGGCCGGGCGAGCTCGAGCTCGCCAGATCCGGTGAGCTCGAGCTTGAGCCCACCGGCGAGGCCGAGCCTCGCCGGGCCACCGCCAGCGACGCCGGCCTGGAGGTTGGCCGGCGAGCCTGAGCTCGCCCATCAGCCACGGCGAGGCTCGGCCTCGCCGGCCACCCCTGTGTGACGCCGGCCCTGGAGGTGGCCGGCGAGGCCGAGCGGGCCGGTGGTCGGGCGAGCTCGGGCTCGCCGGACTGGGCGAGCTCGAGCTTGCCCGGCCAAGGCAAGGCCGAGCCTCGCTAGGGGGGGCGACGCCGGCCTCGCTGGGCCGACGACGCCCGGCGACACCCCGACAAGGTCGCCGGCCCTCTTTGGCCGGTCGCCGGGCCACGGTCGAGGCCGGTGACCACCAAAGAAAGAAAGAAAAAAAAAAAAAAAAAGAGAAGAAAAAGAGAGGAGAAAGAAAATGTGTTTTTAATTTTTGTTAAAACAAGAAACACATTTTTTTTTTGTTTCTTGTTTTTGTTCCGAGATGTGTTTCGGGAACAAAAATAATTTTGGAACAAAAACGCACACAAACGCATTGCCTTTTGTTCAGAACAAAAAAACAAAAAAGTTGTTTAAAAACAGAAAAAGAAACGAAAACAAACGCAGCCTAACTCTTAGCTAAATAATCCCGTGAGACCCCAAATCGGCGTAAGCCGACAAAGGCAAGCTCCGGCATATCCTCGGTCATAAAAAAAAAAAAAAATTCTTAGCTAAATAATTCATATAGAGATATACACTGCTGTCCGCTTCCTCGCGTTCTTATTCTAGTCCCTTCACGAACAAGTGTCTAACGATGGAGCTACAGGGAAGATTAGGGGCAGCTTGAGTGAATGCCTCGAGGATTTCTTATTTTAATTTGTTTGCTTAGGTGGTTATGCTTTTCTTGTTTTTTGTCCAATAATGCTTCGTGCGTAGGTTAAAATAACTACGGGCTCATGAATTTTTGGAGCAGTGTTTTCAATCAGAAAGAAAATACTAATGAACGGGGGAAGTATGTGACAGAATTTCAATGACGGAAAAGGAGTAATTATAACGAATATAAAGCCAGTGAAGTAAATATGACTAGATGGAACTGCAAACAATTATCTTTGACAAACGGGTTATCTCTTCGGGCCTATCATAGATTTTGATAAGTTTTTTATTTGATTGTTTGAGTCCTTCATTTAGTTAGTTAGTTAGTTAGTTTGTTTGTTTGTCTGTTTTTTTTTTTTTTTTTTTTTTTTTCTGGTTATTGGAAATGTGGTGGAGAGGGGTGAACAACGTTGATGATCTTTAGTGTTACTGTAAAAGGCCCACATTTACCATCGAATGTTCAATTTGAGTTATAGTTTTTTTGCATTGTGTAACTGGAAAATTTGAGGATAGGCGGCCCCCGTCACCGGATTCTCACCAAAATTTTGGCAGTCAAGAAATCTTCTCATAGGATGTATGTGCAATGCAAATTATTCAAAAATTCACTCACGACGTGAATTAAACTTGTAATTTCTTGGAAAATATGTGACGCTACTACCAAGCTCACGACACTGAGAGGTCATTCATGTCTTGGTCCAAATGTGAAACCAAGTCATTGTAAGCGTTTGTCGAATTAAATCATCCATGTGTTCAGAATTTACATTAATCGAATGAAATCACTCACTAGTTAAACTGAAATAATTAAAATCTACTTATGTGTCACCGTATTAGGTGAATTTCATTTTTATACAATTGGTGTTCGAAAAAAAATCCACTTCAACATAGTTGTACGTCAATTTCTTAAAAGCTCGAATTTTTACATCAGACGAGCACCAAGCACCGGGATCACAGCTCTGGCACCAAGATCACGCCTCTCGTGAGCAAGAGTACTGAACAAGAGAGAGAGGATCACATCTATGGCACCAAGAGCACATCTCTTGCATTTCACGCAACCACCCTACAGTGGCTTCTCCATGCCACCACTGGTCCATGCCATTATTTCTATGCCATTATTGCTAAAGATCCGAAAGATGAAAAAGGAAGTAGGCAAAACAATTAAAGTAAGACGGGTGGTTTTACTTAAAACGTGCGTGAACCTAAAAATACACACAAGTCTTGCTCGAGAGCAATAAAATTATTAGCTTTAACAACGACAAAGATCATAGGTTTCATAGGTGTAGAACTTATAGTGCAGTTATTTTCTTCGTTTTTCTCCTAATTGTCTCATTACACTCTTAATTATGCTTTTTAATACAGTTGGTATTCGAAAAAAAAAAAATCCACTTCAAACTAAGCACCGGAATCACAGCTCTAGCACCAACATGACGCCTCTCATGAGCAAGAGTATTGCAAGAGAGAGAGGATCGTATCGCTGGCACCAAGATCACATCTCATGCATTTCACGCAACCACCCTACAGTGGTTTCTTCATGCCACCCCATTGGTCATCTCGCATGCTCCATGCCATTATCGCTTTGCCATTATTGCTAAAGATCCGAGAGGTGGAGCAGGAAGTCAGGGTAAAACAATTGAAGTAAGATGGGTGGGTTTTACTTAAAACGTGCATGAACCTAAAAATGCGCACAAGTCTCGCCCAAGAGCAATAAAATGAGTAGCTTAACAAAAAAAAAAAATTATATCTTTCGTAGGTATAGAGCTATAAAGTTATTTTGTCCCTTTTTTTTTTCTTTTAATTGTCTCATTACACTTTTACTCACGCTTTTCGAAAGTTGGGGCTAACTTGTCAAGCAATCGCAAGAGATCATGGCTTTTGCAAGTACAAAGCTCACTGGATGGCTATTTACTCCCGCGAAATCAGTCCATATGATGAGACTTCTGTACCCTCTTAACCATCTTCCGTGCAATAAAGTGGGCAAGAGGAGAGAAGAACAGGAGCATTGAATGCTCGAAATGTCCTTATTGACCCTCCCTGTCGTAAATGACGAATTTAATGAGACTCTCTCTGTCTCTCTCCCCTCCCCTGCCATCTCCAACGATTGCTTGTAAAACGCATTTTCTCTCTTCTTCTCACTTTTCTCTCAGCTCTGAACACTCTACACTCGCAGAAGAGAGAGAGGGGGAGGGAGGGAGATTCCCCTTCTCGCCAAGCAAATTTCGGTTCTTTTCGAGCCCGTCGCAGTCGCTGGGCTCCGGTTCTTTCAGGGGCATTGATGGGTACTCGGGTAGCCTGCGAGTCGCGCCGGCCTGAAGAGATTCGCGAGCGCGCCCTCCGGTTGCGGTGTTGAGCTGGGTTTGAGGGGCGGCGCCTTAAATTATGGGGGCTTTGAGGGGGTTGTTAAAGAAGCTCAATGTTCCCTTCTGATGGAGAGCAATAAAGGTTCGGTTCTCACTTAGATAAAACCCATCCTCCGCTTTGGTCTCTTTCCTTTTTCTCTTTTTTTTTTTAAATTTTCTTGCTTTAAAGACGTGGCTTAGTTAGCCCAGGAAAAAGAAGAAAAGCGTTCAAAGGATATTAATGCTGGAAATCTTTGGTGACTCTGCTTGATGTTTTTTTTTTTGAAATGTCTCAGGTCGTAAAGCGGAGGGAGGGCTTCTTTCATCAGTCATCAGCTGGAGCTAAAGTGTTCTGTGCGTATGGCGTCTCTCTGTTTGGGCAACGGAAGTTGAAAAGCACAGGGAGAGAGAGAGAGTTGGTTTTCCTCCTGGGAATCTCATAGACCCCTGCGCTTTTGCTTTCTCTTTGTGATTTGAAATTTGGCGGATCTGCTTTTGATCTTTAGCCCTCACTTCGGACTTGAAATAAAAGTTGGGTTCTGGTTTGAACCTGAGAAAGAATACCGGGTCTTTCACTTTCTTCGTCCTCCTCTTCTTCTTCTTCTTCACTGTCAGCTCGGTGTTGAGTGTACTGGTGGGGAGCATTCATGCATCTTTCACTATGGAAGCCCATATCTCACTGTGCGGCTATTATATTCTTGGAGAAGAGGAGCAGGAGGAGAAAGGGATCTGCTTTCGACGACGGCAAGCGCAAGCCGTCGTCCACGCTGCGCCAGCTGCAAGAGAGCAAAGCTTCGAGAGGCTCTAGAGGAGGCTTCTGAAGATGGGTCCCTCAAGAAGTCCCAGGACATCGAGACCGAGTCCCTGAATCAGGACAACAGCATCGGGAGATCGAGATCTCTCGCCAGGCTTCGTGGATGTAAGTCAAATTCGCGCCTTTTCTTCTCAAGCTAACAATGCGCGTTCAAGATTTCCCGATTCTCCACCTCTATATTTCAAGATTCGGAGATTCGATTCGTTGACAAGCGACCGTCACGTGCCCAGCGGACGATGGCTTTCGGCAGGCGTCAATAGCGGCCGGGGAGTCTCTTGAATTTCGCCACGCTTATCAGAAATATCAACAGCAGTTAAAAAGGGACACAGCTTCGAGTCTTCGACAGACGAGCAGGGGGATCGGTGTGGCAGGCGAGCGGCGTGATCCGCGGGTCGGGGGCAGCCCGGCCGGCAGCTGGCACGGCAGGGGTCTTCGCGCGACGAGCTACAGAAGAAAAGGGAACAAAAAGGGAGAGAAATGGAGGGAGGTGGGGGGAAGAGAACACAAGCACCGTGAGAGAAAGGGAGAGAGAGAGCGCACAGAGAGAGAAGGAGAGGAGGAGGAGACCCCCCTGAGCCGTCGATCGCTGCCGGAGTTGCCGACCGCCTCCAACCCCACCGAAACCAAGGAGGCAGAACAAACAGAACAGGGGGACACAGACCGGGAGACCGAGAGAGATCCGAGAGAGAGATGTTCAAGGGGAACTCTTCGGTGAGAGTCCCAGAGAGAGATGGTAAACGGAGAGTGAAAGGTCCAAGCGACTGAGAGAGCAAGAGAGGGCGCCTCGGCCCTGCGCAGACCCGTCCGAGGACCTTCCCGGCGACGTCCTCAAGCCGAACAGGTACGCTGGCCCTGCTTGCATTCTGTTTTGGGCACATCGGGCCGGGAGATCGCGGCCGTCCGGCTCGCGCGAGCTCCGGCCCTTGTCGTTATATTTTTGTTTCCACAGTCCCCGTACGTCGTGCGTCGAGGTCGCCGGCGGAGCCGGAAACCTTAGGATTTGTTGGCGCACGTCAACTGTTTGTGAAAATGTCTCAGTTAGATCTGTGAACACTTACACCGATTTTTGCTTTGCTTTCGGAATGCTAGTTGTGATTCCATGTTTCCTTCGTTCGTGGTTGCTTAGTTGGCATTTCCTTGTCGCCTGTTTAGACCAATGGTGGGGTCGGGTACGTCAAGTCTCCGAGTCCGGATTGGGTCAATGGGGTCGCCGGAGTTTGGGGACCGTTGGAGGCGACCGCACCGCTCGTTCGCGGCCGCGTAGGTCGGCATCGGCGTTTGGTGTTGAGGTGAAAGAACTTTCCGGTGAGAGTTCGTCCGGAGGATGGCTGTTTCGGTGAAGGTGGGGGAACGAACGTGTAAGTAAAGAAAAAAGTCGAGATGGAGAAGGAGAAGACCAAAAGAAAGAAAGAAAAACAAAAGAAAAAGCAAGAGAAGAAAAGTGCTGCAAAAAGTAAAAAAGAAATAGGAAAAAGAGAGCAAAAGTTGGCTTCGGGAGCGAGGAAGTTGAGAAGATGCACAGCAGAAAAAGACAAAATAGGGATAAGACAAAAAAAAAGAAAAGAAAAATATAGTAGTTTTAAAAAACTAAACTAAAAAAATCTTTTTTATCCGACGTGGGTCGGACCTGGGCTCGGATCAGCAGGCCGGATAGGGTTTTTACCCAGTCCGAACCTGTTTTCCTGAATAAAATAATAAAAATATATTATAATATTAAAAATTTTCAAAAACTAAAATTAAAAAAATCGAAAAATAATAAAAATTCAAAAAATTTTCCGAAAATTCAAAAACTCAGAAAACATTAAAAATTCGACCTTCTTTTAAAAAATTTAAAAATTAATTTAAAAAAATTTAAAAAAATTTAAAAATTTTGAAAATCCAAAAAAGGTAGGGTTTGATTAGGAATTGTTATTTCTTGCATTATTAGTGTAATTATGCCTTTTATTTGCTCGTATATTAATTAATTTGTATATTTAATTTGCATATTTAATTATGTTTAAGTGCAAGTGCTCAATTTTTTACCGCAATTAGGATTTTGGTAACTATGATTGTTGCTTTAATAATTGTGTACCTACATGACAAAAATCTTCTCTCTTAAAATGAACAAAGATTATGTACCAAAAAGGGCACTAATTGATTAATTAGTGTAATCAAGTCATCGATCCTAGATTCTCTGTTGCCTAGGAAGTGAGTGTACATTTCAATGCCTCATTTGATTTCTAGTTGACCCTAATAGGCTAGTGGCGACTTTTTTGCAAAATTCTTGAAAATTACCTCAACGCCAAGCAAGGTATGGACTTGAGAGAGTTCGCGCCTAATCATGAGCCTTAGGTCCATCCTTTAGGCAGTACCCCTAAATCTATTCCCTCCCCTCGAGGGTAGGTCGCAACATGGTGAAACATGTAGACACACATGGGGAAACAAATCATTCCGAACTCTAGCTTGACAAATGCGCATCAACCCCGAATGAACAGAATTAGCTAGAAAAATTTTCTATACAAGATTAAATTAATATATCAAATTAATATGGAGAAATTCTAAGAATTTGTTTGTTATTTGGCTCGGTGCAACTCTAAAAATTAGTCGCTTTAAGGTTACGCTTTAAGGTTGATCAAATTCAAAGATCAACATTAACTATTTTTTAACGTGTAACATTTAACAAGAAATCACACATCATGACAATGTCATTCTTTCTAGTCAAAATCCATAAAAGCAAGAAACTATAAAAAGAATTATATAATGCGCATTGTATTATGTTAAATCGAACTTATTCATGATTCATGATAGAATATACCGTGTCATAAATATAATCAAATGTTGACACACGTAAATTTAAATATACATTTTTTTAATTTTTGAATAATATTTATTTGATATTGAAAATTTTGAACTATTTTGTACTATTTTGTAATAAATAAAAAGTAAAAAGATAATGTCGTAAAAGTATGAAACATAGTAAAAAATGAAATAAGTGTACTCTTGAGGATTTCATAAACCGATCCATTATATATTTTGATATTTAATTTTTTAATATTTTCAAAATTTTTAAGTATTTCGTGACGACGTTAAACGAAATTTTATTGTAACCAAGTGCAAGATTGAAAATTTTTTAAAACCATCCTACGATCACTTAATAGTAGATGAACTCCCTTCTTTTGACTCGTTAATGCAACTTTATCATCCGGGAGTTTGAGTAAATTGGCAAGCAAGGAGAGCAGAAGTTGCTGCAGAAGTTGCTGATGCACAAATTTTAGCTTATTTGAAAATGACTCGTGCTAGCCAACTTCTAATAAGCCTTTGGGACACGGCGCTGGCCAACTTCCAATAAGCTTATTGAAACACGGCGCTGGCCAATTTCCAATTCCAATAAGCCTTTGGGACACGAGGTAGGCCAACTTCTAATAAGCTTTAGGGACACGGCACTGGCCAACTTCCAATAAGCCTTTATATATATATATTTCGAATTATGAACAGGGAAGTCAGCAGCCTAAGCAGTATAATACTCTCTCTAATCTGGGTTCTGGTCAGGGATTCCGACCATATAATGGCTCAGCACAAAGGTATTCAAATACCAAGACCTATCCATCTTCAAATTCAACTCCTCATAACTGCGGTAGAGAAAACAACAGAAAACACTCGGTTGGAGTGTCAAATCTGTAAAACCCGGTCATGATGCTTTACTGTTTGTTGGTATCGATTTGATAATTCTTATCAAGCGAGGAGATACCAACAGCTTTATCGCACTACACATTGAGGAAGCAAATGGTGATGAATGGTATCCGGACACCGGAGCAACACTCACATTACCGCTAATGCTTTGGTATTCTTCATAACTTTTCTAAGAATGTCGGTACCGATACGGTCATGATAGGCAATGGTTCTTGCTTACCCGTCGAATACATTGGTAATGCATTGCTAAATACAGCTACTCATGTCTTACCTCTAAAAGATGTGTTGATTGTTCCGTAAATTAAGAAAAACCTTCTTTCGGTTTCTAAACTAACAGAGATGATTATCCTTGTTCCTTTGTCTTTGACAAAAACTGGGTATACATAAAGGACAAGCATCACCAACACAACCACGATGCTAGGAAGGAAGGTTAAAGGACTTTGCGAGTAGATCCCTATGCCGTAAGTCTTCTTTACTCAAAGACAAAGGCCCGCCGGTGAAAATGTCTGGCACCCGTCTAGCTCATACAAATCAAGCATATCCCAAGCATCCGAAGCATCAAAAGCTAATTCGGTGTCCTATAGAATCACAATTTGTATGTAGAAGTTGTCAACTAGCTAAGAGTACCGCACTCCCTTTCCCATTGTCGAATTCTACGGCTACTACACCCCTAGAACAAATCCATTGTGATATCGGGGACCTTCTCCGTTAACTCTCTTCAGCATTTCAAATACTATGTCATTTTTGTTGACAACTTCTCTCGGTTGATTGGATCTATCCTTTGAAGCTCAAATCAGATTTCTATGATATTTTTCTCATGTTTCGAGACTAGTAGAAAACCAACTCATTTTGTAAGATCAAGAGTTTCCAATGTGATGGTGGAGGAGAGTTTATCGGTCACAAGTTCGAACTCACTTACGTAACCGTGGCATCCAACAGCATATCTCCCGTCCCTATACACTGAACAAAATGGAATATCGAAAGAAAACATCGTCATATAGTAGAACTTGGTCGGCTATGATGTATCATGCAAAACTTCCACTCAAATTACTGGGTTGATGCATTTGTGACAGACTAATTATATCGTCAATCTTCTTCCCACTCCCAAGTTAAAGATGCGGTCTCCTTTAGCAAGTTATATCGGCATCGCCCAAGATATGATCATCTCGAGTGTTTGGGTGTGCTTGCTATCCCCGCCTTCGACCTATGCCCAAGCACAAGCTTGATCCACGATCTCTTACTTGTGTTTTTCTCGGATATAGTACTCACCATAAGGGATATGTTGCCTTGTCCCTACCCATTGGTCATGTGTATATCGGTCGCCATGTGGTATTTGATGAGACCTTCCCTTTTCTAAGCAATTAGCAACAACCTCTTCAACTTACACACATTTGTATAAGGCGTGGACGCGAAGAGAAATTCCTCGCACCCTACAAATTCCACCAACACTTCATTATCTCCCTCGGCCCGGGTTATGTCCAGACTCTACAACCGAGCAAACAACCTTTCCTAGCCCTACCGAACTAACAGCCTCTGTTCTCACCACATCGACTTATCTCTCGGATCCAAGATCTTCACAACCGGTAGATCTACCTCGACTCCACAACGAGAGACCATTGCTTGAACCGCCTATGGAACAACTTTGTTTCGCATATTGATGACCCTACTGGTACATTATCTACTCATCCTATGCAAACTAGATCTAGATCGAGGCATCATCAAAATCAATCCTCGATATGCCTGTCTTGTTCAATATCAAGTTCCTCCAGAACCAAAGTCCCTCAAATCTGCTCTAGCACATCCAGGATGGCACAAGGCAATGCAAGAGGAAATGGATGCATTACATCACAATCAAACTTGGTTATTAGTTCCCCGTACCGGTAACATGAATGTTATAGGGTCTAAATGGGTGTTCAAGACTAAACTTACCTCGGATGGCGTCTTGATAGGTTGAAGGCTCGACTAGTAGCCAAGGGGTTTCATCGGGGAAGAAGGCATAGATTTCACGTAAAACCTTTAGTCCTGTTATTAAACATGCTACTTGTTCGAATTATACTCTCGTGGCGATGATCAAACACCGGTCTATACATCAACTTGATGTCAAGAATGCCTTTTACATGGCAACTTAAATGAAACTTGATTTACATGGAGCAACCCCCGGCTTTGTACATCCACGGTACTCTCGTATGTATGTCTTCTTCAAAAATCACTTTATGGCCTACGCCAAGCCCCGCGTGCTTGGTATGACAAGTTCAGCACTTTTTTGAAGCTGGATTTTTCTGCAGCTCGGGCTGATCCTTCTTTGTTCATTCTTCATCAAGGTCGGAGACAAGTTTACATTTACTATACGTTGATGATATTATCATGACGGTAGCTCGATACATTGCCGCAACAACTTATTCACTCTCTCGGTATTCAATTCCATATGAAAGACCTTGGCCATCTCCATTACTTTCTTGGAATTGAAGCTACACGAACATCCTCGAGTTATTCTTGCGTCAAACTAAGTATGCTCTTGACTTACTCTCTCGTGCTCATATGTCGACCGCAAACCTATTGCCACTCTCTCTCTCTTAAACCGGTCATGCGAAAAACAGAATCGATCTTCTCTCCAATCCTCTACACTACGTAAGCTTAGTAGGTGGCTTACAATATCTCACCATTACTCGTCCTGATCTTGCATTTGCCACTAATCTCTTATGTCAGAAACTGCAACAACCTACTGTTGGTGACTTCCTTAAACTCAAGCGAGTACTTCGTTATGTCAAAGGGACAGTTCACCTTGGCATCTACCTTCACTCTCGCAGCTTCTCTCAATTTATATGGTTTTTCCGATGCGGATTGGGCTGGTTGTGGTCAAACCAGACGATCTACCACGTGCTTACTTATCTCGGATCTAATCTCATCTCCTGGGCGGCCAAGAAACAAACAATGTTTCTCGCTCTTCCACCGAAGCGAATATCGAGCACTTGCTTCGACAAACGGGTGATCTTACTTGGATCACATTTGTGCTCAGAGATATTGGCCTATCTCTCCACTCTCCCACTTTACTATTCTGTGATAATCAATCTGCCATATCACTCACAGCTAATCCCATACTTCATGCTCGTACCAAACATATTGAGGTAGATTTTCACTTCGTTCGCGAAAAAGTTGCCTCCGGATCTTTGTGTGTTCGATATGTTCCTAGCAATACTCAAATTGTTGATATCTTCACCAAGTCTTTATCCCGGCTATCCCATTTTTCTCTTCGTCTCAAATTGGGCATTGGCTATTCCTCCCTGCCCAATTTGCGGGGGGATGTTAAGACTATAACTCAAGTGAATAGAAGAGAAGCCTCTGCTCAAGTGAATAGAAGAAAAGACTCTGCTGCTATAGATGAAGACTCTGGGCTGCTACGGATGTTTCTCAAAGAATGTAAAGCCAAGAAGAGCTTGAGCTCGTTCAGCTCTCCGTTCGTATACTCGCTTTTTCTCTTTGTAGTTCATGTATTCAGTTAGTTAGTTAGTTATTCCTTTGTTCCTTTCTTGTTAGGTAGTTGTAGTTTTTCTT
Organism: Eucalyptus marginata; assembly: GCA_014182565.1. NCBI lineage: Eukaryota > Viridiplantae > Streptophyta > Magnoliopsida > Myrtales > Myrtaceae > Eucalyptus > Eucalyptus marginata. The sequence continues at coordinate 27,792,940 of CM024585.1, read as the reverse complement.
CAACCGTTCAATATGTGGTAGAACAGATTCCGATGAGAGAGTTAAGGTGTATAAAAGGAAAACTCTCATAAGAATGATTCAAGGAAGTTGAAAATAAATATATATTTTATTCGTTTGGTTCAAAAGTCTCTTCTTCTTCCCCATTTTCTAGATCAAAACTTTTCTGAAAATGAATGTAGTTGCTAATTTGCGCCGGACCTTCGAACTCATGAACATGCATTATGCTAATGTGTGGTTGAAAGTCCAACATGATTTGAAATTTACGTGAGAGTTACATTCTTTTCTCAAAATTCTTTTTTTTTTTCAGCTCTTATATATGGATTTTTTTTTCTTTTTTATTATTTTCTTTAGACGAGTTGAACGTGATGATTATTATAATGCCTACATGCAAGCTACAACAAATGTCTATCAGGCCGTTCAACAGATCAAAGACAAAATGAAGTTCTAGTCCTAGCTTCCGTCGTCGAGATTAGGGCATTTCTAGGCATGTGGCAAGATTTAGAGAATAATCACGGTGTTCTGCAATGTGTTCAAATTGAGAATATGAGTAGGGATGAAAGAAAACTCATCTATCGCTTGCTGGAAGAGCGTCAATTCACTATTCAGAATGTTGAGTTTATTTTTGACTTGCCGCAATTACCGAACGAGTACATCATTTTTTTTTAAAATTTTTCTAGGTCATACCGACCCGTTATAAATTGTAGTTTGTTTTTCAATGGATTTTGTTCGCTTTTCGAATAAATAAAGCGCTCAAAAGATCCATTTGCATTGAAAAACAAACTACAATTTATAACCGGGCCGATATGACCTAGAAAAATAAAAAAATGATTTGACTACTTGTCTGGTAGTGGTGGCAAGTAAAAAATAAGCTCGGCATTCTAAATAGTGAACTGGCGTTGTTCCAAACCCGGCGACGGATGAGTTTTCTGTCATCCGTACTCATTTCCCAATTTGAACACGTTGCAAAGTATCACGATTATTCTCTAAATCATGCTACATGCCTAGAAATGCTCTAGCCTCGGCTACGGAAGCTAGGATCAGAACTTCATTTTGTTTGACCTGTTCAATGGTTTGATCGACATTTGCTGTAGCTTGTGTGTAGGCATTATGATGATCATCACGTTCAGCTTGTCTGAAGATAATAATAAAAAAGAAAAAAAAACTCATATATAAGAGCTGAATTTTTTTTTTTTTGAGAAAATAATGTAACTCTCACGTAAGTTTTGGATCATGCTAGACTTTCAGCCACGCAGCATGATGCATGTTCATGAGCTCGAAGGTCCGGCACAAATTAGCAGGTGCATTCAATTTTAGAGAAGTTTTGATCTAGAAGAGGGGGAGAAGAGAGACTTTTGAATCGAGAAGGTGAAGAAGAGAGAAATATATGTGCTAATATACACTAAATGAACAAGCAGCCCAAAGGCTTATTGAAAGTTGGTCAGTGCGAGTCATTTTCAGAAAAGCTAAATTTGTGCATCAGCAGCTTCTGCTCTCATTGCCTGCCAACTCACTCAAACTCTCAGATGGGAAAGTTGCATTAATGGATCAAAGAGAAGAGATTTCGTATGATATTAAGTGGTCCTTTTACGAAGTGGATGATTTAAAAAAAAATTTCAGTTTTGCACTTGTCATAATAAAACTTCGTTTAACGTCGTCACGAAATATTCGAAAATTTTGAAAATATTGAAAAATCAAATATTGAAGTGTACGATGGATCAGTTCATTAAATCCTTAAAAGTAAACTTGTTTCGTTTTTTACTATGTTATGTATTTTTACGACATTATCTCTTTAACTTTTATTTATTATGAAATAGTTCAAAAACCTAGGTACAATCAACGAACTCCTAGAAAGAAAGAGATTGAATTTGTAGAAGATCGGAAAATGAAACAAGCAGAGACGTTAAGAAATATATGGGAAGCAACTAGACTTTTTGTTTGCAAAAGAGGGCAAAATTGAGCTAGGAGGTGTCTAGCCAAAGAAAAACGACATTACCAATAATTTGCTCAAAACAGAGAACCAAAGATCAGTCCGGCTGAAAAACAAAATGGTCGGCAACATAGTGAATCGGTTCAGAGACGAGAGAGAGAGAGTGAAAATGAAAGGTTTAGTGAGATTTAACATATGCTCTTTAAAGAAGAAAGCCCTAGGTTTAAAAGGAAAACACTCCTAGTTGGTAATGATGGGAGATTTGGCTCTTGGGTCTCCAAAAATTTCTAAATTCCCATTGAGGATCCACCAAATGAAAAAATGGCGGAACCCACGTTAAGAAATATATGGGAAGTAGCTAGGATCATTATATCTAGAGTAAATTTCGTCGCTTCCGCGAGAGGTTCAATGCATATCATATTGGCGCAAAAATCGATTCAACTTTCTACGTCGTTCAGTAAGCATTGAACTTTGGCAGTGGCAGTTGCTAGTGGTCATAAATTGAGAGAGGGAAAAGGTCCACACATGGAGAGATGAGAATGGAGCTAAGCCCAGCGAAAGGCTAGGCTTTCTGATTGCAGCATAAGAATAGTATTGAAAGAAGGAGACAGTTTGTACGAACCAAAGCAGCCTCTTTTCAATGCCGGCTTCCTGATTGCAGCATAAGAATAGTATTGAAAAAAGACGACCGTCCGCATTGGGAAACGGAGGTATGAACGACGGCCCATGATCCTCCTACCGTCTCGTCTCCTCCATTTGTGTTTTCCTCTCTCTCTCTCTCTCTCTCTATCGTAGTATGCGCTTGACGGTCTCTCTCTCTCTCTTTCTCTACCGTAGTATGCGCTTAACGGAGAGGCTGATGGAAAGCTGAGGCCGAAGTAGCAGAGAGATCAACAGGAGACGCATTTTCACTCGCCCATCGCTCACCATTTCTATGTTTTATTTTCTCGGAAAGATCTTCTGCCCACTTCATCCAAGCCACCGTCAAATTTATTAACTCCGTATCAAAATGCATTGTTGCCACGCCCTTATGTGCGATAACGCTGAGATTTGTGCTCCATCTACCCCGCATCTCAAATCTTATCTCCTCCCAACTATTCTCCCTAAATTCTGCTTGCTTTTGCGCCTACGATGGATCCTACATGGATTGGATGAGTAAAGAAAATGGGAAAGCCGCGTTTAAACAAAACCTAGGTTGAATAAATAACAGAAAAACTAGAGCAAATATGGTTGCTGTAAAATTTTTTACACAAGATGTCTTATTTAACTAGTGCTAATGTGAGTCATTAGTGAAACAATGAAAAGTTACAATCTTTAAATTAATGATGGATAGAATCACTTGAAATATTTATGATCATTGACGGTGTATGTTATGATAATTCGTCAGTCATAGTTAATTAATGAAAAAGTTTTTGCATATATGTACACTATGATCGGACAAAAAAGTTATATTGAAAATTTATTAAAATGTTAAAGAATAAATTTACCAAATTAAAAAGTTTAGCACTTAATTGACCATTGTACAATAGATTTATAACTTTTGGACAATTTTGCCTCCTATTAATTGAGGGGATGTCGAAATTTGGGGGCTTTAAATTTAAATTTTGCTAATTTAGGAGCATCTCACAACATGGGGTTGGGTCGTCTTGCACCATAGCTTTTACGAAATTGCAAGAGCTAGTTCGTGACCTTGTTTTAATTCTTGATTTTGGATCCAACCAACATATCTAAAGTTCATGGCTGTTTATATCTCTTATTATCCTTTTGAATCCAATCTTCCATTTTGCGTATCTAATCAAACACCTCCTTTTAACAAGCATCTACGTTAGTTATACAAATAGTATAATTTTTTTATTTTATTTTAGATAAACTAATATACAACACATCAATACAACTAAGGTAATGTAATCTGTAGTATTTCTTGATTTAGTCACTTAACAAGTGCTTTTAGAGTAGTGATAACATGTTCCTCAGCAAAATAGTTAGTATTTTGTTTTTTTTAAGCAAACACATTTGACTTATCATCGCTTTAGTACTGTCATTAATAATTTTCATCACGGAGTCAAATAAGTTGTTCAGTGCTATTCACAAATTTTCATAATTACACTATCTCCCAGATTTTAGAATATTTTTTCATTTTAATTCATATCCTAAATCAGTTTTACCTGTTTGATTTTTATAAATCTATATAAGAACGGATAGAATTATATCAAATTCATGTACCTCTTATTCTAAGATGAGCTTTTTATAAGAATATATAATAACAATATTAATTGAACTATAGATTTATTGTGCCTATGTCAATCTAAATCTTGTTCCTAATTTTTTAGATAGATGAAATTTTCTAATTTTTGTGTTTCTTGTTTTCTTGATTAAATTTTGTCAAATCTACAATTTAGCAAATCAAAATAAAAGAAGCATCAACTCGATACAAGTCTAATCGAATCTAGAAAGATGGCCATACTCTTTGTCAATCTAGAAAATGGAGTGAAATTCAAAAATATTTTTAGATTTGGGCAATAGTGTGTAACTTTGAAAACTTTTGACTCTGTCGAAAAAATTGAGGGATCAGGACTAAATTGAATATTTTAGGAATAGTTCGAGGACCACATTAAGCGAATTAAAAGTTGAAGGATGACCAAAGTTGATGAACTAATTGTGTCATTATTTCAAAGAGAAACTATGGTTTTAAAACCACTTTCCCATAATCTGACTTCGGTTCTCGCGTATAGGCTCGGATCCATGAATTGGAAAATGAACAGACCTACCCGAACGCGATCAATACTTTTTGGAATTGAGAACCCGACTCGATTCTATTTGCCCCAAGAATCAGCCCAAAACCAGCCTAGAAATGGACCAATTAATATTTTGACTGGGCCTCACATAACTATTTGGCCCATAAGACTGACTTTGTTCTTTGCGGCCATTCACGACTCCTCCATATTTCATTTCAAAGGCAAATTTGAAACCTTCATCTGCAAATCCATTTACAAGGCCGGTCCATTAATGTCGGGTGCAATTCGCATGAAAAATGATGGCTTGCCCGTCCTACAAAGACACCCACTTTTTTTTTTTTTTGGGCATAACGACGCCCACTTCTTCAGCCACAAAACCGCACATTTTCGGCCCAATTTTAGTTGACTTGAAAAAAGAAGGAAAAAAAAAAGAAATAAAAGAAATAAAAGGGCATAGTATTCTCATAGAGAAACACTAATCGCGACCTCCAGAAAGTTTGCGAAAGCATTCCGATTCCATTGGTGTGACAATCATTATCTAAACCTTTTAAGTTATTCCATGCAGGTTGCAGAAACCCTAGTAAGAGAATACTAGGGAAATAATCATGACGCAATAAAATAGAGTAAGTTACCTAAAAATGTTCCAAAAATTCTTACTGCTCAAGCTGCTATTGCAGCAGGATCATCCCAGCTTGTTATATATCTCCATACCTTTCTCTAAGGCTGCAACTTTCTCCATGGCTTTCTTTTCATATGTCATCTTCTCCTGCATAAACAGTAAGGCTGAATCAATATTGATTGTATTCAATGGAATTGGTTTTTCTTTTTGGGCTTTATAGCTTTTGTGAGTTAATGCTGCATTGACAAGCAGTATCTTACCTCTTCAAGCAGGGAATCCCACTCTGCATGCCACCAAGAATTGACACTTAATTAGATTGACTCAATTCAGTGATTGAGAGCGAAGAAAAATTAGAGTTCCGAAACTCATTGCAAATGCGAACTCCTCCATTCGACGCTTCTTAAAATTCTCCCTATATTTAGGAACAAACAACCACTTAACACAAAAAAAAAAAAAAAGAAAAAAAAGAAATCGATATATCAAAATCAATCCATTGCACTCACGAGAGGATAAAAGCTATGGGATGAAGCTTTCTCAATGAAGGAGAGCTGCCCATGCTTCCTTCCATCTTCAATTGACACTTGCGTGGACTCCTTGACAACGAAGAGATACGGATGAAGATTGATACGATAGAGTAATTGATCACATAAATTCTACCTAATAAAGCAATATCTACAAATGAAACGAAACGAAAACGAGAGTCTACCTCGACTGATTGCGTAGCTCCTCGGGAGCGACCATGACCACCTTACGCTCCATTGTAATTTACAAGTGTAATTAGATTTGTTCCTTTTAGCTAAGATATATTTGTGATTTTCGATTTGAACACAGCAACCATAATTGGGGTATAGATTCGTGCAAAAAAACCCTCAAACAATGGAACGTAAGGCGGTCATGGTCGCTCCCGAGGAGCTACGCAATCAGTCGGGGTAGACTCTCGTTTTCGTTTCGTTTCATTTATAGATGTTGCTTTATTAGGTAGAATTTATGTGATCAATTACTTTGTCGTATCAATCTCCATCCGTATCTCTTCGTTGTCAAGGAGTCCACGCAAGCGTCAATTGAAGATGGAAGGAAGCACGAGCAGCTCTCCTTCATTGAGAAAGCTTCATCCCATAGCTTTTATCCTTTTCTCGTGAGTGCAATGGATTGATTTTGATATATCGATTTTTTTTTTTTTTGTTTTGTTTTTTTTTTTTGTTAAGTGGCTATTTGTTCTTAAATATAGGGAGGATTTTAGGAAGCGTCGAATGGAGGAGTTCGAATCTACAGTGAATTTCAGAACTCTAATTTTTCTTAGCTTTATTAGCTCTCAATCACTGAATTGAGTCGATCTAATTAACTGTCGATTCTTGATGGTATGCAGCTAAAAAAAGATGCTGCAAAGGAGTGGGATTCCCTACTTGAAGAGGTAAGATACTGCTTGTCAAAAGCTATAAAGCCCAAGAAAAAAAACCAATTTCATTGAATACAATCAATATTGATTCAGCCTTATTGTTTATGCATGAGAAGATGACGTATGAAAAGAAAGCCATGAAGAAAGTTGCAGCCTTAGAGAAAGGTATGGAGATATATAACAAGCTAGGATGATCCCGCTGCAATAGAAGCTTGAGCAGTAAGAATTTTTGGTACATTTTTAGATAACTTCCTCTGTTTATTTCTTCATGATTATTTCTCTTACTAGGATTTCTGCAGCCTGCATGGAATAACTTAAAAGGTTTAGATAATGGTTGTCACACAAATGGAATCGGAATGCTTTCACAAACTTTCTGGAGGTCGTGATTAGTGTTTCTCTATGAGAATGCTATGCCCTTTTATTTATTTATTTTTTCCTTCTTTTTTCAAGTCAACTAAAATTGGGTCGAAAAGGTGCGGTTTTGTGGCCGAAAAAGTGGGCGTCGTTATGCCAAAAAAAAAAAAAGTGGGTGTCGTTGTGGGACGGGCAAGCCGTTATTTTTCATGCGAATTGCACCCAACATTAATGGACTGACCTTGTAAATGGATTTGAAGATGAAGGTTTTAAATTTGCCTTTGAAATGAAAAATGGAGGAGTCGTGAATGGCCGTGAAGAACAAAGTCGGTCTTATGGGCCTACTAGTTATGCGAGGCCCAGTCAACATATTAATTGGTCCATTTCTAGGCTGGTTTTGGGCTGATTCTAGGGCAAATAGAATCGAGTTGTGTTCTCAATTCCAAAAAAGTATTGATCGGGTTCGGGTAGGTCTGTTCATTTTCCAATTCATGGATCCGAACCTATACGGGAGAACCGAAGTCGATTGCGGGAAAGTGGTTTTAAAACCATAGTTTCTCTTTGAAATAATGACACAATTAGTTCATCAACTTTGGTCATCCTTCAACTTTTAATTCGCTTAATGTGATTCTCGAACTATTCCTAAAATATTCAATCTAGTCCTTGATCCCTCAATATTTTGCGACAGAGTCAAAAGTTTTCGAAGTTACACACTATTGCCTAAATCTAAAATATTTTTTGAATTTCAATCCATTTTCTAGATTGAGGCCATCTTTCTAGATTCTCATTAGCCTTGTATCGAATTGATGTTTCTTTTATTTTGATTTGCTAATTTGTAGATTTGACAAAATTTAATCAAGAAAACAAGAAACACAAAAATTAGAAAATCCCATCTATCTAAAAAATCATGAACAAGATTTAGATTGATATAGGCACAAGAAATCTATAGTTCAATTAATATTGTTATTATATATTCTTATAGAAAGTTCATCTTAGAATAAAAGGTATATGGATTTGATATAACTCTATCTGTTGTTATATTTTGGAACTATAGTAATATTTATAAAAATAAAAAAGGTAAAACTGTTGATTTAGGATATGAATTGAAATGAAAAGATATTCTAAAATCTGGGAGATAGTGTAAGTATAAAAATTTGTGAATAGTCTTGAACAACTTATTTGACTTCGTGATGAAAATTATTAATGACAATACTAAAGCGATGATAAGTCAAATGTGTTTGGCTTAGAAAAAGCAAAATACTAACTGTTTGGCTAAGGAACATGTTATCACTACTCTAAAAGCACTTGTTAAGTGACTAAATCAGAAAATACTACCGATTCCATTACCTTAGCTGTATTGATGTGTTGTATATTAGTTTATCGAAAATCAAAATTTTTTTATACTGTTTGTATAACCAATGTAGATGCTTGTTAAAAGGAGTTGTTTGATTAGATAAGTAAAATGGAAGATTAGATTCAGAAAAAGGATGATAAGATATATAAACAGTCATGAACTTTAGATATGTTGGTTGGGTCCAAAATCAAGAATTAAAACAAGGGCACGAACTAGCTCTTGCAATTTCGTAAAAGCTATGGTGCAAGACGACCCAACTCCATGTTGTGAGATGCTCCTAAATTAGCAAAATTTAAATTTAAAGCCCCCAAATTTCGACATCCCCTCAATTAATAAGAGGCAAAATTGTCCAAAAGTTATAAATCTATTATACAATGGTCAATTGAGTGCTAAACTTTTTAATTTGGTTAATTTATTCTTAAACCTTTTAATAAATTTTCAATATAACCCTTTTGGCCAAAATTAGTTGGAAATTGTCAACATGAAGATATTGACATTAATAATTTTTGCATTTTAAAAATGTTTATATATTTTTCTTTTCTTTTCTTTTTCTTTTTCATTATGGGCTCAGGGGAGGACCTGCATACCCTTGTCGTTCACTAAGTGCACACCCTTGTCGTTCACTAAGCAAGGGCTGAGAAATGCTTGCCAACCGCAGGCAAGGGTCATAGCCCATGGCCAGTGGCTAACATGGGTTGTTGGCCATTGTGGAGGTCCCAATGATTGCCGTTAGCCATCCCGGAAAGATGAATAATGGGAAAAAAAAAGAAAAAAAATATTAAAAAATCTAGAAAATTTAAATAAATTGTAAAGGTATTCACGTCATTGATTTTCGATCAATTTTGATGGAAATGACTTTATTGGAAAATCATCAAAAGTTTAGGACTAAATTAACCAAATCAAAAAGTTTGTGACCAAATTAGTCGTCGTACAAAAAGATTTAGAGTTTTTGGACAATTATTTCATTAATAGGAAGTGACTAAAACAAAACCTATCGGATCCCTTAAATTCTATGGCATCTCTCGCAGGTAGAATGTACCTCCACCATCCTAAGATACATGGGTTCAACAAACAACACCGCCACCAAAACAAAGAATTGTGCTTTTGACCTGATTTTTTTTTTTTTTTTGGGTCGGTAATGTTTTTGCTTAGTGATATCCATGAATCATCATCAGTTACGCAAGCCATGGTTCATGAATGAACTTTTGTGTTTTTTTAATCTCTTGAAGGAACACGAAGGGGTCTTTTATGTATTTTGTAACACTTGCCCACCTCAATTTAATGGAACGAGTGTATCAAAAGTCTTAAAACTTATAATAAAAGAACAAGATTTAGGTGATCCAAATATAATGATTTGATAATGGCAGTTTGAAATTCTATCTTCATTTAATTTTTGATCCATTTATCTTTATCCAACTTCAACAGTTAATATTTAAAAAGATACGGTTAGACCGTAGATTATTCAGTTATATGGAATTGCTGTTGTTCAAAACAGGTTTTCATAAGCCAGAGAAAGCGTGGGGAAAGAAAACGAAGAAAATTTCATTTTGTTAATCTTTGTCTTTGTTCCAATATTATTTTAGTTTAGCTAGTGAATGATTTTCATTCAATTAATGCGAATTTCCATTACATGGGTATTTTAATTTGACGAACGCTTACAATGACTTGATTTTCACATTTTTGGACCAAGAAATGATGGACCTCTCATGTCGTTGGCCTAGCAGTAGAGGCGTCACATGTTTTCCAAGAAATCATGAATTTAATGTCGTAAATGGTGTGAAATAATAAAGAAGGTGTGGGCCAAAGCCGGAGGGGATCATTAACCTCATTCGCCCCTCTCCACCATTTTTCCTAAAAAAATAAAAATAAAGAACCATTATAGGTCGGCACAGATAACCGTCTATATCAGGTTGCACGAAGTTAGAAATCTAATAGATTCATTATAATTAGTTCTTTTCCATCATTAAAATTCTGAAACTTAATGAGCCCTATGTGCGAAGCATTGTAGCCACAAGAGTGAGCCCGCGACTTTACAGCGAGCGGGCTACATTCCTCCTGTTCTCTGGTCGCTCCTATTTCCAATCTTTATGCAGTCGAGTGCACTGCGATTGGTCAAGAGATGATGAAGCATGGCTGTAAATGCCGAAGCTTCGCTCACCGATCTCAAGACCAAAAGCTCGTGCGCCCTGATCACGTCCATGGCGTGGAAGAGATTGGCTCGTGCCTCGTTTTGTGCATCAAAGTACTCTTGCCAAAAAAAAGATTTACGGCAAAGAATGTAATACTCAATGTCAAGTCTTGGTTGAATTGGTTCTGAATCCACGTATTCCGTGACAAAGTTGTTGAATGTCTGGTGGAGGAGAGCAGCCGGCTCCATTGAAAGAGAAGTATGGAGAAGAGAAGGGTGAAGAAGAGAGATGTGTGATGCTGTATGTATTCACGAAATGAACCAGCAGCAATGTCGTGTCGGAAGGTGGCCAATGTCGGGGACATTTTCAGAAATGCCAAATTCGTGCATCTTTCTTTCTCTTTCTTCTAACTGCTCTCTTTGCCCACCCATCCACTCAACCTCCGAAATGGGGGAAGTTGCACTTAATGGGTCGGAGAGAAGGGGAGGACATGGGAGGGTGGGGTGTACTGTTCTCGCTCTCTTTGCCCAAAGAGAAGCAGTGAAAGCCTGATGGGGGCACCGGCCGGGTGTTATAAACTCGAATGGGCATTCAATTGGAATCCAACTACCTCCGGTTCGATATCTTTATAAAATTCCTAATCGGCAATAATTTCTTTTATCACGTGTAACGATTTATTTATTTATTTATTTTGAGTGGACATGCGATGGTTGCATCAATATTTTGAAACACGAGATTTAAAGTCCATTTTTTCTTACCTATTTTCATAAATTGCATATTACGACCATAAGAGTTAGGATTTTCTCTATGTGAAGAGTTTTTTTGAGTTACCGACTCTTATTTGAGTTAGTCATTCTCCTTTCACATGTGTACACATACTAGAGAATGGTGACCCAAAATTGACCTAAGAAAGCAATTTGGAGTAAGCTTCGAATGCCTTCTGACGCTTGGCTTTGTTAGGGATGTCTACTTAATCAAATAAAAGAAGCATAATTAAAGCGACGGACCCTTTTCGAAAAATTAGTAAATTATTGGAAGCAGGAAAATAATAAATTAATCTCTCATGTTACTCACATTTCTAAGAATTTTCTCTCATCACATACTTGTCTTGACAAAAAGAAAAGAAAAAGAAACTGTGCTTTTACCATAAATACCTTGCTACTAACAATCTCAAGCCTATGTAGTTTCATTTGTGCATCTAATCCATGGATCAAACCCGAAAGACCAAAGAAAGGACAAATTTATCATGTCTAATTGTCGAAAGTAACTCAAAAAATCGTATTGCAGAAATCTCTTACTTTCTCATGCTCCACTTTATTTCGCGAAAAGCTATTCATTTGAAAAACATATTCCATAAATTGATCGTTTATGTCACTTTGAAATAATTAATAAATGACAAAAAAATTTTCATTAATGACAATAATTTATGTCTAAATATTTTTATGGATGATGAATATAGCATCCATTTATTATGTATGAGATACATGCAATCACTTTTAGGAAAATATTTTTTAAATCATTCATTCTCGCAAAATAAACAGAGCGTTAATCTCATATGCAATTGATCTATTTCAATTGTTTCGATTTAAATCGATTGGGGTTAGGTCATTTTGCTTCGATCAATCATACCATTAATGTACATGCATTACAGCGTGAGCATGGGACTGTTTGTCTACTGGCAATTTCTTATTACAAAGTATGACCTGACCGTGAAATTGTTACAAGACTACGATACTCCGCTTGTTTAGATATCAAATTATAACGTGTAATACCCACCCATGCATGGCTACGCTGGTTGAGGCATACCCCCTAATTTGGCCACTAGGTCAAGGGTTCGACTCCCTGAGTCATTCACGACTCTCATAGTAGTTCCTTGATTTAAGCGGGGGGCCCCGGCGGTGGGTTGCCGGGCCATCTCCCCCGAGGTATAGTCAATGCTGTGCTCCCGTAAGGTGAGCTAGGCCGGATTCTCAGTATAAAAAAAAAAAAAAATTATAACGTGTAGTTTTGTTTAATACGTTACTCTTTCCAAATTAGTGCGCTTTGGCACTTGTAGCGTTCATCTTCTATGTTGGGGGAAAAATTTGTTTTGTTTAATGCAGATATAGAGGTTCTATCAAACATATTTAGATGATCATTTAGTTTAAGGTTTTTGACTTTCGTATTCTAATTTTAGATAAGCGTATTATTATTTTTTTATACGAGCATCCAAAATATTAAATGTTTAAGTTTCGGTTGGATTCTTTTTTTTCTTTCTTAGTCACCCAAATTTCAATCTGTTATTGCTCTTTTGCTTCCTTTTTTTCCCCCTATTGGTTAGTTAGTGTTGCGCCGGAATTCAACTCCACGACGAATTATCTTTTGCCCAAAGTCGTGCTGCGGTTTTTTTTAGAGAGGACAGATTCCGTGACGATTTTGGATAGAAATATCACAAGTAGATGAGAATCGATAACACTACTTTCAAATGAAACTGAACGCACATAAATTATTAACGCAGATCTAGAAACTATAGCTAAAAAAATTTAATCAACGATGCAAGTTTGGAAACTATAACTATAGTGCGGGAATTTTTTGGTCAAACAGTGCAGGAATTGAAAAATAACATGTTTATTTGTGCACGGATGATTCTACGGTACACCAACATTAATATTTATAGTGTTTAGAACATAATTGTCTATAAGCAGTTTTTCACTAGTTTTGGCCATGCCTTCATATCTCTGAAGCTTTCAATTCCATATCATTACGTTGCCACGACTTCTCATCTTTAGATGATAATTTCCTTATTGTATCCACAGTTACAAAAATTTATAATAGCACTTATCCATAAGAAACTCAAATATTCGAAAATATTGCTATTAGGTAGTGACACGTTAATGTTGATGACTTCATCCAAGATAACTAATAGTTGTTGTTAATAACTTCATTTGTCATTGGTACTCTTTGAATTGTTGACATTTATCTAAAAGAACTTAAATATCCGAAAAGATTGCCACTCATCAAGTTGTCTTTTTTTTTTTTTTCTTTTTCTGATGATTGCTTTTCATCAAATTTTGTTCTCAATGGCTAAGTCTACTACTTGCCCATAATAATTAAAATTGGTCATTTTTTGCTGCATATGATCAAGAGTTAATGTATAAAAAAAAAAAAATCTGGTTGAAAGGTTCATGATAATCGCTCACACCTTTACAGTGGGCTTCTAGTTGCTGAGTTCCGACTTTTGATTTTTCTTCTTATCAATTTTGTTTCTGTTTTGTATTGGTTAGCTGAGATTTGATTTATGTAACGTGGTTAGTAACTAATTTGTTAGCCAAAAGGGTCGATAAGTCAAATTTTTATAAACGGTAGACAATAGCGATAAAATTACATTTTTACTTTTAGACTGAAAAAGTAATTCAGTGTTTTTTTATAATAAAATATTTAATAATCTCACACAATTGTGATTTTATAATTACTATTCTGTAAATCTCATACCATAGATGATATCTTATATACTTTTTATTTTTTTAATTTTTTTGTTAGAAGTACTGTATATACTGAATTGCCATAATTTTTACGTAAATTCCAATTAAATTCCACCATTTAATACAACTTCAACTTCCCCCTGCCCCAACTTAACACCACCGCCGACAACCGACCATCTGCGGCACAGTCCGCCACCATCAACAACCGTTGTCTGCCCCACAGCCACCAACACCCGCTGACGTCACCTTCGCCGCCGCCGCAGCCAAGCTTCCACACCACCATCGGCAACCATCTAATCTCGAACTCGACCTCCACCACCACCATCAAGCTCCACAATAATTTCATCCAAATCTCATCACATGTATCATTTCCCACGAAAGTTGATCTCCATTGCCCACATTGATTTAAGATGTTTTCCAAGACGATGCCAAGATCAAGCCCTCAAAATCCGACTCTGAATTTCTTTCTAGATTAGTCATGCTTTTTTCTTTCCTCGGATTTGAGTTGGAACGGATTTTTGGAAGGTTGTTGATATCGTGCGTGACCTTGAGCTCAGGCATTGATGACAACAACAGAAAAATGAGATGTAGATTGCAGTGACCCGAGTGGTGGGCGGCTGCGGTGATGGCATGGCGGTGGCCGGTCCATTATTAGTAACAAAGTTCTTTCCAAACACAACGACTTCCAGCCATCGGAATCCTACTTCTTGTGTGATCCGATCCCACGAGTAACCAAACGAAGCCATGAAGTCACACGGTGATATATTTTCTTTTACCCTTCATAGGACGTCGAGGATGATGTACGTTCTTGACAAGAGGATACTTCATCAAATGAAGAATATAATGTTACAATGAAATTTGGTGCAATTTTGATAAAAGTGTCGGATAAATCATAAACCCATTGCATTAATGGTATTTTAATGATAAACCTTTTAATTATGCCGATTTGAGGGTATTGGAGATATTGTTCACGTCTCTCCTGAACAAAAGCTCTGCTTTTTTTTAATTCGAATTTTTAATTATTTTTATTTTTATTTTTCCTTTTTTAAAAATGAATTGAAAATATTTGGTCATTGCCTTTGTAGGTGCAAAATCGAGTGAATAGGACGTCCAGCGAAAAAGTTATACCCGGTTAAATTTTTGCCAAATTTACGAAAAAAATCACATTAATATAATTTTTCAAAATTTTCCCAATTTGATGCGGGTCATCATTTTATAATCTTCAGCTTTATCAAAGGCCTTTTTTACATATATAAACGTCTCTCCTGCATAAACAGTAGTAGGCTAAATCAATATTTTATTTAGAGCAGTCGTTTTTTCCTTTCTTATGGAGCTATGCATTTCTGTTCGCTTGATTAGCACCGTAGGAACAACAACCTAATTACTTTTCTATTTAAATATATTATTATAAATGCACACACTAGTTCTTGTGGACTCATTACACACAAGTACAGCATCATGAGAGACAAAGTAGGAGTTATGGTCGGCATTGCTCACAACCGAGGGTACAGATTTAGCCTGTGGTTGTGAGCAATGCAATAAGGCGCGCTAGCTCCGTAGTGGGTCTTTCACTCATCCCTACTCACCCTAGGCGCGCGGGTGGGTACTATACCAGCTTATTCGACGGTGGTCAGAGTGGACAAGCATACCCTGACATGGAGTCTACCTTTCTTACTGCAAGGCCCTTAATTTCCTGTCTATCTTTATCTTCCCGACAGAGAGGGAATATAGAGGACAGCACGGGTCTACCATCCTAGGACGGTTCTCCCACCTGTTTCCTCCTTGAGCCTTTTAAATACTTACCCAGGTCCATACCTACTGTTTACTGAGCACCTAAAATTCTAACCAAGTTGTAACCACAAAAAAGTTGCGATAAATTAATCAATTCCTGTCGAGGCGACCACACTCGCACCTATTTCAATGGAGCTTCGGATCATACTTTTATGACGCTGGTTACAGATTGCAATATTGCTCCAACGAACGTAAAGATCCCGTGTGTTGTTTCTTGACATGCCTATGGCAGAAAGCTTTCATCTCTCAAGGCCGTCTTCGAGGGAAGACGGCTCGACAGCGAAGGTTATGCGCAGCCAGTTCTTCATTCCCAAAGCCATCCCTGCAAAAAGAAACGTAGAACATTGCCCTTCAGACTTCTAATCTGGTAAAACATGACAGACTTTCGATGTCCGCCCATCTCACGATCGTGAAACACGTTTCATTTCGTCGAGTACGAGAAGCAGACTTCACCAGGTAGGACGAGAACGGACTCTTCTCTAGCCAGCTTGACGCAGAAATCCAAGTCGTCCTCTATGTCCTCCAACAGTGATGAATTCAACTTGACCTGTCATTTGTTTTGCATCTTTCAGCTCCTCAAAATGGCTAAAGATGAATTGCTTGAATAACACCGTGCGTGCCACAACTAGATGAATGAGGTGCGTGTGTGCTCGTACCATAGCAAACATGGACCCTTTAAGCCTTTTCGGGCACGCAAGGCAAGGCATCTCTTGAATCTTGTCGTAACATATATCCGCTGCCTCTCTCAGCATGTGAAGAACTTTCAAGAAGAATTCCTCATTCGTTCTCTCGAGTATCCGAGGAATCGCCGCCTGTCGTGATTTTAGAGTAAGATTCATAGATGATCGATTATTCCATTAGACAATGCCAATCCTCATGAATCCGGTTTATCACCGAAGGACGAGTTGATATAACTGGAACAAAGGTTGTAGGATCGGGGGATACATTTAGAAATCCTACAATGGACTCGACAACCTGAAAGTGATGGAGAACACGAATTTGTCATTCCTCTCACAAACCGGACCATCATTCATATCATCGCAGCAGAGAGAGAGAGTAGAGAGAGAGAGAGAGAGAGAGAGAGAGAGAGAGAGAGAGAGAGCTAATGGACTCGACAACCTGAACGAATTTGTCATTCCTCAAGCAACCGACCATCATTCATATCATCGCAGCAGAGAGAGAGAGAGAGAGAGAGAGAGAGAGAGAGTACAATGGACTCGACAACCTGAAAGTGATGGAGAACACGAATTTGTCATTCCTCAAGCAACCGACCATCATTCATATCATCGCAGCAAAGAGAGAGAGAGAGAGAGAGAGAGAGAGAGAGAGAGAGAGAGAGAGAGACCCCGGTATCCTTCATAGAAAGCCGTTCGGATCATTCGTTGCTACCCAACCGAGTCGCCTGCCGGGGACTATCCACCCTTTTGATAGGAGCCCACCGTCAGCGGGCGTGATCGATGCAAAAACACCCATGGGCACGAAATGGCGTATCCCTCGAAAAGCTAGATGGTCGTAGACTATCCATCTGCAATCACCATGATTCCAAGCTTCCTAGCCGTTTCGGCAATCTAATTGGAAGTAACATAAGAAAAATAACGAACGAAGTTAGTGTTGGTCAAAACAATACCACATTAATATGCTATGCGTAATTTTTTCATAGGTTGAGAGATTTAGATAGCAAATTTCTGACCATGAATAACATGCATGTATCGTGGTCCGAGTTCCTCCATACCCATGTGGACTAAAAGTGTGGTTTTGTGGCACGGGGATGAAGAATGAGAGATGTAGAAGGGGAAGTGCAATCGTGAGATTTGCATGGATT